>CM052436.1:151168206-151241759 GCA_028533085.1 Varecia variegata | reverse complement strand
CCAGGAGCAGTGGCTCATGCCTGTAATCCCACTGCTTTTGGAGGCCAAGGTGGGAGGATTGCTTGAGGCCAGGAGTTTGAGACCAGCTTGGGCAACATAGCAAGACCCCATCTCTACAAGAAAAAAAATTATTAAAAAATTAGTTGGGCATGATGGCATGCACCTGTAGTCCCAGCTACTCAGGAGGCTGTGGCAGGAGGATTGCTTGATCCCAGGAGTTTGAGGTTGCAGTGAGCTATGATTGTGCCACTGCAATGGAGACCCTGTCTCTTAAAAAAGAGTAAAAACTAAAAACGAAGACAACATAATTCTGACAACTAAAAATTAATACAAGTTGTAGGTAAAAATAAAACTCATAGGGTCGGCGAACTTTTTCTATAAAAGGCCAGATAGCCACAGATGATACATGAATGAGCACGGATGCATTTGGCTCTTGGGCAGTTGTTTGCGAACCCATGCTAAAAGATAAAATAACAACTTCTATTTCACTAACTCTACATATCTTTTGATTTAAAGGAGGAAAGTGTCTTGGGATACATTTCCCATCACCTTTCCAATGTTCATAGGTCACAATTGTGTGTTGTCAGGAAATTTCATCTTTTCTCTTTGTGATAGAAAACTCCGGGGCATGACTCTTTCCCCCAACTTCTCATTAGTTCTATAAATTTGGATCTCATTTGCCTCTTAAAAAGGGAGGCATCTTTGTGCCTCAAGTGAACAAAAGACAAGTGGATTTTGTGCCATCTCCTAGAAGCCCAGGGCAAGGACATTGTGGTCATATTGATGGTCATTTTCCAGAAACACAGCTAAGCACCTGAGGGAAATGAGATATTAATATAATGGGCTCAGAAGATTCACCATGTATTTTCTGTCCTTGCAAGATTATCTCGTACTGAGGCTTTTTGTAATCTCATTAGAAATCTTAACCTTCAAAGGACATTGGGTTCATACATCTGTGTCCATGTACATCCTTGAGCTCGGTGAAAACCTGGGTCAGGCACCAAGTTACAGAACCTACTTTGCAAATGGATAAAATAAAGGGTGGGAAAGTTGTGAGAATTTCCCTTTAGGGAATTCCAGAAAAATAATGTCCTGAGTATATTCCAAACCATTCAGCACCCTGTCTCTGGTCTTTGCTTTTCCCTTCGCAGAAATGTTAAAATAGAATGACTTAGATGTCAGATAGGTTAAATTACAATCACCACTTTGCAAAGATAATCCCTAAAGAGCAAAAAATGTTTCCAAGCTCCAGCCATTGGTCTATTTATTTAAAACGATATTAGATAAAGCAAAATTCCTGCACAAGAAAAGAACCCGACAAGGCCCTCAGAGGTCATTTCAATAGGATTTCTAAGTCCTGACAAGTTTAAAGGGTCCCAGTGTATCTAGAGAGGCATTTCAAAGGAGGATTTTTTTGCTGTTGTTCGGTCACAGCAATGACTCACTGTGAGAACAAGTCGAACAACAAAAGCCTAAGAACCTGACAGTTACCATAGCAAGGAAGGGAACTTTGACAAACGGAACCCTTTTATGATAATTGCAACAATGTAATCTGTACATGTGTTTGAAACTCCACCTTAGAGGCTGGGTGCCAAGTTCAGGGGCGGGCCAGAGGACACGCTGGTCCAGAACTCTGTGGGTCACATATTCATGCTTTGATTTTTCCATGAGTTTTCTGCCTCTAAAGATGAACTGAGAAATTTTTTGTCCAAACTACATTTTGTAAATCTTACCTAAACTTCAGAAATAGCAACAAATGTTGAGAAATAAACCTATATTGTAAGAAAATGTTGGAATATTGTACAAATTCTACTACCAGCCCAAATCCTTTGCCCCATCAGCCATTCAAATTTCTTCTGCCTATTCTTATAGCTCTGTTCTTTTTCTTTTTTTTTCCCAAAAAAACTTTATACCTACAGAGAAGGGCACAAAACATATTTTGCTCAATGAATTTTTAACAAAGTGAGAGCACATAATTAGCTAGCACCAAGATAAAAAAGTACCATTAGCATTCTAGAAATCCCCTTTGGGCCCCTCCCTGGACCACCCACTCTTCTAACACCATAGGTAACTTTGTATCAGGGCTACTCAACATAGGGCGATCACCCCACCCCTGGGCATTTGGCAATGTCTGGAGGCTTCGTTGGCTGTCATACATGGGGGGTGGGTTCTACTGGAGTCTAGTGAGACCAGGGATGCTCGTAAACATCCTACAATGCACAGCACATCCCCCTTACAACAAAGAATTACCTGGTCTCAAGTGTCACTAATGAGAAGGTTGAGAAACCTTGCTTTATATAAATGGAATCACGCAATAGGGGTTTTTGTGCAAGTGGCTGGCTTCATTTGCTCACCATGATATCTGTGAAATTTCATCCATGTTGTCATATGTATCAATAGTGCATTCATTCTCATTGCTGTAAGGCATTTCCTTAGTCATTGTTTTAAAAAGTTTTTTTTTCCCAAGACTTATACTTGAAGTTATGTATCAAAATATACTTGGTCTTTTTCTAAATTTCAAATCTTGATTCTATACCTTTGCTTTAGACACCTTGAAAAAAATCGAAGTGCTGGTTTGTTATGACAAAAAATTAACACCTTGCTTGCTTGCTTCTTTGGCTGAGTAACTGGTTCATTTGTTCCTTTGGTTTTTCATTCATTTAATAACCAATAACCATCCAGTTTCCTCCCTGGCTCTTGGGGGTACTAGAGGGTATCGAGATAAATAAGGAACTTAGGTTCTGGCACTTGTCTCTGGGTGCTTGCAGAAGTACTCTCAGGTTCTAGGAAGGAGCCAGGTAGGGGTGGTCATGCTTGAGAGCAGAGCCAGGCTGGGCTGGGGGCAGTGAGTATGGAAAAAGGATATCATCTCTGGTTACCTTTTCCACCTGTTGCCTGGATTTATTTTCACAGTTTCCTGTATGGACTCATAAGTTTGGGGCCTGGAGGTAGGAGTTATATCGTGGGAGGCAGTTGCTTTCCTCTAAGCACATACTCCAAAAGTGCTTTTTGACAATTTGAAGGTGGTCTGTAAGATGATAATGACGACAGATGTCCCAAACTTATGAGTCCATACAACAGATTTACTTAATAGGCAAAATAATAACATCCATTTCATCCTTCAGTCACTCAGTGGCTAAAGGGGATTCCAAGTTAGCCTGTCCCCATTCAAATTTTGTATCAGTTCCTAAAGAAAATTGCATTGTAGTGATGTCCTAGACTAGGGTTTCTCAACCTCGGCATTATTTAACATTTTGTGCCATTGAATTCTCGGTTGTGGGGGGCTGTTCTGTGCATTATAAGATGCTTAGTAGCATCCCTGGCCTCTACTCGCTAGGTGTCGTTGGTGCCACTCCCACTCTCCAGTTGTGACTCCTAAAAACATCTCACATTGCCAGATTTCCCCTGGCAGGGGGGAGGGTGTGCGAAATCATCTTCAGTTGAGAAACTACTAGTATATAGGACACATTCCTTTACCAAGCAAACATTTCCAGTATTCTACTTAATATATAGGCCAGTTAAACTAAATCATTGAGCCTTGACTGCAAGCAGAGGGAATATCTTTGGCATTCATTCTATTTAAGACACAAAGCAGATTCAGGAACTGGAATAAACATACGGATCAATGAAATTGTCATTTGAAGATCAGACTCCAAACAGCTATGGCCTGGCTCCTTAGCTCTGTTTTCAAACACAGGCCTTCAGAATGTTTAAAGGTCAGCTTTCAAAGATAAACCTTTCAATTCATAGCCTCCGTTTTGGCTTAGACACAGGTTTAGTCTGGGATGGCTGGAAGACTGATATCCGAGGGCATTTCCCTTTTGCTTAACATTTTGGTAGATAATGTTTTATTGCGCCTGAGTATTCCATCCTAGGATAATGGTTCTCAAAGCTGAGGTTATTAAGTCTCATAACATTGGAGGACAATCAGCTCTTGACAGATAGGGAAGGAGATAGCTGCAATTTATTGAACACTTACTGTCTTCTTGGCACCGTGCTAATCACTTTATGTGCTTATCTTATTTAATCCTCACAATGATCTAATGGGGTAAATATTATTACTTACATCTTACTAACGAGAGAACTGAGGTTAAACAATTTGTCTAAGGCCAAATAGCTAAGATGTAGTCGAGCTGGGGTCTGAACCCAAGTGAGATGAATTTAAGAGGGCTGTAGATTCTTTGCTACTCCTCTCTTTGAGCGGTAGGACTGATTTTTCCTGACCTGGAACCTTGGCTGGCTCTGCAACGAGTTTTGATGAAGAGAGTAAGGCAGGTCTTAAGAGATCTGCAGTCCCTGTCTTTGCTTGTCTTGGAATGTTCCCTCACACTCATGGCAGCCAGATGCCATGGGAGAAGTTTGATTATCCTGAGGCTTCCATTCTGTGAGGAAGCCTAGCTAGTCATGGAGGGAGAGAGGGAGGGGGGATGGGGGAGAGAGGGAGGGGGAGGGGGAGGGGGAGAAGGGGGAATGGGGAGGGGGGCATGGGGAGGGGGGAAGGAGGAAGGGAGGGTGGATGGGGAGGGGAGGAGGGGGAGAGGAGGAGGGGAGGGTGGAGGGGGAGGGGTGGAGGGGGAGGGGAGGAGGGGGAGGGGAGGAGGGGGAGAGGAGGAGGGGAGGGGGAGGGGCAGGGGAGGGGGAGGGGGGAGAGGAGGAGAAAGGGAGAGGGAAACCTTCTGGAGAAGCCGCAAGGTGCCAGGAATGTGAATGAAGCCTTCTTGGACCTTCTTACCCAACCTGATCTTCAGCTGAAAGAGGCGGAACGACCCCAGCTGTGTGGAGTAGGAGCATCATCCTGCCAAGTCCTGCCCACATTCCTCACCCACAGAATCGTGAGGAAATAAATTGGTTGCTGTTTTAAGCCAGTACGTTCTGGGGAAGTTTGTTACACAGCAATAGATAAGTAAAACACTAGTTCGGCTTGACTCCAACACACCTGGTAGGTTGTAGGAAGACTAGAGGGCCAATGTCAGGAGAAATGACTTTGTTCTACTGCCATCCATCCACGAGGGGAATGGGCCACATTCTCTCCCCAGGCTGTCAGGTTCTGTGGCTGTGGCTGGATTACATTCTGCTTGAAGTTTATAAGAGCCTGATTCTAAATGCATGCACATCTAAATCCATCAACTATGAAGCATTGTCAGTGCTCTGGGTCAATTTCTCTGCTCCACCAATCTCTAGTTAAGGGAGCCAAGCAAAGCCTGCACCTTTGAGAGCTTTCTTTAAAGTTTCTCTTTCTTGTGGATATTTCCAGCATTCAGAGATCCCACTAACAATGAAACTGTGGAATTCTAGCTAGACAATTAAAGCAATATTTCTCAAACTAGGAAAAAGATGTTACATGAATACACTTAAAAATTGCTAGTTATTATTTATTTTGTAGTCACCTTCCACTGGCAAGCAATACTAGCGTTTCATTTATGCCACTAACAGAAGTTTTCAGGCAACTTTAGGCTAAAACAGCAAATTGATTTAAATAATAATAAGTCTATAATATAGTAACAGTGGCACAAAGACAAGGCTAAAATAGTGAAGATGACAGATGAGGGACCGGAGTTCTGGAAATTCTCAATGAGATAAAGAAAGACAAAATGCCATCATAGGCCATCTTTCTGTTTCTTTCTTTTTGGCCTGGAGAGCCAGAAAGGGGCTGGCAGTTTTTTGCTGATCCCACAAAAGGACCACTCTTGCCACATAAATCAGTCCTCCTCCCCATGGCAAAAATACATCTACTACACTACTACTTTAGTGTAACAAAATCCAGAGGAAGAAGAAGTAGCATACAAGGACTGAAAAAAAGAGAGAGATTATGGAATATTAGAAGTTCAACTTGGAAAGCAATGGGTTGAGGTAGTAGCGTTATGTTTCACTTGGAAAGCCTGAATAATAATTAGTATGACGGGTCTTGGCTACAAGAGTAGTGGAAGACAGGGAGAAGCGTCCATCCAGAAGTCGGCTAGCAGGCTCCCATGACACGTGGGCGTGACCAGGCTGCTGTCTAGGATTGGTTTGTAGACACCACTGCAAAACCCTGCCTTCATCACCACTCTTGGGAAATTTTATCTTGGATACTGTCTAACCTGCAATTGGATAGTGATTCATGATTTTCATATTTATAGTAATATAAACACAGAAATAAGCCTGCATGTATATGCATCAAACTCTTCACAGTAGTTACCCGTGGGGTAGGAATAGGTGGGGTGGGGTGTTCACTTCCTAATGTTTGAATTTTTTAGGGTAAGAAAACATTACATGTCTAGGCAGAAAATTTTAAAAAGATAAATAATAAAGTAAAATTAGGGTTAGGAAGATGAAAAGTCAGAGCGAGTTCTAAGATCAGACCAATCCAGGATTGAATTCCAGCTCTGCTACTTACTAACTGGGAGACGCGGGGCCACTTAATTAACCTCTCTAAAACTCAGTTTCCTTGTCTCTGAAACGGAGATGATAATAGACCCCACTTCATAGAGGGATTGTGAGGATTGAACGAGACATTCCACAGTAGTCACTCAGCACAGTAGTAAGGGAGGAAGGACCCAGTAAGTGTTGACCACTATTAAATTACTATTAAATTAGTAAATTATTATTAAATACTTAAATCAAATTATTATATAAATGGTAGTTATTAACCATAATGATAATAAGAATTAATATGTTTCAGTAATGCTTGAATTTTTACTATAAGCATGCATTACTTTTATAAGATAGAAAACACTAATGGTTAATCTTAAAAAGTAGTTTATGCAATTAAAAACAATTATAGCTGAACCTTGAACAATGCAGGGGTTAGAGGTCTGAGCCCCCTTGAAGGTGAAAGTCCAAGTATAACCTTTTTCTTTTAAGAGATGGCGTTTTGCTAGGCTGCCCAGTCTGGACTCGAACTTCTGGGCTCAAGCAATCCTCCTGCCTCAGTCTCCAGAGTAGCTGGGACTAAAGGTGTGTGTCCCTGTGCCTGGCTCCAGAGTATAACTTTTGATTCCCCAAAGACTTAACTCCTAATAGCCTACTATTGACCCAAAAGGTTACCAATAACATAAAAAGTTGATTAATACATATTTTGTATATTATATGTATTATATACTGTATTCTTATATAAAGTAAGCTAGAGAAGAGAAAATGTCATTAAGAAAATCATAAGGAAGAGAAAATATATTTACTATTCATTAAGTGGAAGTGGATCATCATAAAGGTCTTCATCCTTATTGATTTCACATTGAGGAAGCTGAGGAGGAGGAGGAGGAGGAGGGGTTGGTCTTGCTGTCTCAGGGTGGCAAAGGTGGAAGAAAATCCACATATAAGTGGACCTTGCAGTTCAAACCCATGTTGTTCAAAAGTCAACTACATTTTCACAACTGTGATGCTTAATTTCATGTGTTAGCTTGGCTAGGCTATGGTACCAAGTTGTTTGGTTAAATATCAGTCTAGATATTGCTGTGAAGATATATTTTAGATAGGACTAACCATTTAAATTGGTAGATTTAAATCTAATTTGAGCAAAACAGATTAGCCTCCATAATGGAGCTAAGCCTCAATCGATCAGGTGAAGGCCTTAAGAGAAAAGATTAAAGATTGAGGTCCCTGAGGAAGAAAGAATTCTGCCTTCAGGCTGCCTTCAAATGCAAGACATCAACTCTTGGTGGAATTTCCAGCCTGCTCTGCAGATTTCGATGTTGTCAGTTTCCACAGTTACATAAGCCAATTCCTTAAATTTCTCTCTCTCTCTCTCTCCATATACACACACACACACACACACACTATATATATATATATATGTATATATATATGTTATATAGCTCTGTGGGCATCAGTTGTCATGTGTTATGAGATGGGTTTCCCATGGAAGTCTCCTGTCCACACCACTGACAGCATTCCACTTATACACAGGTGTGTTCCATATATCTCTTTTCCTTCCATGTGGAACCTGACCCCTAGAGGTTCTTTGTCCACTGTCTAGCAAGTTATTCTGGACTCTCCAACAGATAGACTTGTCATGTGCTTAGGCCTCCAACAAAGCTGGCTACTTAAAGGGGAGAATAAGAACACAGTCAAATTTTGTGATTATATACATACAAACATACACATAATTTTTCTACTGGTTTGTCTGTAACGTAGGGAGCATGGGGAAACCATAGTCCTTTGGTGTTAAAGACTTATAAAGGTCTTAATTCCCACCTGCTCCTGTGCTGTCTTGCTTAGGAACACACTATTTTCCTTTAGCGCTTGGGTTGTTGTAGAACAGTCTATGTTGTGTAAGGAAACCACAAGCAGGTTTCTGTCTCATTACCCAGTAGACATGACACATCTTTCTGGTTTTCTAGAGCTTTTAGGTCCAGCTCCATTTCCTTCCTCCATCCTTACCTGACCCCAAGGCCAAACAGTGTGGATCAGAGCTCTTGGTAATAGGGGAAGCAAGAACCATTGTTTTAGGTTGACCTGGGTCTCACTCTCTGGAGTTCAGCAACTACTTCGAGGCATTTATCCTTTATCGTCCATCTCAAGATCATTTCACAGGTTACTAACATCTTCACACAAATTTGCATTTGAGATCCACAAGATAGTAATCTCAAAGTGAAGATTATTTCCTCCAATATGTATTACTATGCTAAGATTCTAAGAGATAAAGTGGTTTAGCTCAATGGCATAGCTAGGGAGTGGCAGATTGATGTCTGAATATTCTATATCCAAGGTTTCCTTTTTGATACCACATTGTATCTTTCATTCAATCAACAAATACTTTTTCTAAAAATGCCCTATTATATGCTTAATACCGTGATGAATAAAACTGACATAGTTCCTGTTCTTATGGAGCTTACATTCTACTGGGGTCTCTTTCTGAAATCAGTTATATCAGTGGTTTTCAAGCAGGAGTGATTGTGCCCCCTAGAAGACATGTGGAATGTCCAGAGGCGTTTTTGGTTGTCATAACTTGGGGGAGGTGATGCTACTGGCATCTAGTGGGTAGAGGCCAAGGAAGACACTGAACAGCCTATAATCCACAGGACAGTTCCATTCAACAAAGAATTATCTGCCCAAAGTGTCAACAGTGCTGAGGCTGAGAAACCCTGAGGTGGATCAACTATTTTCTTCAATCTACGTATGAAAGATAGAACTTAAAATTCATTTTAAGTAAGGATCCTCAAATATACATGATGTTGGTTCTATCATATAGAAACTGGTTCGTGAATTGAAATAGGAAGTTGAAGAGATTGCTCCAAAAGGAAAGTGTTAAATACACTAATTCAGACAATTTGAAGGAAGATTTGTCCAGCGACACACAGTACTGACAAATTGCTATAATCAGAGCAACATACGAACATGCCACATGTGAATAGTGTTTTCATGTTATTATGCCTCTGAATTTCCTGATAATCCAATTAAGGAAAATGAGAACCGTATATTCAGATAACTAAAGACCTGCTCTTTCCATGAAATTGGAACACCATTATTGCATATTCTGGGAACTGACTTTTTAATTTAAATGTCTAATTTCTGCAAAAGCAAGGAGTCCTTGTATGTAACAAATGATGTCCAGCTAATTCTAGAGTTGTTGTTTTTTTTCCCCAAGCAAAGAGCATAAAGTGGAAGAGAGTTTATTTTCTTGAGCCTTGCAACTGTGACCCTCAGGGCTATCTGGTTACCCAAAGGGACATTGTTTACCAGGGCTTGGTGCAACAGCTTTCTCAGGCCGTGACAGATAAGAAATAGCTGGTCCAATTGAGTTTCCCTTCTTTTAGATAGTAACATGCCAGGCTTTTTCTTAACTACAAATTTTGTGATGCTAATCAACTCTCATAGAAAGAGTGAGCAGGAAATTGAACAATTATAAGTTAATCAGTAGCTGGGAATAAATTTTAAGATTCTGTTTCACTCATAAACATGTGTGACCTTGGGCAAGTTATTTCCCCTCTTTGGCCCTCAATTTCCTCATCTGTAAAAGGAGAAGGGTGGATGAGATGACTTATGAAATCCTATGAATCACATGTTGACAGAATAAATTATGCTCATTGTGATTAAGAAGTGTTCAGGATGAACCCTCCTGAAAGTCACTCGAAGCCTTGTCTGAGCTGTTAATCTTTCCAAAGGTGGTAGAGGTCGCAGTTAAGTGTGGAGGTGTCCTCAGGTTGTATCTGGAATCTTTATTTTCTCTTGGGTGCTATATTTCTCTTCGTGCTTATGGCTGGGTTGATCCTGTCAGTTTAGGAGGGTATGTGTGTTGGCCACAGGCCTCAATTCAAAACCAGCAACTTCAGTTGATAGACTTTCAATCCACAAGGTTCTTCTGGAGACACTCAGTTCTCCAATTCATCCTAAATTCTAGGGGGATTCCAAAAAATGACTGCCAAATCCAAGAAGAGAGTTGCTTTCACTGTCTCTCTGCTGAAGATGATGGCAGGGCCCGCCATGGGTGTTGGGCAAGGTAACCATGTCCCCTGGCCCTGCCACTCTTCCACCAACTTGAAGGAAGGAGGTAACTTGTAGGAAATCCCTGGGGCCCTGGGGTTGTTGCCCCCCAGCTGGCTTCCAGAGCCTTGGTTTTTACACCTCACTGTGGTCTGGGGAAAGTCTTGTCAGTAGAACAAAGCTTACTGTTTGTCAAGACAATGTTTCTATCAGTCTCTGGACCAAATCAGCAAGGAGGCAATTCTCATTTCAGGGATTCACAAGGAAAATGGAACTTTCCTTATTCAGGGCAGGAATAAAATAGGCAACTTATCGTCCAGCAATAAGGCTTAGATTCATAAATACCAGTTGTTATTTTTTGGCCCTTAAAGAACCAGGTCAAGCAAACTCTATGCCCCCAAGTAACCTCGAAACCAGGTGGCTCCAGCTCTTTAGGCTCCTTTCCCAAAAATTTGTACAGCAGCTTCCTGGAGCTGGCTGGAAGTTGCTGAGACTGTTGGAATGTGGCCTGGGTTTGTAAATCTTTAGCTAACAGGGGCCTAATTCAATGCTACTTAAAAAAATCAAAAAGACAATGAGTGTGATTTTAAATCATCCCCGGGTTTGCAATCTTTTTGATGTCTTACTCTCTCTGCAGAAGACCATTTTTCTCACCAGCGGTGGCACCTCTCTATGTGAGCGGTAGAATGTGCCATGCCTTCAAAAAAAATGTCTCATTGTTTGAGTCTCTCATACTTGTCTTTCAGCATGCTGATTTGTTCTGGCTACACTTTTGGAAACTGGCAGCCTTAGGGAGGATTTTGTGACCAGTATTATGATTTTGTTGTGAGCTTGCCAGTCCTCTTCTGATTCCGGTCGAGTCAGTCCTGTTGGGTCTTGATGCTCATTCTCTTTTTGTTTACTCCACAGGGGATTTCATCACAGGGCCTCCGGGAATGGACTGCACACAATTTTCTGTATAGACGATGGGACTCAATCTTAAAGTGTGTTCCAAGTATTGGGCAATCCCTCTTCAACCTCCTTCCAAAATGGTACTTTTGTTCTTCTTCTTCTTCTTTTTGTTTTTTTTTAACCTGCTTTCAATGGCAGGTTTTGCTTCCCCTGCACAGAAAAGAAGTCTGTGCTGGATTTTCTAGCCCTGAATTGAAAATAATGTGGTTTATGGGCTGGAGAGTGACTTTCTGGGGAGGCTTCTTTCTTTCTTTCTTTCTTCATTTCTACCATGAAAAGGTAGTGTTGTGACCAGTTTGAGAAAGAATCACTGTACTTTAACAATGGGACTCAAACTCTATCATAGGCTGGCTCTTGGGTTAGATTCATCCAATCCAGGTCTTCATGAGAGCTGGTATCTTTTACCACTTGAGGCTTTCCAGCATGATAAAGGAGAAATCTTCCAGAGAGCAGATCAGATCACCTAGAGACAGGGGTTTTCCTATGCTCAAAGGAACAGAACAGGGAGGCCTTTTATCATTAATCAACATCAAGTATACTTTGGGAAGTCCCAGTGAGTATTTGAAGGCCCACAAAAACCAAGTCTGGGGCTAATTCCAAGCCCCCCAGGGATCCTGGTGCAAGGTTGCTTCAGCCCATGTGAAATCCTTTCCGAGAACATGGAGAATGTCTGCAGGTGAGGCTGGTCCCCATGTCCTGAGCACGCTGCAGTCATTAAGATTGATATCTTTGACTTGGCTCATGGTCCTACTTTTCTTTTCTACTGTTATGATTCCTTGAGGAGAGATTCAAGTCTTCTTATTTGGTTTTGGAAACAATGATGTGTCCAGACTATGTCTATATTTTACTTCCAAAACACAATATCTGAAAATGAATTCACAGGACAAAAAGTCCTAGCATGTGTCACCCTGTTAGTTCTCTACCTTCTGCCATGGCTCCCTCTTTCCCTAGGGGTAAATGCTAAGGTCCTCACAGGGACTCCAAGGCTCAATACTCCTGACTCCATTGGGCTTTCTGACCTTGTCTCCTGTGACTGGTCCCCTCGCTCATTCCTTGCTGTTTCTTGAACATGCCAGGTGTGTGCCTGCCTTAGAGCCTTTGCTCTAACTGTTCCCTCCGAATATCCCCAGGTATCCACACTGCTCGCTCCCTTATCTCCTCCGAGGCTTTGCTGGTGGCTTTGCAATGAGGCCTTCCCTGATCACTCTGTTTAATACCCTACCGACCTTCCTAGGCCTCCCAGCCCTCCCTAGCACCCTACTCTGCTATACTTAGAAATACTATGTAATTGCATTATATCTATTGTTATTTATTGTTTGTTTTCCCCCACTAGAGTGTAAACTCCATAGAGAAGCAATTTTTGTTGGTCTGCTGTGTGCACTGATAAATCCCACATGCCTAGAACGGTGGTGCCCTTGTATCAGGGACACGGAAGATACTCAACAAAAGGGTTACGGACAACCCAGCTTATGTCTTTCTGTATTTACAAATGGGCTCCCGAGGCTTCTCATAAGGATAATTTATAATTAAATAATTAGGTTAATAATTTGGGAACTAGTTTCTTACACGCATGTAAATAAACACGCACGGCGTAAGCGGTTCTTTAGAGCAGCATCTTTGTGCTGGGACTAGTCTCATAGACAGACAGAGAAGCAGCGGATAGAAACACAAGAACACGAGGAATCAGAAGATCCAGAGCCAAGAAAGTCTACGACAAAAGAATTAGCTGAAGGCTTCCCTCTCACTGCAGCAGGATTTGTGGAGCTCGAGGACCAAGATCCTAACATTGGGCAGTTTACGAAGGTTTACCGTGGAGTCAGTGAGATCCTCAGCTGCTACAAGGCCATTTATGACAAAAAAAAGGAAAAGGTTGTGCGAACAACCCTAGATACCTTCCTCAAGAAACCGACTTCAGTGGTCAGCTCCCTCCTCCAGCAACAGAATCAAATAATCAAATCCTGATTCTCCAGCACCCACTCCATCCTCTCTAGCACCATAGCCATCATCATCATCTTCTGATTAGTGTCAGCTACCATCTTGTCTCACAAATGCCCCTTCCAGTGAACAAGACATTGATGCCACATTTGGTGTGAACCTTTATTACTTTTTTGAAATTTCTCCAATCTCCTATCTAAACTTTTTGTATGAGTTTGTTTTTATGTTCTGTTTGTTTGAATTAAAAGAAAGAGTACAGTAGTTGCTGTAACTTATTATTACAGTACACAGGTATTATCATCATTACTATTATTATTACAGTATTACACACTATTATTATCACCACATGTGAGCCATTATAGTAGTATTATTATTACCATATATGCACTGTTCATCAGGGATCCGAGTTACACACAAATCCGACCTAAAGACAATGTCAGGAACCAATCTCGTCTGAAAACTGGGGACCACCTGCATACAGTAAGTCTTCACTTAACATCATTGATAAGTTCTTGCAAACTGTGACTTTAGGTGATTTTACTTCAGGCTAATTGATATGAATAAGAGTTAAGTTCCTACGGCATATTTCTGGCCACAAAAAAATCAACAAAGTTCTAAACAAAGACCAAAAGTCTTCTAATATTAAACATGGAAATAAATGGGAGCTATATATACATTTAAGAAAGATTAATCACAACAAGATAATTATTTACTCACTTATTCCAGTTCAGGGTCCTGGGTGGCTGGAGCCTGTCCCGGCAGCTCAGGGTGCCAGGGGGATCCAACCCTGGACAAGACGCCATCCCATCTCGGGGCCACTCATACACACCCCCACACTCACTCGCCCTGGGACCATGTAGATACGCCAGTTCACCTGACATGCATAGCTTTGGGACATACAAGGAAACTGGAGTACGCAGAGAACCCACACAGACGTGGGGAGAATGTACCAACGCCACATAAATCTAGTGGCCTGGCTGGGAAGTGATTTATTTTTTTCTTGTCAACCTTATAACGAAACAATGTTGAATGAAATGATGTTATTTGAGGACCTGCTCTGTGTGTGTGTGTGTGTGTGTGTGTGTATACATATATATATATATATATATATGTATTTTAAATGATTCAATTTCGTCACGCTATAGGTCTTTTACCTCAAAGCGACCTCTTCAGCAGTAGGAAAATTCAGAACACCGGAGATTTTGTCAGGACACATTTGCTTGGTTTAGGTTGGGGCTAGTCTGGTTAACCAAAGAAAGAAAAAGAAAAACCATCTGCATGTGTCAGGAGAATAATATGTCAAGAACACATAGTAAATACTGTTCCTTAGTAGTGGACTTGGTGTTAGGGCTACCTGCTGAAGACCTGGTCCATTTTAGGAACAGCTTGCATTATAGTAATTCATCTAGGGGATGTATATTTGGATGCAAGCAACAGAAAACTAGACTCACACTGGTTTTATAAATAAAAGGATATACTCAGTTATTGGCTCATTTCATCTCCAGGTATCTACCCCAAAGAAATAGAAACATATGTCTACAAAAGACCTGCATAAGAATGTTCACAGCAGTTTTCTTCATAGTAGACAAAAACTAAAAATATCCAGGCAACCATCAGTAGATAAACACATGAACTGAGGTCTATTCATACAGTGGAATAGTGCTCAGCAATAAAAAGGAATGAGCTACAGGTAACAATATGGATAAATCTAAAAACTATTATGTGAGTAAGAAAAGCCTTACATAAAAAGTACATACTATATGATTTGACTTATATAAAATTTTGCAACTGTTAAAACTATGTGGAAAAATATCAGAAATGTGGTTGTCTCTGCAGGTTTTGGGTAGAGAATGAGCATAAGGGAGCATTCTAAGGTGATGGTTATGTTCTATATCTTGATAGGGGTTTGGGTTGCACAGATCGATGCATTTGTCAAAACTTAGCAAATGTGCAACTAAGATTTGTGGATTTCATGGCATGTAAATTTTACTTCAAAGGAAAAATTGCCAACAAATATTGATGATCTCTAGTTACTATGGATGCTAAAGTATTTCTGTGAGACACACCACATGAAGCATAATAGCCTAATAGTTTTTAGATTCACTCATATTGTTACATGCAGCTCGTTCCTTTTAATTGTACGTGTGGTAAGCTGTGTGGATATTAGCAACTTGCTTTGAAAATGCATCAAAAATAAGATCGATTGACGGATTAATAGAAGGATGGATACATGGATAGATATATGATAAGGCAAGTATCATGAAAACTATGAAGGAGAGCCTCTAAGTGTTTTCTGAAAAAGTCTTTTGACTTTGCCCATGTTGAAGTGTTTCATGATATAATATAATATTGGAAAAAAGGATAAAGGGAAATCACTAGCTCATGTAATCAGGAAACTGAGAGGTAGACCAGGTTTCATTCAGCCACTGGCAGGAATGAAAATGGAACCGTGTTCACAGAGCCATAGGTGCCCCTGGCAAGCCCCTGCCTCTCTCGACTGTATTAACAGCCTCACTGCTGCACTGGCCTGCACCAAACCCTTCCACTGTGCCCCTGAACTCACAGCCACTGTCGGCAAAATCACTCACATCTTTAACTTCTTCTCTGCATGTTCCTTTCGCCATCTGTTCCAACTGAAACTGGCTCTCCTGAGGACACTATTTCCTTGCAAATGTCCTCTCAAATGTGGCTGGTTTTCACAGCTGCGGGGCCTGAAGGGGGTAGGTGTCCTCTTTGCTCCCCATGTCTCTCCCTAATCATTCTTCTCTCTCCAAGCTTTGTAGCTCTTGCCATCAGACCAGATCATTTCTCCTCCAAGGAGAGTTTAGTCGTCCCTCAGTATACTCGAGGGACTTGTTCCAGGACCAGGCCCTTTCTCACATACTCAAATCTACACATACTCAAGTCCCAGGGTCCACTCTGCTCAACGTGCATATTCAAAAAGTCGGCCCTTGGTGTAAGCGGGTCTTGCATGCTGCAAATTCCATCTGCGTTTGGTTGAAAAGAATCCGCGTATAAGTGGACCTGTACTGTTCAAACCCGCGTTGTTCAGGGTCAACTGTACCCTAGACAACTAGTTAATAGTTCCTTCTCTTGCCAACATGCGTTCCACGCTTAACCCTGTTAGCCGAAGATCTTACATCCAATTTGAGAAAATACCTACTCATCTATCTTTGCCCTCTGTTACTTTGGTCCTGTTACTATGGATAAACCATTTTTGCTCCTATCCAGGACTGATTTTTACACTTCGTACTGAATCCCACCTACTCTCATCTTTCAAAAACACTGCTGAAGAAATTTTTCCCTGTCACTTTCACAACATCAGGTGTTTTTTTTTTTCCTCTCTCTTCTGGATCATTCTCCTCAGCACATAAACATGTAACAAATATGTATAATATCTCTCTTAAAAACAAACTCTTCCTGATGCTGCATGCCTCTTCACAGATTGGCCCATTTCTCTGTCTCTTTACAGCAAAGCTGCTTATCAACTGCATCGCTTACTGTTTCCACTCTCTCATTCTCTCCCACTCCAAGCAGGTGCCCACGGCCACTGCTCCACCCAAAAGACTTTTGTTACAATCACCAATGACCTTCTTTTTGCCAAATATACTGGTCAAATCTCAGGCCTCATCATACCTGACTTAAAAATTGCTTTGTACACCGATGATCGCTTTCTCCTGGAAATACTTTCTTCCTTTGACTGCTCTTGGTTTTCTACCTGTCTCTGGGGCTGCATTTTTTCAGGGCTTTTTTGCAGGATACTGCTCGACCCCCTCACCTCTGGGAATGCTCCAGGGCTCAGTCTCCCCCGCTTTTTTAATACTTTATCTACATTCAGTTCCTAGTTAATGCCATCTATTCATCAAGAACTTCCAAGTTTATATAACTCCAGGCTAGCCTCAGTCCTAAACTCTAGATTCACGTTTCCAATCATATCAGTTGTCTACTGTGTCATCCTTAGTGTCTAATAAGCTTTTCAAACTGAATATGTCTGACTTCTGATTCCTAGCCTTCCCCCTTGCCTTCCTGCAGTCTTTCTCATCCTCATGAACGAAACGGCCATGCTTTCCATTGTTTTAGGGCTAAATCATGTAGTCATCCTTGACACCTTTCTCTCATTTATAACGGCAAATCTTGGTGATGGAATGATCAGAATGTATCTAGAATTTAAGCACTTGTCACCACTCTTGTTATTGCAATCCCTATTCAATTCTCATTCTTTCTCACCCAGATTATTGTAATCACTTCCAAATTGGCTGTCCTGTTTCCACCCTTGTTCTCCAGTCTGTGCCAAATACTGGAGCTAGAGAGATTCTTATAACTCAGATCACGCGTTTCTCCACTCAAAATGATCTGGTGGCTTTCTATCTCACTATGAAAAGCCAAACTCATTACACTGACGTTTGTGATAGTTTGCACTCTATCAACTTGGTTAAGCTAGAACTAGTTTTACTAGAATCCTCTTCCCTGAAGGGTTCTGGGTCAGAGTTGACTAAAGAGGAATTTGTGCAAGACGTCGAAGGCAGAAATGCAGCTATTACTCTTTGGAGATCTTTGGAGTCAAATATGGCACAGGACAAACACAGATGCGTCTAGCAAGTTCCAGGTGTTCCTCACTCTCTTCTGCTCCGTGTCTAGTTTTTCCCGGCTGCTGAGCAGCAGTTGCCCCAGGCCCATCACCAGACGATTGCCCGTGGACACACAGACGGCAGCGTTCCTCTGCCAGCCCCGCTTCCTAGTCCCATGCCAGCAACTGGGTGCACCTGGCTCCTAGATCCACCTTGTAAACTCACTTATCCGTACCAGGGATGCCTAGGGACTCTTCTCCCACACCCAGTACCCGCTTCCAGACTGTTACTTCTCCATCTCCTCTGACAGTTGTGCAAGGTCCAAATTCCTATAACAAAGCTCTTATTCCAAAATACTGTGGTTCTGCTTCCCTGATAAAACCTTGACTGGCGTGATCTACAAGGCCCTTGATTCTTCTCTGACATCACCTCTCACCGTGTTCCCATTGGCTGGCGCTGTCCAATCACTGCCTCCCTTCCTGTTCCCCCACGTGTCAAGTGTGCGCCCGTTCAAAGAGGCGGGACTGTACTTGGTGCTTCCTCTGCCTAGAATGTGCTTCCTGCAGGTAGTCATAGGGCTCACTCCCTTACTTCCTTCTGATCACAGTTCTAACGTCATCCCGGAGTGGCATTCGTGACAGAAAACAGTAGCTCTTCCTCTTCCCTACGCCTGGCTTCCTGGATCCCCGTTTGGGTTATTTTCCTATATTACACTTACCACCACCTTCCATGCTGTTTATCTATTTATTTACTGCCTGCTTCTCCATGAGGGGTTTTTACCTAGAGTCAGTCTGGGATTTCAGGAGGTCTTTGGCCAGGAGAATAATCATATCATTATTTTGACTATCCTCTAACTGAAACTTAGCATTTGCTTTCATCGTGAGTACAAACAGCAAACCCCTGACTTAGCAGTGCCTGTGACTTGTCAACAGGAGATCACAGATGTGTTTCCTATCGCATTACAGTTGTTGACAATTCCTTGAAATAGCCTTTGTGCTCATCATCACTTTGAAATGAGGGTAGTCGTGAGGCCCATGCAGTTAGAAGGCAGGTGATTGCAGCCTTCCTTTTCAGACACCCTCACAAGGGCCCAGCGAGCAGTTCTATGCTTGGTTTTCATTCAGTCACCACGTGGTGAAAACACAGCTTCTCAGGGTGGTGACCCAGACGCTTCATTGCTTTCTAGTCTTTCCTACTTACAGTGTTTATCAATACATTGAAGGAATGAGTTGTGTCTGCTGTTAGTTTAAAATTTTGTAAGACTGGACAGTTCAAATCAGAATCCTTAATTCTCCCTAAGGCTGCATGGCCTTTTGCAGCAAGGATAGGCACGTGGCTAGGAATAAAGACCAGACACGTTCAAATACATTTGATAGTTGAGATAATCATTAAAGTATGTGCTTTAAAATAGCATTGCTAATACACTGAGCAGATATGGGTCAAGCACAGTGTTGCAAGGAACTGAATTTGAATATAATTGGTTTTCTTTGGATTCTGTGCATTTTATTTTACACAGTTGAAAATATTTTGAGAAATAATCTTTAGACTTTCCAAAACTGCCATGGGATCCATGGCATAAGAAGTTAAAGCCCTGTACCAGAGTGCAGGCTGTAGGAGGGTATAGACCTTTCCTCTTTCGTTCTTTGCAATTGCTCATCTCTTTTGCTCAGGAGTCTACCCTTGGTGAGATTTGATTCATTTCAAGAACAACCTGAGGCCAGATAGAACTCAGTTATTTATATTCTCTCCTCGCCCTGGCAACCAGCCTCTCAGGTTCCCCCAGGGCCACCCTCTCCTTTATTCACCCTAGGTGGCATATTCATTAAAGGAATTGCATCCCTTTGGGATGACTGGAGACAGCATTCCTGAAAATCCTGCAGACAGGTAAGGGCTTTTCTGGACACGATGGCAAATCTTCAGTACATCCCTGTTAGGAGGTAACAGCGTGAAAAAAAAACAACAAAAAAACACAAATATTCTCACAAGAAAGAAACCCAGCAGTAACTCATACTTAGGGGATTTCCAAGTTGCTTTCCCCCCCCCCCATGAAAGAAACATCACATTGTATTCTAAATTGACATTTTCACTGTTTTAAGAACACTAACTCAAACTACCTTCTCCCAACAGGTCTCAAGAATTCTGAAATGACACATTTTTCTCTGCTGAAAAATCCTCCCTCCTGATTGCCTCTACTGCAAACTTCCTCCGGCATCAGAGGAAGGCTCTTGGGGCCCCTCTTGCTCCACTACTTGGATAAGGAACGTGTGAACATTTTGCATATTGAGAGAAAAGGTCATAAAAGAAAATGTAGTTTTAAACACTATGGTTCACTTCAACAAATATGACCGAGATACACAAACCGATTTACATGCTATAGCAGGACCTAAGTGGTAACCGTATCCCCATCCCGTGTGTGTGTAGACTTTCTAATGCACATTCAATCTTCCCAACCTCCAGCAAAGGTGGAATAAGCAGTTCCTAACAGATCAAAAGGACCCAGTTCCCGAAGTATCCCAGTTTCTTATGATGGGATAGGGGCTTTTCTAAAGAAAATTATATTAAAATTATAATTGTTAATCAAATTATTAATATTTGATTAATAGTGTTCTCATATCTGAGTAATAACTTTCCTAAGTCTTTTTTAAACATCTCTATTTTCTTATAAATATTTCAAGAGGAGAGAACTGACATTTACTGATTTTTTTATTCCTTCCAGGTGGAGTGCTTGTTGCTTGCCAAATACTCCATTTGAATTTTCCCAACAACCCTATGAGGTCAATATTAGGCGGACTAAAACTTGGAGGGCTTAGGTGATTCCCCCAAAGCCACACTCTTTCCATCACAACATGCGGCTCAGGAGCTCACAGAATTTCCCAGATTTTAGCCATTTTATGCCACCTTTATGGTTCTATTATTTGCTCAATGTTGTTCTTTAAATTGACTGGCTTAGAAGATTAAATAAACTTATTTAAAAAGCAAACTTTGCATTGTTGCTGGTACTGAATAAATAGGATCACTTGGCACAGGCTGAAGGTAATTATAAAAATAAATACAATGAAACTAGGGCAACATCAGAAAATTTCAGCCCAATGCAGTTGTCAGTAAACATTCTAAGCCCGAGGCTGATTCTCTCTGCTAAACTGGAAGCTAGCAAGTATTGGAGGTGTAGTAAAGCCATAATTAGTACCAAAATAGGACGTTTTCCTTAGATAATCAGAAGGGCTGAGAGAGGAGCGAAAAGAAAGAACTTCCCCACCATATGACTCAGTGTTATTTAAAGCCATGACCCAGAACCATCTAAAAACATCTCCTGAACCACTGGTGGTACTTGTCCTGTGCTTTGGGAAACATAGTACTGTGTACTCTATTGTGGATATCTCTGGCAGATGCTGTTGGCGGATCCCCTTGGCCCATACCAGACGTCATCTGAAATTTTTGAACAATTCCGTTGCATGCAACTGGCTTCTGAACTCAGCCTGAGGGCTTTCTGTGGCCCACAGGAGGCTGCTTGGCTAGTATGCACCAGGGCCAGGCCTGAAGCCCAGAGTTAATCCCCCAAGAACAACCATCAGATCAGAAGCTGGTAGATAAATACCCCTGCTTCCTTATGCTTTGTAGGGCCAATTTCAAGGGTTGTTCTCTCCAAGAGTCTCCAGCAAAGTAGAGTCTCCAGTGAAGTAGAGCCCCAGTTGCCCACGGCAGCAACCTGCTCACCAACATGCCCTGCATTCCCTTCCCTCCTCCTGGTCTCATTCCCCTACTCCCTTGATGATCTGGCTGGGATTTCCTCCCCAGATGAATTTCTTTCACCTAAATCCTTTTCTAATGGCCTTCTTTTAAAGAATACTACAAAGGGTATATCTTATGGTTTTACATCTAAAAATGAAAAAAATAAAGAAATGACATAAAAGAAAGCGATCTACTTGCTATCATTTCCTGATAATCAAGCCTAAGCCTGTGCCACTCCTATTCTTTAAACAGTGAGGTGAATCCAGATGTAGCTGCAGGCAGGGAGATGGACTGACCTCTCAGAAACTTTTTAATAACCAAGAGTTTGTAGAGCCCTCATGTCAGCCTTGATCGTCATTTTTGATGATTCAATCTTTCTTCTCATTCTGGGAAATTGACATTTGATGCTTAATATAGCCTTAGAAACCACAGTGGATATGCTGAGTTTTTTCTTTTCTTTCTGGTCTTTATACACGGTGGGGGATAATTTGATTACATCTTATCTTTCTTTTGGAGATTGAACTGGTTGTTGAGTGCATTTTCGGATGATAAATTTAAAAGAAACCCCTCTGCCAGGAAAGGGAGAATAACCAATTAATTGCTCCTTTTACTTAAAACTGAAGAGCTTTGCTGATGATGTGGAGGCTTGACTTCAGAGAAGAATATGAACAGAATTCCATGCATACCTTTAGAATATTCTCTGCAGAAGTTGTGTAAAAGATGTATTACTAGATCCACAAATAAGGCCACAAACCATATGAATTCACTGAGGCTTATGATTCCCATTAAGGTTAAAAAAAAAAAAAACTATGTTAACAGAAAAGGGTAAGAGAATGATATATCAGGTGCCCACTTACCCACGGCAAAACTTTGTGAAGTCTTAACATTTTGCCATAGCCTCCTTTTTCCTTTTAGGGCAATAAAACATCACAAATATGCCTGAAACTCTCTCTTCCCTCTCTCCTTCCTAGTCCCTTCCTTCCCCACATGGATCTTGTTTTTATCCTGCATTTTGTTTTTATCATTCCTAAGGATGTTTTAATATTTTTACTACACATGCAATATCATAAACTACAGAATTGTTTTCCATGTTTTAAAACCTTATATAAGTGGATCATTCTGTTTGCATCATTCTACAACTTTGTTACTCAATTTCTTATTTTAGCTACTCATCCATGTTTATATGTGGAATTTAGCTCACTCATTTTAACTGTTGTAAAACATTCCACTGTATGAATAAACCACTATCTGTTTTTCCATTTTCCAGCTGATGAACATTTAGGTTGTTTCCAATATTTTCTTATAACAAACAATGCCTCTATGAAATAGTCTTGAACATGGTTCTTTGTGCATATGTGCAGACATTTCTGTAAGATATAAGCCTAGAAGTAGAAATGCTGGGTTATAAACTATGTGGGGCTTAAACGTTATTAGAGATCGCCAAATTCTCTGTAAAGACCTATTTATAATCCATCAGCATGTTTGAAATTTCTCTTTCTCCCACATTCTTGCCCACATTTGGTATGGACAGAATAAAATTTTTTGCCAATTTGAGGGCTGTGAATAGTGTTTCATACTTGTTTCAATTAGCATTTTTGTAATTACTAGTGATGAAAAGGGATTATTTACATATTTTGGATGCTAATCATTTGGGGTTTATATACATTACAAATATTTCCTCCTAGTCAGTGAGTTTTTTTGCACCTTGTTTTTGGTGTTCTTAGATGAATGAAAGTTCTGAATTTTAATGTAGTCAATTTTATCAATCTTTTTCTTTATAGTTTGTGCATTTTTTGTGTTATTTTTATTTTTATATTTTTGAGACAGGGTCTCACTCTGTTGCCTGGGCTACAGTGCAGTGGCATCATCATAGCTCACTGCAACCTCAAACTCCTGGGCTAAAGCGATCTTCCTACCTCAGCCTCCTGAAGCTGGGACTAGGCATGCGCCACAACGCCCCACTAATTTTTCTATTTTTAGTAGAGACGGGGTCTCATTCTTGCTCAGGTTGGTCTCATACTTCTCAGCTCAAGCAATCCTCTCGCCTCGGCCTCCCAGAGTGCCAGGATTATAGGCATGAGCCACCACACCCGGCCTGTATTAATTTTTATAGGTTTCAAAAATAAAACTTGTTCTTAATCCCAGCCTCTCCAATATTCTTAGATTAAGAGAGGGATGGAGGCAAAGATTAAACCCAGGGTGAAGCCATAAGATACTTCGTTAAATCTCAGAAATACCTAAGGCAGTGGTTCAAGAACTGTTTTGTTCAGACCAAGGGCCTGCTGAAGATATTCCAAGAGTGCTTCACTTCTTGAAGGAAGATCCTCTCTGTTAACCAATATAAATCTTTTTTTTCTTTTTTTTTCTTTCAGCATATTATGGGGGTACAAAAGTTTAGGTTACGTATATTGCCCTTCCCCAGCCCTCCAAATCAGAGCTTCAAGCCTGTCCATCCCCTAGACCGTGCGCATCGCACTCATTACCCACATCTGCCCGACACCCGATTAATGTTATTCCTAAATGTGCTCTTAGGTGATGATCAGTGAAACCAATTTGATGGTGAGTACATGTGGTGCTTATTTTTCCATTCTTGGGATACTTCACTTAGTAGAATGGGTTCCAGCTCTATCCAGGAAAATACGGGAGGTGCTAACCAATATAAATCTTAAGAATGTAAAAAGAGTGTTATCCTTCAACAGCTTGATTGAAAATCCCAAAGTAGAAAATCTTGACAAGATTTATCAGTGTTTTATAATTTCAAAATGGGTGTTTATAGTGTTTTATAGTTTTACCTACACTGCTAGGTCTAAAATCCACCTAGAATTAGAATGCAGAACTCTTATTTTTTTCCTTATGAATACCCAAATGTTCCAGCACCATTTATTGAAAAGATTATTATTTCCCCACTGCTCTGAATGGCCACTTTGTCCTAAATCAAGTATACATATGTCCAAGGGGATAGCTCTGCATTCTCAAATCTGTTTTGCTGGTCTTTCTCCCTGCGTGCCAATTCCACAATATTTTAATTACTATAGCCTTATAATCTTCACATATGCCAGTGCAAATATCTCCTTCCACATCCCACTTTATTCCTATTTGTAATTGCCTTGACTTTACATAGCTATTTCCTCATCCACATGAATTTTAGGATCAGCTTGGCCAGTTCTGGGAAAAAAGATCTGCCTGATAAATTGGTAATTAGAATTTTTGAATGTATAGATTAATTTAGGGATAATTATAGTATTTTTATGATATCAAAGCATTCTATCCATAAATATGTCCTTATTTATTTTGGTTTTCTTTTAAGTGTTTACATCAGTTTATCATTACTTTTTTTTTTTTTTTTTGAGACAGAGTCTTGCTCTGTTGCCCGGGCTAGAGTGAGTGCTGTGGCGTCAGCGTAGCTCACAGCAACCTCAAACTCCTGGGCTCAAGCGATCCTCCTGCCTCAGCCTCCCGAGTAGCTGAGACTACAGGCATGTGCCACCATGCCCGGCTAATTTTTTCTATATATATTTTTAGTTGGCCAGATAATTTCTTTCTATTTTTTAGTAGAGACGGGGTCTCGCTCTTGCTCAGGCTGGCCTCGAACTCCTGACCTTGAGCGATCCACCCGCCTCGGCCTCCCAAAGTGCTAGAATTACAGGTGTGAGCCACCGCGCCTGGCCTATCATTACTTTTATATGGGTGCTACATTTCTCAAGTTCTGCCCCAAGGGAGGAGAAACAGATTCCACCTCTTAATGGGAAGTGGCAAGGTTCTGAAAAAGTATGTGGCACCAGAAATATTACCGTGGCTATTCTTGGAAAATACACTTTGCTATAGTCTATCCTCTGGCCACAATATTTCATATCCCTGTCATATGCAAAAAAGCTTACCCTCTACCCTTGGGTCTCCAAAGCTCAGGCTCACAGTCTAAGATCTTGTCATCAAGATCATGTTCATATGCAATTGAAGCTCCTTGAGTTCCTCACGTAGAGCTTCTGGAGATAGTTCCTGTTTCCCTCAAGACTTGTCACCTCAAGAAACCATTTGCTTGCTTCTTAGACATGCAACATATAATGTTCAGACAGGCATGGGGTAATGGGTATAGTCCCTCCTCTTCTAAAAGGGGGAAACAGGAGGTACACAGGAATCCATAACAGTGTTGAAATCTAGCAGGGTACATGCTGTCAGTTACTTGATTAGAGTACAGTCCTATTGCCTGGCAATAATTCACTGTGGCTCTTGGTTATGCCCTCCTGATCTTCTTTTCCTTTCCATAAAAAGTGGCTCATTTTGCAGCTGAATAGTTTTCTCAGTCTGCTTCCTGCATGGAAGGTGTTGATTAAATCTTCTTTTCCATCTAAACTAGTTTAATTCTTTTAAAAACTTTGTGGGTTTCTTATGAATCAATTTATAATACACTCCAGTAGACAAAAGCTACGCCCATAAATCTTTTCAAGATTTTCTACCTTGGGCTTTGCTGTCAAGCTGCTAAAGGATAACATTCTTTTTACATTCTTAAGAGTTCTATTGGTTAACAGAGAGGATCTTCCTTCCAGAAGTGAAGCACTCCTTGAATATATTTAGCAGGCTTTGGTCTGAACAAAACAGTTCTTGAGCCACTGCCTTCGGTACTTCTGAGATTTTAACAAAGGATCTTATGGCTTCACCCTGGGTTTAATCTTGGCCCTGAAGCCCTCTCTTAATCTGAGAATGCTGGAGAGGCTGAGATTAAGAGAAAGTTTTATTTTTGAACCCTGAAAATACTGGCTCCCTTGCATTTCTCTAAATTTTGCTTGAAAAGTAAATAATTCCTTTTTTTAAAGGTCATCTCTTTCCTCTCTCATTTTATTATAGACAATGTGACGAAGCCAGGAGGTACATTTAATATTCTGCCTGAAATCTCATTAGCTAGATCATCTAATTAATTAGGTATGTCTTCAGTTTTCCATATTATTGTGGAAACAGTGTTGCTAAACTTTCTCCTACCATATAACAAGGATTTCCTTTTCCCCAGTGTCCAGTAACATTTTCCTCACTTTCCTTCCAGCCCCCACTAACAGCTTTATTGAGGGTTATCAGGCTTCCTCGAACAGTCTTTTTAAGATCCTTTAGGCTTCACTAACACTCTCCTTAAAGTTCCTCTGGTTTCTTTTCATTACCTTGTCTCAAAGCCACTCCCACATGTTTTAGGCTTTGTTGCCACTGCATCTCACTCCTGACACCAAAAATATGTTCTGATTTTGTGGCTGTATAACAAATTACTCCAAAAAAATAGTGGCATAAATAATAACTTCTTTTTCTCATGAATCTGTAACATGAGCAGGTCTTGGTGGGGATAGCATCTGTCTACTCTACTTGGCATTGGCTGGGGTGCCTTGAAGGCTGTGGGCTGGAATCACTTGATAGCCCACTCACTTCCATGTTTGGTGATTGATGCTGGCTATTGGCTGAGTCCTTAGCTAGGCCTTTTGAATGAAACACAGATATGTGTTCTATTCACATTGCCTTTTCTTCTTTACAAAATCGTGGCTGAGTTCCAAGAGCAAATGTCCCAAGAAAGAGAGAGCATCAGAAGGAACCTGTATCACCTTTTATGACCTAGTGTTAGAAGTCCACAGCATTATTTCTACTGCATTCTATCTGTTGAGAGAGTTACAAGTCCCTCTCAAGGTGAGGGAAAACAGACTCCACCTGTTGACGGGAAGTGGCACGTTTCTGGAAGATCGTGTGGTACTGGAAATATTGGTGTGGCCGTTTTTAGAAAACACACTTAAACTATTTTATATAGGGTTGTGAGACAGGCCTCTCTAAAGGTGGCATTTGAATGTATAACCATAAAAGTAAGGGAGTGAGTCATGTTATATTTGGGAAAGAGCAGTGAAAATAAGTGCAAAGGCCCTGGGGCACTTATGATTGATGTATTTGAACTAGTGTGGCTGAAGTCGAGCGGGAAAGGCGGAGAATAGTAGCAGTAAGTACAGAGAAGTATCCAGGGGCTTATTTTCTAGGGTCTTGTAGGCCAATGTAACGATCCTAGCTTCTATTACATGCCATGAGGGAGGGTGGTTAACAGAAGAGAGACTTTATTAGACTTAGGTTTTAAAATGATTACTTATTGAGGCACAATGCCCAGGAGTTTATGCTGTTGTTGCTGTCACTGTGCAGACCGGCCACATGGAGATAAACTAGAATGGAGTTTATTGCTGTATACCCAGGGTACTCAATTATATTTGAGCCAAGAAGATGACTGATAAACCTCAGGCTCTTGTAAATGTCTTTCTAGAATCTGCATTTGGTTTAAAGTTGCATTTGTACTTTTTAGGCATTACTAATATTTAGCACTGTCTCCAAGCAAGCATTTTCTGCTTTTGAAAATTTTTCCATGTCTGGGGTGGCAATTGTGCTGAATCTGTCCCTTCCACCCTCCAGATCCACAACCCCTCCTTGCTGCCTGTCCCAGAAGCCATTGCTATGGACTAGTTCAACAGCCTCCTGGCCCTCTGGCTTCTAGGTAGATGGCCAATGGAAAGTTCCAGCACATAAAAGGGAGGGAGGAGAGGGAGATCGGGGTACTAATTCCCCTGGTCTCCTCTGTCCTCAGCTATGTCTTAAGAGAAGGTCACAGCTTCTCTCCAGGCAGCCTGTTGTACACAACTCTCTCTCCTTTCACTTTTAGTAGCCTGTCTCCCCTTTAGGCCTATGGGTGGTGACAACAACATCACTAAGGCCAGTCCCTAGTTTATGTGCTATCCCTTGTTGTTCCCTACATCCACTCCACTGTAAACAGACCCTTGGCGAATAAAACCTCCTCAAATAATCTTATTTTGCATGTGCTATCTGTCCTTGGTGAGACCCTTAGCCAATATAGCAGTACTGAATCTTTTAATATTTAAACGATGGTATTTATGCATTTTTCCCTCTCCTATTTGTCCTCTTTTCTCCCTTCCAAGCCTTATGACCTATGAAAGTAGAGGAGTATGTATGGAGACATATACAGAATTTCAGGAGGTAATTTATTGAGAAGTTCAACTCTTTAAATTTGAATATAAAATTCACAAATAAATGTCCACCTAAAGGTGCCTATTTGGGCATTAAAATCCATGTGAAACTGGCACATGGATCCTTATGTTAATGGTAGAGTGTTGACTGTGACACCTGTTACCATCTTTCCTCCCCATTCCCTCCACCAAACCATTGAAAGTGAATTAGCTCCTATCAAAATCTTACAAAGAAATTTGAGCAGGGGGCAGAAAGAAGTGAGCTATACTTACAACTGAGGACAAACTCTAAAGATGTGCAAAAAAGGCCTGGGAGTGGGGTGAGGGTTGAGGGACAAGCGTAGAGTCCATGGCTTTGCAAACATATATTCTAAATCCCTCCTGCAGTCAAATTTAGCATTAGTAGATCTTTCTCGCCTGGTTCTTAAGCCTTTATATTTTTCTCTTGGTTTCCTAATTCCCCCTCCTCAGTCCCTTTTTTTGTCTTTTTCCAGAAAAGATCTAATGGTCAAGATTTCAAGCACAGGGCACATTTCTACTTTTTTAAAAGAAAATTACTATACAATTTCTCTTGACTAAACAAAATCACTTGGACAAAGCCCAGTACTGGTCTAAGTAACTCCTTAGTCAACAATTATTGAAGGAATGGCAACATGTTTCCTAATAGAGGCCAATTTCACATCTGGCTTAAAAATGGCATTTGGCTTGCAGGCTCTGAGGCAGCCTTTTCTTATTCCCCGACAAAAGACTTGTGAAAACTGAGGAAAATGCAAAGGCTTAAATAATGGAAAGCCTAATAGGAATCATTCCCCTGATGGAGTTGGACCAAGAAAAGTCTATAGAAAATTTCCCTCACAGCAAACTCAAGCTTGGTGATGCCCAGAGTCAGCCAGATTAAAGGCGGGATGGAGAGCTGCTGAGAGCATGTGCTGGTCCTTTTGTAATATTATTAGGTAAGAGCAACGTTCCTGTTACTCTGACTACATAACAAATTAGCTCAAAACCTAGTGGTTTCATACAGTGGGACTCGTTTATTATCTCTCACAATTTTTGTGGGTCAGGATTTCCAACAGGCTACTGTAGGTACAGCTTATCTCTGCTCTGTGGTGTCTAGGGCCTCATAGGGAAGACTGAAAGACTGGGGGCTGGAATCACCTAAAGATCCATTTACTCATGTTTCTGGTGGTTGATGCTGGCTCTCAAATGGAAGCCTCATTGAGGCTGTCAGCCAGACCATCATAAAAAGGTATGAGCTTCCTTACAACATGGCGCCTGGATTCTAAGGGAGAGTGTCCCAAGAGAGAAAGAGAGCTAGGCATAAGATGTATTGCCTCTTATAATCTTCTTATAATTTGGTCTTGGAAGTTACACAGTGTCACTTCCTTCACATTCTTTTGGGCGAAACAGTTATAAGGTTCTGCTCAGGTTCAAAGAGAGGGAACACAGATTCCCATTGCTGGATGGAGGAGTGTCACCATACATTGTAAGAAATCATGTGGCATTTGGTGTCATCATCTTTGGAAAATACAACCTGCCAAGATGGGGCTTCCCAGGTTAGATGGCCTGGGTTGGAATTCTTGCTGTGCTGCTTACTAACTGTTTGACCTTGGGCTGGTCAATGACTTGAACTCTCTGTTCCTCAGTTTCCTCATAGGGGTGATAAGATTCAATGAGTTAACAATAAGCAATTAGAATATTACTTGGCACATATTTAATGCTAAAAAACATTAGGTCTTATTAGGTAATGTAGCAGGGGGTTGCTCTGTCCTCACCACCAACTTCCATCTTTTTCATCACCTAGTAGGAAGGAAGGGTCTTTAGCATAATAACAAGTTACACTGTGAGAAATGACTGATACTGGCAAAAGGGGGAGAAAGTTGTTAGTCTTATACATTTTCTCTTCCAAAGAATCTGAAACCCTTAGGCCTGGTCCCGGTCCCTTGGAGGGCTGTAGAAACTGTTGACTGCAGGGAAAATACAATGTGCTACAGATAAGGGCTCCCAAGTTAGAGGATCTAGGTTAGAATATACACTCTGTTACTAAGTATAGGACAGTAGCAGTTTGCAGGACAGAAGATGAAGCTGAGATCTGTGAAGAGGAGGGCAGACGAAGGGAGGGGAAACAGAAAGAAGGAAGACTTCCCACAACATCTCTGCACCTGATTTTGTATGGTCCAAAACGCAACACAGTAGGACCCTGTGTTCATAACATCCTACTAACGAGATTGGTTTCTTATGGACCTAAGGGCTGTGCTCACCTGCTTTCTAGATATTATGGACATAGGGAAGTTGCCTGTCCGTTTACTTGTCTGTCCAGAGGAAAATGCACCAAAATAGTAATACTGGTTTTCCTGGGTGGTGAGATTAAAAGTGATGTTTAAAAAAAACTTTTCCAAATCTTCTATCATTTCATAATTCAAATAAGTGTTAGGGAAAAAATGACTTCCTGATCCACAGCAGTTGTGCTTCCACATCAATAATGCTTCTGAATATCAATTACCAGCACACTCTTGCCAGCATTTTAATGGGAGGAAATGAGCTGAACCGACCTCTGTAGCTTTCTTTCTTCAAAAGAGAGGAAAGTTGGCAGTTTGTCTTGAACCTAAATCTGCAGAATCCCCCAGATGGGTTGACATATAGGATAGTGAAGAGGTCTGCTCATGGCCCAGGGTGGACAGATCCTACTCACTGGCTGCCTCAAAAACCCAAGGCCCCTCCATGTTCACTTGTTGACATTAACTAAAGAATCCAATGAGTTTCCCAGTGACCCAGCTCCCCGGGATTTGAATATGGTTTCTGCTATTTCAATTGAAACCACTGTAGCTCACAAAAACACAGGCCAGGGGGAGGGGTGCATGAAAGATCGCAGAGCCCAGCCCAGTGCACCCCCACCCCTCCTCTCTATTGCTTACAGCACACCCAGAGGTCTTTAGGGAGTGGGAAGTACAATAAGAAAACACCTGTGAATTCCTTGCAGAATTTCCCCCATGGCTACATTCCGCCCTTTCCTCTCTTACAAAAGATTCCATTTGCTCCATTTCTGACCCCAGGGCATGGACAAAGGGATGGAGGCCCCTGCTCTTGGCTGTGTTCCCTACACCAATTAATCACTGTACCCCAGTCTGACAGGCCCCACTCTTCACTGTAGCTCATCCTCTGCTGTTCCAGTGATTACTCTAAGGCCTTCCCCAGATGCAAGAATTTGTCAATGTTTTTTTTTCTTCCCTATTGCTCCAACTCTTGTGCTGGCTACTGCACAGACAGGGGTCATGGATCCCTCCCACAGAGCAGGCCGTGGTAGTAAGGAACCCCAAGGATCCAATTTGAGTCCAGGCTCTGTTACCCACTTGCTTCGCCATCTTGGATGTGTCACTTGACCTCCCTAAGCTTCTTCACCCTTGGAAAGATTCATTCTGAATGATTCTAATGCACATTCAAGTCTGAGAACTTCTTGATTAAGGGAAATTGCATCTATTATTATTATTCTTGTTTGGAGAAGCAGAGCTCTTGTCTGGACAGCTTAGAGGATGGGCATGAAACCACCTCTATTAAAATAATGTAAGGCCATAAGGCAGGAATAGTGATAAAAGGCTGCTTTCTATAGAAGTATAGCTAAAAGTTAACCAGCCATTGTTCCCTAACTTCCCTACTGCTGTAATTGCTTACTGTTTACATGTCATGTAATCTTGACAGGTGCAAGATTTGTGACTTCCACAAGCACTTCTATAGATAACATTGCTATTGTAAAACCTAAGACTGGTCTTTGAGATATCTTCCATACTCTGCATTCGGTGGGGGCAGGAGGGGTCCAACCAATGTCAACTGGACTTGTGGCTATGGATGGGGACCAATCCAAAAAGTCCTGTGACCTCCTATTCAGGAACTGTCCCAGCCAAGAGGACAATTTCTGCCTCCCAACTCTATAAGTTCATTCCCAGCCAATCAGTAGACCCAATTCCCTAGCCCTTTGTTCACCAAACCACCTTTAAAAATCCTAGCCCCCAAATTCTCAGGGAGGTGGATTTGAGAAATTTCTCCCATCTCCTAACCTGGTGCCTTATGATATTAAACCCTTTCTCCACTGCAACGCCTGCTGTCTTGGGACCCAGCTCAGTAGTAACAGGCATAGAATCTTCTGAAAACTTCTCAGCTTAATTATTACCTGAGCCCACATAAAATACACCAGAATCTATGCTCTAAGGAGGCCCTGTAATTTTCTTCTCAAACATCTATCACAACTAGGACAGTTGGGAAGTAAATATCTCCACTTAAGGTAGAATCCCAGTTCTATTGTCAACTTGGCTCCAGAGGGACCCTTCCAGGAGTCAAAAGGAAAAGCCCTCACACATAAGTAAGCAAACCACTAACAGCCTGTGCCCAGCATCCCATCACAGAGATACATTTTGAAGTGTCAGAAGAGTGACACCCCAAACCTGAGATACGCCAGACGTTGAGGGTTGGTTGGGGGAAAGCAAAGGAGACCAAGGGTGGAAGGGAAGTAGATTGTACCATGAGAAACCTCATATCATTTTGGTGACCCTTTCCCAGGCACAAAGAGCCCAATTCAGGGATCTGTTACTCAGGCACTCAGGCCTTCCTGATGATTTCTGGTCTCAGAGGCATGGCAGATGGAGCAGAAAAAAACATTGCAGATTGTGCAACTTGTAAGGAGACGCTGCCTGGCTCATTCTGCAAAAGTATTTCTTTCTCTACTCAAGACCTTGATGCGGGTGGGGAGCAGAGGGGAGAAGAGATTTTTCTCTTCCCAGAAAAAGATGGAGACAGAATGGGCAAAAATGATCTCACTCAAGAGGAACCAATGATTTGAGAAGATACTTGCTCTGCGCAGGAGATGTTGGGGAAATTGTGTATGGTCGGTAGAGGGGGACACAGAAGAATACTGGGAAGCAGTTTTCTCAAATGCTCATTTCTTGAAGGTTTCAGCAGGCTTCTGGGAACGTCTGGCGCCTTCACCATATGACAAAACCAAGAGTATATTGAGGGGATGGTTCTGGAACTATTTCAAAGCTTTTATTGGTGCAGATATTTACAGATTTCTTCTCCAGCTGCCAGGGATGTTAGACCCTGGGGAATGCACGCCATGTGGCGGGAGTGTGGAGCCACGTGAGCGGAGCCCTCTTGTAGGTGCCTGATGTACACGGAACACCAGCTCCATTTTCCTCTCCCCCCACCCAACAGCCCCTTCCTTACACTTGCAGACTGTCCTACTCTGCAGAGAGGATCTAGGTGACTTTTTTCAGGGAGAGGGGGTTTGATCTCTTCCATTTTCTTTAAATCCACACAAGCTGGGCTCAGTTCCCTGGTTCCTTCTGAAGAACATGTGCTAAACACTTGGTCCTCCCAAGTGGCCTCCTGCCTTCTTTTTGTACATTCTGGGGAGAAATAGAGCCTAAATCAGGGGAGAGCAAACTTTGGCCTGCGAGCCAAATTCTATTGCTGCCTATTTCAGTAAATAAAGTTTTAATGGAACACAGCCATACCCATTTATTTTCTTGTTGTCTATGGCTGCTTTTTAGCTACAAAGGCAGAGTTGAGCAGTTGCAACAGAGATTTTATGGCCTTCAAAGGTGAAAGTGTTTTCTATCTGGCCCTTTCCAGAAAAATTTTTCCAACCCTTGGCTTAAATAGAGGAGGCATGGGTCAGGGCAGCTGAAAAACAGAAGATGCAAAGAGTTAAGGGAGGACAGCTTCATTGCTGATCTCAAGTGCAGAAAAGCAAGAGAAATAGCTTGTGGTTGGCAATACAATTAGGAACATGGACTGGGTACTTTCCATGTGCCTAACCATGGCACCAAGCGCTTTACCTACATTTTCTCTTCTTAATGCTACAAGGGAGGTACTATTATTATTCCCATTTTACAGCTGAGAAAACTAAAGGCCTGGAGATGTTGAGCCATTTGCCCTGGGCATCCAGCTAGTGGGCAGTAGAGTGAGAATTTAGAATCCCGGGGTGATTCCAGAGCTTAAAGTCTTGGCGGTGAGGCCATCCTGCTGACTGGCTCCATGTAATAAGGAACATGGAAACAGCTGTGTCCTCAACTGCTCAGATCAGGGGTCCCTTAAGTCTTTGCATGGGTAGGTGGTGGCAGCAGGATTGTAGGAAATTTGGATTCCTTAGATCTTCAATGGGCCTCTGACGCTGCACTGAAAATGTGCTGGTGGGGGGCGGGTGGGGGGGGTGAGTTGGGTGGCCTTCATTGCCCAGTGATTGCTTCCCCGAAGAGAAGAGGAGGAAACGCTAATCTTGCCAGTCACGTTGCTTTTCGCTACTTGAAAATTTGGTGAGAGATGAGGTTGGAACACTCAAAATTTAACCCCAAAATTGGCATAATAAATAACTCTTTTTCATGTTTCTGTACAGCCTTTCATCCAAAACTCTTAGACAATTTCACAAGCAGTTACTATTTACTATTAGATTACTCCCTCGGGGCCTATAATGGAGTGTGGCTGCTTGGAGTCCCTTGAAATTGTATAATTTTCTCCTGGCTCTTTCTGGCTAAAGCAAGCACTTTCACTAATATTTGAAAGAAAAAAATGTTGTGAACCCAATATCTCTTTTTGTTTAGATTGGCATTTACCTAAATTAGTATTTCAGGCGCAGCCTGGGTTCCAAAGACTGTTGTTTATGCTACTGGGCATAGTTAAAAGAAAGAAAAAAAAAATACCCCTAAGGGCAGACTACGATATTTTAAAAGCAAAATAGCACTCAATTCACAATCTCCTTGTAAGGACTGATGAGTGAAGATACGCAACACTTTTAGCTCAGTGTTGGCTGCGGTGAGGGGGGTTTCATGCTCGGCTATTCTTTAATGAGGAAGTTGGACATCTTCACTCCACCACCCAATAATTTCAGGTAAGAGTGGCCATTTAAAGTGCCCCATCTCAGTGCCAGTTCCATATGATGAGCTGTACCAATGGCCTCTGAAGAGTGGGGTGTGAAGAGTGAAACTTCTGATTTATATTTATTTTTAATCTTATCCTGTTTAATTATTCTTGGTATATGCTTTATACTATTATGTCATTCAATAACGCATGACTATGATTAATCAACAGACATTCAACAAGTTTTAAATGAAGGAGTATGTGGACAAAACTCACCACTTTCCATTCCTTATCTCAGCATTTGAGCAGCACTAGACCCTCAAGAGTTGCAAACTGGATGCAACCCTTGCATCCAGGGTTGGGGGACCACCCACTCCGGCCAAGTGTCACCATGTGGAAATGAGGACCCGGGTTGGCCTAATCTTAAGTTTTTTCAAAAGAAGCTGAAAAATTAATTTTTGTGTGAAATCTTACTATATTTAAATATAGGAAACTTTTAAAAAAGCAATACTGTGCTGGCCAAAAATCTCTACATCTGTAGGCCAGATTTGGGCCATGGACCACCAGTTTGCAACCTCTACCCTGAATGTTATAACAAAAAGATTTCTGTGGTTAAATAAATTTGCAAAATGTAATAGAATGGGGCCCTTCGTAGAGATTCTTAATGAAGGTCAGTATATTAAATGCTCTCAGAAGGAATGCAAGGAGGGACCCTGTTTGGCTTTGTTTGAATGAGCGCCTCCCAAAATCATCAGCCTGTGGGCCTTCTGTGCACCCCACATTCCAATAACTTGTGGGAATGTGAGGGTAAGACTGGGAAATGCTGCACCGTCCTTAATCCTGCCAAAAAATGTGTAAGGCAGGTACTGCTATTATTATTCCCATTTTATACGTGAAAACAATTGAGGATCTGAGAGGTTAAGAAAATCGCTCAGGGTCCTACAGCTCGTTGAGGGATGGACGCCATCTCTGACTTTAAAGCTGAAATGGTTTCTATTACAGTACATTTCATAACTAAAGCCTCCTCCCCACAAAAAGAGCCTATGGATTTTGCTGTGGATTTTGGTTTCTTATATGACTGGTGCAATAACAATTTTAGGATTCAGAATGCTTTTGGTAGGATTGTTTTTAGAAAACCATATTCCATAGAAATATATCAAATGGCACCAGTTCCAGCAGCCACACGGGCACAGGGGTCTCATAATATAGCCACAGGCTCTGATTAATATCATGTCCCAGGAGCTTTAGTGGCTCCTCTCCCCAATGCCTCGCCCTGCCCTGGGTGATCTGAGGCTCCCCTGCCCCTCCCCTCTCCCTCCTTCCCTGCGCTCATCACCTTTCTCCACCCTACGCCAGCCCTGGCTCAGCTCGGCCTTGGCCGCTCCCTCTGTACCTGACCAGTGGCAGCTGGAGGGTGGGGAGGTCAGGGCCTCAGATGAACAGTGAGGAGGTCTAGGGGGCCTTGTGTGGGGTGAGACCCTGGAACTGGGGTGAGGGAGGCCCAGTTTCTGGCCTGGCCCCTGTCGTTCCATTTGGACGCCAGATGCAGAGCCAGTACTGCCATCTGTATAGGCTTGAGCCGAACCCCATTCTCAGGAGTGAGGCATCCCTGCTGGGTCTTCAACACCCCACAGAGGACCCTGCATCCCCTGAGGGGAATTCACCCCTCCCTTGGCAATCACTCCAGGCTTTACTAACCACCCTTCACGAGGGAAAGTTCATCCCCAGCTCCGATAGAAACTCTTCCCGCTGTGTTTCTTCTCAGTGTCTCTCCAGAGGCCCAGGATGGATGGAAGTCACTGCCCTCAACATGTCAACCTCTGATAAACTTGAGGGCAAGTAAACAGAGCAGAGTAGCTAAGAGCATCAGACAGAACTAAGTTTGAGTCCCAAAGCATTAACTAGCTGTGTGACCTTGGGCAAGTTACTTAATATCTCTGTACTTCAGTTTCTTCATCTGTAAAATGGGGTAAAAGACAGTACCTCTAATTTAGAAATTAAAGCATACATCCATACAAGAACTTGCACATAAATACTCATAGCAGCATTATTCATAATAGCTGAAAAATGTCCGTCAGGTGAAGATGGATAAAATGTGAATATCCATACCAGCACCATTATTTAGTCATTATTTAGCCATAAAAAAGGATGATGCACTGATCCATGCTCCAAAATAGATGATTTTGGAAACATTATGCTCAGTGAAAGAAGCTGGCCACAAAAAAACACATATTGTATAATTCCATTTCTATGAAATGTCCAGAATAAGCAAGTCTATAGAGTCAGGAAGCAGATTAGGGTTGTCTAGGGCTAGAGGGAGGGGGGAATGGGAAGTGACTGCTATGGGTCCAGAGTTTCCTTTTGAAAATGTTCTAAAATTGATTGTGGTGATAGCTGCAAACTCCGTGAATACACTAAAAAACATTGAATTGTATACAAATGGGTGACTTGTATGGTATGTGAATTATGTCTCAAAAAACGAATTCTTTTTAAAAAAGGAGAAAAAAATTCCATAGTATCTACATCATAGGGGTTATTATTGTCAAAATTAAATAATACAATGCCTCTAAAATGTTTTGTATAGTGCCTGATAAGCACTCAATAAAGGTTGTCTTCAACAGCAATAACAATATCAGTAATAATAAAAATATATAGTTAGGTTTATATCATATATATTATCATATAAAACAATAATTATGATATAGATTTTGATATGTAACTATATGTTAAATCTGTATTATCATACAGTCATAATTATAAAAATAATAATGATTATTTTCACCCCCGTCTCCTTCTCCTCTTAAAACTTTGTGATTTTGGAATGGACCTCCAATTTTTTTTTTTTTGAGACAGAGTCTCACTCTGTTGCCCAGGCTAGAGTGCCGTGGCATCAGCCCAGCTCACAGCAACCTCAAACTCCTGGGCTCAAGCAATCCTCCTGCCTCAGCCTCCCAAGTAGCTGGGACTACAGGCATGTACCACCATGCCCGGATAATTTTTTCTATATATTTTTAGTTGTCCAGCTAATTTCTTTCTATTTTTAGTAGAGACAGGGTCTCGCTCTTGCTCAGGCTGGTCTCGAACTCCTGAGCTCAAATGATCCACCCGCCTCGGCCTCCCAGAGTGCTAGGATTACAGAAGTGAGCCACCTCGACCGGCCTGGACCTCCAATTTTTTAACATTATCAATATTATTTCTGAACATTCCGAATATTAGGTTATACATGTTATTATGTATATATACATAACATATACTATATTATCATAACTATAATATATATACTTATGGGATTATTGCTATACATTACCATATGTAATAATACATATTACATGCTATATTATGGTTTATAATACATTAAATTATATACTATATATTACAATTATTCTGAAATATTGTATTAGCAGTAGTGTTCACCCCGTGACTCCTCTTCCTTTTTAACCTTTCTGAATTTGGAATGGTTTCCCCAATTCTTTGAACATTTCTTGGCCCCTGATATATTTGGAAAGAAAACAGCTCTGAGTTTGGAGAAATTAAATTACAATAATGACTCTAATTCAACTGTCTCAAGTAGTTCAAGCCAGAAAATGGAAAAAACGCCCCAGGGCACTCCTACAGCTGCCCCCGGAGCCCTGTGGGTGACAGACCCCCCCATGAAGGGTGCAGGTGATACCGCTGGGCTCTTCCTGGAGGCCCCGCGCATGGGGTGGGGGTGCTCCGGGAGGGGCCCTGCTACCCGGCAGCTAAAGGGCCAGTTCCTCCCCAGCCCCCTCGGGAAAGCCCTGCTGCCTTCTGAAAGGGGATCTGGGGGACTTCGGGTCCCAGCTCTGGGGAGCACAGAAGTGCTGCCACGCAGGTGTCCCATTTTCATTAAATCGGCAAATCAGAGTGCCCACTCCATCTGATAACAAAGATGTCATTGAAACCGGTGTCCTCCTTCTGCGGCCAAGCAGGGGAGAAGACAACGATTTCCCCAGGATGTGTTCGCCGCCTGGCTTCCCCACTGAGCACGCTGGAACGATTCCGTCATGGGTGAATGCAGGACTTCTGAGAAGCCCCAGCTGGGGCGAGTCGCTGCAATGTCAGGACTGTTTCCCCCAGTGCGGGCCGAGGCCTTCTGCAAGGAGGAACAACAGCACCCCTGATCCCCACAGTGTAGTTTTCAAAAACAGAACTCAAAGGGCATTCTCGTAGAGAAATGTCGGCTGGACCTGAAATTCTCCTGCAGTCTCAGTGCCCTAAAGCCCTGCTGGCCAGAGACCTGAAGGTGGATTGCTATTCATTTGCATTCTTTCCATTTGCTATTTGCTAGACAAACCTCCTTGTTCGTGTGTCATCTCCATCAATTAGGATGGAATAGCCTTATTTTGCAGGTATCTTTGGGATGCTTGGAGGTTGTACCTGGCATGGTAACAACTTTCCTATGATGAAATGTGTGTGTATATGTTTTTGAGGAAAGAGAGAATACATTTATGAAAGTTTTTTTCAGAGAGGCTGCTAGAGGCAAACTCATTTAGGGGAAAAGACTTAGCGAATTTGATGCACAGAATATGAGAGCAGGACTATGCAGCTATGATGAAGGCCACAGGTAGTCCCCACTGCTCCTCTGTGTGGGTGAGAAAACATTGCCATGTCCCAGCATGAGGCTGCTGAGTGGAGGGTGGGCTGGACTTAGTTCCTTACTCGCCCCATTGGCTGGGCATTGACCTGGTCAGAGTAATGGTAGGATAAAAAGTGAAAAATGTCACTTGAGTCAGATCACATTTTAAATGTGTTTCCAGTAGCTTATACTTTAACAAATTTCAGGATAAAATTTGCTTTGAACCTAAAAATAAAAATCCTTTTTGTCAAGTGAATAAACATCTCCTAATTTGACCTGTTGTATGTGCTTGGATTTAAGTATAGAGGGTTTTCTCAGAATAGGTTCACTGGGTTTCCTAAAGAATTATTTTTGTGGGAGCTAACATGTTCTTTGAGATCATTTTTTCTCAATCATGATCCCAGAAAGAAGAATTTATGTCCTGCTAATGGTACAAGCAGATATTGAGACATGTGTCCTTGAGGGATTGCTTTCTTTGGTGGTTTCACCACCCACATGCCAGTATCTTTCAGTAATAAGATCAACAATCATGTAAATCCCACCCCTTTCCTTGCTTGGTGTTTAATATCTGTGTATTCTTTAATTAGTTGCATTCAATTCACTTACGCAGTTGCTGAACTGAATGGAAAATGTGGACTTGTTTGGTGCTGGGAGCAGCAGTCAGCTTACATTCTTGGGTGTGTGCTTGCTCTGAAGCCAAGGTGGAATCTAGGACAGGGGCACCATAGGCCTGAGAGATCTTGTGAATACAATAAATATCTCCAAACGGACACTCAGAAAGCAGGGAATACGTGTCCGCTTGTTTTGAAAGGTGGGAAAAATTCCATGAGGGCTTCTGAGGCCAAGGGAAGAGGGAGAGTGACAAGAGATGCTGCCAACAGCAATCTTTCTGCTCTTTCTTCATGCTCACACCTGGACTGTGAAATCCAGGCAAGAAACTTATTATGTAGCTAAAGATATTTCCAACGAACCTGATATAACTAGCTTTCTTTTAAGTCAGAATCTGATATAAAAGCAATGGATGCCAACTTTTATTTCGCATTTACTATGCAGCATTATCTTGTCAGCACTCACAATCAGCTGATGAAATAGGCACCATTGTTATCCCCATTTTACAGATGAGGAGGCAAAACACAGAGAAGTTAAGTTACTTGCTTTAGGTCACAGAGCAGAGCCATTACTTGAACCCATGTCTCTCTGACTACCCAGGCAGCCGTCCTAACTAACCCCTGTGATGGTTAATCTTATGTATCAACTTGACTGGGCCACAGGGTGCCGAGATACCCGATTAAATATTATTTTGTCTGTGTGGATGTTTCCAGAAGAGATTAGCATTTGAATTGATAGCTGAGTAAAGCAGATTGTTCTCCTGGGTGTGGGTGGGCACTGACCAGTCTGTTGAGGCCTGAATACAGCAAAAAGGCAGAAGGAGGGGAATTCTCTCTGCTTGAGTTCATGAGCTTGGATACTTCTGCCCTAAGAATGGTTCTACTAGTTCTCAAGCCTTTGGACTTAGACTGGAACTGTATCACCAGCTTTCCTAGGTCTTCAGCTTGCCGGTGGCAGATGTGGGGACATCTCAGCCTCTCTCACTAAGTCAGCTCTTCATAATAAATCTCTGTCTATCATCTATCTACCTATCTACCCATCTATCTCCTATTGGTTCAGTTTCTCCCAAGAACCCTAATACCACCACCATGCTAGATTACCTCCCGCAGGATGTACTGAGCCTTCAGTAAGAGAGGGTGCACTTGAACATTATGCTCTCCAGGCTGCAGAATGTCTGAATGACAAATTCAGTTGATGACAGTCAATGTGAATTTGATACTGTGGCCTCCTTGTCATTCAGACTTAACTACATGGGCCAATTTGCTGGGTGAATTGGTAAAAAGAGATTCTCAGCTCCATTTAATAATAATTTAAGTCTTAAAAACACCTCCCAAGAATTCCCTTAATGATTTCCAACATCAACATTGGAGATGATGTCCAGAAGAACACAGGGAAAATTAAAATCTGTGCGGAGAATGGAGAAAAGCATACAGATAATATCTGCCTAGCATGCATAAGAATGTTGTGGCCATCCTGTATAAAAATAAACATAAGACATACATGGGACCCATCCTTCCATTCACTCACTCATTCACTGATTCAGCAGGTCTTTACTGAATCCCTAGCATGTGCTCAATACCATAAGAGACAGCAGAACATGGCAGCTAAGAACATAGACTCTGGAGCCAGGCTGCTTGGGTTAGAAACCTAGCTCTGCAATTTATTATCCATATGATCTTTGGGTACATTACTTAACATTGTAGTGCCTCAGTTGTCTCATCTGTAAAGTGGGAATAACTCTTCCCATTACTCCCAACTGCCTAAATCATAGTGAAGATTAAATGAATTACTATTGAGTTAACATATGTAATGTAGTTAGAAGTGGGCATGGCCCATTATAAGTGCCATATAAGTCCTCCCCATTATTATACAATAAAGAATGTGCTGCCAGTATTTTCCCAGTAGCTGAGGCCAAAATCCTAGGAGTATCCTTCATTTTCCTCTTTCCCTTATTTCCTGTACCCCCATCCGTAATCCATAAGCAAGTCCTTGCCTCTGTATCTCCAAAGTGTATCTCCCAAATCCATCTACTTTTCCCATCTCCACTGCTACTGAGTCTGTGCCACCATCCTCTCTTGCCTGGACCGGTGCAATGGCCCTGATTGTGCCTCTTTATAACTCATTCTCCACAGTAATCAGAATGATATTAGGAAAACGTAGATCATCCCACTATGTCTCTTTAAACCCTACCATGGCTTCCCATTGCAGACAGAAGAAAATCCAAACTTCGGAAGATGTCCTAGGTGTACAGTTCCCAGATAAATGACAGGACTCCCAGTTAAATTAGAATTTCATGAAAACATGAATCATAATTTTTTAGTGTAAGTATGTCTTCAATATTGCATGAGACATACTTATAAAAACTACTCACTGGTTGCCTGAAATTCAAATTTAACTGGGCATCTGGTAATTTATTTATTTTGCCAAATCTGGCAACCCCACTGAAGAGAGCTTCCGAGATGGAGCTCTGCTCACCGCACCTCCCTCCACTCCCCAGCCCCACTGGCCTCCTCCACGCTCCTTCCGTCCTCCTGTCTGATGGCTTTGTCTTTGCTGTTTCCTCTGCTGGGACTACTCTGCTCCCAGCTGTTACCAGGGCTGGCTGCATCTTGTTACTCAGGTCTGACTGTAAATATCACTTCCTCTGACTGGTCTTAGCTGACAACTCAATCTTTATTTGGAGGAGGGGGTGGTGTTCCCTTTTTTATTTCAGTTAGGTTTATGGGTATAATGGTTATACAATAAAAGTCATTCTTTTTAGTATACAGTTCTATGAGTTTTTACAAATGTGCAAAGCCCTGGAGCCATCAGCACACCCGAGATACAGAACCCTTCACCCCCACAACATTCCCCCACGGCCCTTTGTAGTCAGCCCCTGCCCACTTACAACCCCTGCCAACTGCTGATCCCTTGCTTATCCCTCTGGTTTTACTTCTTCCAGAAAGTCATCACAGTGGATTCATACGGGAGGTAGCCTTTTGAATCTGACTTCACATGATACATTTGAGATCTCTCCACGTGGTTGCATTTATCAGCACAGTTGTCCCTCGGTACATGCCGAGGATTGGTTCCAAGAGCCCCCCACCCTCACATGCCCAAATCTGCACATACTCAAGTCCTGCAGTTGGCCCTGCGGAACCTGCTCGTACAAAAAGTCAGCCCTCCATATAGGCGGGTTTTGCATCCTAGCAAACACTATTTTCAATACATATTTGGTTGAAAAAAATCCTCCATAAGTAGACTGGCAGTTCAAACCCATGTGGTTAGAGTCAGGTGTAGTTTCCTTTTTTAAAAATTGCTGAGTAGTAGCCTGTTGTATGGATATCTATTTGCCAATAGAAGAAAATCTGGGCCCTTTCCAATAAAGCCACTAAGAATAAAGCAAATGAGTAAAACAAATGTTTATTTGCATATAGGTTTTTGTGTGAGACTAAGTTTTTATTTCTCTAGGGTAAATACTTAGGAGTGGGATGGCTGGGTCATATGGTTAGTGTATGTGTAACTTTACAGGAAGCTGTCAAAGTATTTTCCAAAGTGGCTGTGCCATTTTGCATTCCCATCGGCAGTACATGAGAGTTCCGGTTGCTCTGTATCATTATCAGGAGTATTGCCAGTTTTTAAAAAAGGCATTTTAATACCTGTGTACTAGAAGCTCAATATTTTTTTAATTTCATTTCCCCTATGACTAATGGTGAGCATCCTTGCACAAGCTTGTTTGTCATCTGTATATCTGCTTGGATGCAGCATCTGTTCATCAAATCTTTTGCTCTTCTTAAAATTGGGTTGTTTGGTATCTTATGATTGAATTTTGATAGTTTTTTATCTACAGTCATGTGCCACCTAATGATGTTTCAGTCAACGATGGACCTCATATACAACAGGGGTCCCCTAAGATTACAATGGAGTTGAAAAATTTCTATCACCTAGTGACATCAGGGCCAGCCTAATGTCACAGTGCAACATATTACTCATATATTTGTGGTGATGCCGGTATAAACAAACCTACTGCACTGCCAGTCATACTAAAGTCTAGCACATACACTTATGTACAGTGCATAATACTTGATAATGATAATAAACAATTATGCTGCTGGTTTAGGTATTTACTGTCCTTTTTATCATTATTTTAGAATATACTTCTTCTACTTATAAAAAAAAATTAACTGTAAAACAGCTTCATGCAGGCCCTTCAGGGAGTGTTCCAGAAGAAGACATTGTTTTCACAGGAGATGACAACTCCATGTGTGTTATTGTCCCTGAAGACCTTCCAGTGGGACAAGACATGGAGGTGGAAGACAGTGATATTGATGATCCTGTCTCCGTGTAGGCCTAGGATAATGTGTGTGTTTGTGCCTTAGTTTTTAACAAAAAAGTTTAAAAGTAAAAACAAAAAATTTTAAAAATGGAAAAAAGTGTATAGAATAAAGATATCATGAAAAAAGATATTTTTGTATAGCTGTATAATGTGTTTATGTTTCAAGTAAATATTATAAAAGATTCAAAGAGTTATAAATGTAAAAGTATATAAAGAAAGCTACTGTAAGCTAAGGTTAATGTATTATTGAAGAAAAAAATATTCTTTTGTAAATTTAGTGTAGCCTAAGCATACAGTGTTTATAAAGTCTACAGGAGTGCACAGGAATGTCCTAGACCTTCACATTCACTCACCACTCACTCACTGACTCACCCAGAGCAACTTCCGGTCTTGCAAACTCTACTCATAGTAAGTGCCCTATATAGGTTTACCATTTTTGTCTTTCATGGAATATTTTTACCATACCTTTTCTGTTTAGATATGTTCAGATACACAAACACTTATCATGTGGTACAATTGCCTACAGTAGTCAGTACAGTAATGTGCTGTGCATGTTTGCAGCCTAGGAGCAATAGCTATGCCACATAACCTAGGTGTGCAGTAAGCTGCACCATCTAGGTTTGTGTGAGTACACTCTACGACGCTCACGCAATGACAAAATCACCCAACGATGCATTTCTCAGAACACAGCTCCATCGTTCGTTAAGCAACACCTGCCTGTATTCTGGATACAAGTTAGATACATATTTCATAAATACTTTCTCCTGGTCTGTGTCTTATCTTTTCATTTTTCATCCCACCTTAGATCATTTCTTCCCTGTAGCTCTGAGGTGCAGGACTGTTTTATTATCTCCCCGCCACTTAGCATGTTCTGAAATGATCTTGTTTATTCCAGACCACCCCTCACCAGAATGCAAGTTCCACAAGGACAGGAACCTTGTCTGTCTGAATCACCCCTGTATTCTCATGCTTGAGGTCTGTGTCTAGCACATAGTAGGGACACAACTACTCATTGAAAAAATAATGATAATATCCATGAATACTTCCTGACTGCTTATTAGGCTCTAGGCACTCTGCTAATTACTTCACATGGTTTAAATCTCAAAATAGCACTGTGAGGTAGCTTCTGTTACTGCCTCCATTGTAATAACAATAAGTCTGTGCTGGTTGGAGCTCTTAGCTCCAAACCTCCCATGTTCTGCCCTGTGACGCCAGGGCCAGCAGCTCTGTTAGTTTCACTGATAAGGGGCGTTGGATGGAGGTGGGAGAAGGGACTTATCCCCTGGCTTGGCTTGCTGCTGCTGTCAGCATCTCTCCATCTCTCCGGCACTGGGGGTTTAAACCTGGCAAGTTCTTGGTTCTAACAGGGTGAGTTGGTCCCAGGTTGCATTTTTTCCCACTATCAGTCCAGGTGCATCAACCTCTCTCAGAGATACCAGTACCAGTAGGTACTCCCTCCTCAGAAGACTGAGTTCCAGCACTGTGGGGCCCCTCTCCCAAGCCTTTTCCCCTCTCCTCCTTCCCTCCCTTTTCTGCCCCCATCTCTCCCTTTTAAGGGTTTCTATTAAGTTTTAATAATCCCATCCTCTTTGTTCCCCCAACACTTGGTGTGCTAACTGCTTCCTGTAGTTACTTCCCCTGTGATGCTTTAGGGCCCCTTTCTTGCCTTTTCGGCTTTCTGGTTAATAAGACTTTATGTTAAATTCTTTCTAATATAACAATTGGGACCTTGACTGATACAGGAAACTGAGCATAGAGAATTAACAAATATCACACCAACAGCTGAGCAGGAGTAGATGCTTATACAATTAGCTTCAATAGAAGGAAGAAAGTTAGAAATGCCCCCAGAGAGGAACAAACAAAAGAAAAGGGCGATTTGGCAGTATCTGTTAAAATCCATTACGTTTCCCCAGAGAACAGGAACATATTGTACGGTTTTGGCAGCTCCCACTTGGACTGGGGAAGGACAGTTCTTAGAAAAGGGATGCTGGATAGACAATCTAATAAACGGCCCTTTCATTATTGTTCAAGACTCACACCCAGAGTGGCTTCTCCCGTGTACCCTGCTGTGGCAGACGTTCTTGGATGCTCCCCAGCACCACAAGGCCCCTTCTTCCTGGCCAGTGTTCCATGACACAGCGTGGAAAAGTCAGGATCGTGCTCTCACTGTCACTGTGTCCCTTGAGGGGATGTGGGAGAGGGCCAGGACTTATGACCTAGTTCTGGCCAATGAATTAGAAGAAGAAATTTCTCGGGGAAGCATCTGAGAAGAAGTTCTGTTCAGAGATGTAAAGAGAGTGTCCCTCATCAGAAGCCCCATTTTTTTCCTGCCCTGGCTACCTTCTGTTCCCTGCCCTTGAATGTGGTTGAGATACTCGAAGCTGAGGCTGCTGTATTAAACCATGAAGTGACAAGCCCAAAGATGAAGGATTACTGGGAAGGACAGGAAGCATCCGTATTAGCCAGAGTTCTCCAGAGAAACAGAATCATTAGGATCTATCTATCTATCAAGAGATATTTATTATAAGGTATTGGGTCATGAAGTTATGGAGGCTGGGAAGTCCTGTGATCTGCCATCTGCGAGCTGGAGACCCGGGAAGCCAGTGTTGTGAATCAAAGGACTGAGAGCCAGAGAGCTGATGATGTAGATTCCAATTCAAATCTGAAGTCCTGAGAACCAGGAACATGAAGGGCAGGAGAAGGTCAATGTCATAGCTCAAGCTGTCAGGCAGAGGGAGGGCGAATCCAGACATCTGCCTTATTCTTCTATTGAGGCCCTCAGCAGATGGGATGATGCCCACCCACATTGGGGGGTACCACATGCTTTACTCAGTCTACCAATTGAAAGGCTAATTTCTTGCAGACACACCCAGAAATAATGTTTAATCAGTTATCTGGGCATCCTGTGGCCCAATCAAGTTGACATAAAATTAACCATCACAGAACCTGTGACCTCACTGACACCATTGAGCTGCCTAAGTAGGTTCAGAATAGCTAGTTTCAGACCTCTTGCTAAAGAATTAAACCTTGTGGGCTAAGTCACTGTTAGTTCATCTTTTTTCTTGCAGCTCAATGTATTTGATCTGGTACATCTTCCAGCTTCTCAGCTGGAAGTATCTTTCTCTCCTCTTGGTTTATCAATTCTTCTTTTGAATTTCCCTATAATTTTGTTTTAGGGTCTGGTTAACTTTCTTTTGTATACTAAAAACATGTATAAATACATCTTCTTCCCCTTACTAGACCTCAAACTATTAAGGCCAGAGACTCTAATTTATTTGGATATTCCACACAACTTCTAGAGGTGTACCTAACACATGGTAAGTCCTTAATACATGCATATGCATGCCCTGTATCTGTAGCTGTGAATTATAGCTACATCTTATATTCACTGCTCATAAGTTGTATTGTGAGAAGAATCTTAGTTAAAAGCACCACCTCTGGATTCAGATAGAACTGAGTTCTTATCTTAGCTCAACCCCCTATTAGCCAGGTGGCGTTGGGTAAATCCTGACCATTTCTATGTTTCACCATATCCCGAGTCCTAATTCAAATATCACCTCCCACATGAAACTACCTGTGCTGTCTTCCCCCCAAATCTGGAAGTATTCTTTCCCTTTTCTGAACTCATCACTGCCTTTTCTGAAATACAGATTTCAAAATTAATTTTGTACATAATCGTAATCATTCTACATGTATTTTTCTGCTACTTGCTTTGTTTCACTTAATGGGTCTTGAAAAATCAGTTTTTAGTTCGACATACATAGATCCATCTTATCTGCATGGAATTTAATAGCATAGATTTATCAGAATTCATTTATTTCATTATTAATGAATATTTCTGTGTTTCCAATTTCTGCACATTATATAAATTTCACAAGGCACATGCTTCTTTCTACTAATGTGGAAGTGTTTCTCTAGAGTAGACCCTGAGATGTAGAATGACTGGTAGATGGATAGATGTATTTAGAAATTTAACAGACCTGTACCACATGTCCTCTAATTAGGTGGTAACAGTTAATAGGAGTTAAAGTCATTCAAATGATCTTTCTTTGACTTTACTTATCTTTTTAGATTCTGGAACAATAGGAACATGAGGCCTTTCACCTGGTCAGAACCACCTGTTGGCCCCGTCACCCTCCACCCTCCCTTCTCCATCTGTGGGCCAGTTTGGTAGACGGGACAGAAGAGCATAGACTTTGTAGTCCACCAAATGGCTCTGGCGCATTCTGTCTGTGTGACCAGGAAAATGTCGCCAGACTTCTCTAAGCTTGTGTTTCCATATTTGTGAAGCTGCATGAGAAGGATTCCAGGGGACTGAGGGGACTGAGCTGATGCCTAACCAGCTTCTTTGCCTTACTACCTCCTCTCTCCTGCCTCCTCTCCTCCACCCTCTCCCGACACCTTCTATTCTTGGAGATCTTGGGAAACTGACTATATTGATACTCGAAATTGGGACTGGTAACGTGAGTTCGAAATAAAGATGGGCATTGATCATTTATTAAAAATGTCATTTTCTGACACTGTTTGCTTCTACAACAGGGGTGGACGTGCCACATTCATCTCTAAATCAGGCCAACATTCATTCTAAGTAAATCCCACCCACTGCAAGCCCCCAACTGATGACTGTGGAACAGCTAAAGGGATCCTACTGTAACTACAGCAGCTCCTGGGTAAGGCTTTTTTGGGGTCAGAGATTTTTAAAAATTAGAAACGAAGCCAATTCCTATAGGCCATTTTGACAGTATGACAATGGAGGTGTTAATCACTTCAATCTAGGGATGCAAATTTCTCACCAAAACAAAAGAAATTGTCTGAGATCAGCACTAAGAAAAGGCAGAATGAAGTTCAAAAGAATCCCGTGCAATGCCAAGGAGGATGCAGTGCTGTGAGAACAATGCCACGTCTTGGAGAGGTCAGATTTGGAAATCAAACTGATTGATGGGTCTGCTGAAGAAAAGCAGACGGGCGCTTTGGGAATGCAACACGGAGAGAATTATCTCAGTGGCAAGTGCCATCCTAAGATCCAGTAAAAGGTGTCTAGATGAAAATAGGACTTTACAGCTCTTCCACCTCTTTGGACAATGCAGCTGGTGTGGGAAACTTACATTCAGGCAGATGAAATATTAACACACAGATTCTTCACGAAAAAAACCACAACATTAAGAAAAACTTTCAACAACATTTCAGTTAAGTAAAAACTGCTTAGGTAGAGGTCTAAAAATGTAGCATATGATGAAAAACTCCTGTCTGCCATTTTAATAACTTGCGGGTTAAAAATTATTACCTCCCCCAAGGGGAAACTTTTTAGCATACATTTTAAAAAACGAAGGGTGGGAAACTTTTCTTAAAAACCAACAACCTCGGCCAGGCACAGTGGCTCACGCCTGTAATCCTAGCACTCTGGGAGGCCGTGGCGGGAGGATCGCTCGAGGTCAGGAGTTCGAGACCAGCCCGAGCAAGAGCAAGACCCCCATCTTTACTAAAAAATAGAAAGAAATTAACCGTACAACTAAAAATATATAGAAAAAGTTAGCCGGGCATGGTGGCACATGTCTGTAGTCCCAGCTACTCAGGAGGCTGAGGCAGAAGGATTGCTTGAGCCCAGGAGTTTGAGGTTGCTGTGAGCTAGGTTGATGCCATGGCATTCTAGCCTGGGCAACAGAGTGAGTCTCAAAAAAAAAAAAAAAAACCAAAACAAAAAAAACCCAACAACCTCATAGTATCAATTAGAATTGCGCTTATAGTTAGTTTGAGAAGGAACTAAAGTCAACTAAACATTTATTTTATTAAGTACTTGTAATAATAACAACTACATTATTATAACATAATGGTAAATATAGCAAAAGTTTGTATAATTTACATAACATAATTATACATATTTAATGAGTATATAATTATGTCATAGATGTTTATCATATATAATATGAATATAATATAAAATAATAAGAAATAAAATAATATAATTTAATATTGTTATACTAATAATGGTTAATACTTATTAAGCACTTTCTACGCTGCAGGCCCTGTTCTAAGCATTAAAACACGGAGGTGCTCTTGTGTTTACATGAGGGGACCAAGACTTAGGAAGGCTGTTAACTTGCCCAGATTCACATGGTTAGTAAAGGAAGAAGCAGGAATTTTAACCAAGGTGATGTGACTTTCGAATCCACTCTCTTAACTGCCCCAGTTTGTGAGGTTCTGTGCTGGGCATTACAAGGCATGCTGGAGACTAAGCCAACGCAGCTTCCAAGATATGATGGTCCAGCTGGGGATGCACACCTGGACAGGAGAAATTCCAACACCAGGCAGAAGAGATAATGTACCAAGAAGAAATTCTCGTGGCAAGCAACAGAAACTGTCTTGATTTAAAGAGTTAACGAGTTAAGGAAGTTACTCTAAGGATGTTAGTAATGTCAAAAAAGTCACTAAAAAGACTGATAACTAGCATGAGAAAATGGGCAGAGACAATGTGCAACTAGTCTGGAAGTGAGATGCTCATCACAAATCCTCCTTTAACCAGCTACTGAGGACATTTAATACGGAAAGAAGAAAAAAAGCTGGAAATGTAAGGAAAGTTTTTCTTAGTTTGCTAAACGTGTCGTATCCAGTGTTAACCTCACTGAATATGGTTTTAGAGTTTTCTGAACTGTCTCGTGTGATTGAGAGTAAAAAGGAATTGTAAGAGCCTGGTGGATTTTCACTTAAGGGTGTTAAGAGGTTATATTTGGGATGTCTTATTCTTACCATGGAGCTTTCTGTCAGAGTTTTCTGGATTTTGGACAGAGGCAAAGCAAAGCATAGGTGAAAGGGATCATCATAGTTCCTGAAAGAATTTAAGTGCCTAGTAAGTCTCCCTGACTTCCCTGATCATCTAACAAATGCTGCCCAATGACGATGATGATGTCATAGAGCAAATCTGTGATCTTTGGGGAATTTTTTTTTTCTTTTTGGAGATTACTATGGCACTAGGATTGATGCTCATGAAACTTTAGAAGATGTCCCAGGCAGAATATGAAGTTGGGGAAATGATTAGAGTTTTTGCCGCGCTGGCTGCTGTACATATTTTATGGATCTGCCAACAGCACCTTCCTCCTCTTTCAAAAAGTATAATGATTAAATGAATTTCTTCTTCCTTGAGCACACACAGATGGCTTATCAGCTCTGGGGTTTTGATTATGTTTTCAAGTCCCTACTTGTAACTCCTCAGAACCTATCTAAAAACCATCACCAAAGCTGCAAATCCAGATTTTCAGATCAGGAAATATTCCCTGATTTATGAATCGTACACATTGGGTATCACTGACAAAGCCTCATCACTCATCAGAGGCTATTCCTCCCCAGCTCACTGTCTCTGTCTCCCTGTTTACAACTTAGAAACCCGGTTTAAGATGAGATTAGAACAACATAGCCTCATTAACCTTGGCAGCCTGGCAGTTGGCATTGGCCTTCAACCCCTGAGACCAGCCAGGGAGCCCTGGTGCCAACTGTATTGATCAATGTGACATTCTCCAAAATGCAAAGCCACAGCCTGAATTGCTTTTTGTGAAATTCCATTCCAGGCAAACACCTGGACTCACCCTACTGATTGGACTTGTGCAGGCATTTGTCTGTCTTCTGAGAATTGCTCTGTAAATGCTGGAACACATCAGGGTTTATGAAGCTTCAAATCCAAAATAAAAAATGAGATCTGGTTTATATGCTACAAATTGAAAAGACTTTACTACTTCTCATACGTATGAGTCCCTAATGAGAATATTTCAGTTTCCTCTTTCCCTTTCTCTTCTGTTTGACTTTGGATTCTATTTCAAAGTTTCTATGTCAACAGTACAATCACCTCAACTTAGAACAACTTCCTGCTCCTGACAGAAAGAGAAAAAAAAATCTCTTTGCTTCTCCAGTGGTGGGGGAAGAAATGAATCTCCCAAAGAAAGAAAATCCTCTGACAACATTTCCCAGGCTTGAGAAAGAGCAAAACTACAAGGTGGCTCTTCTGACTTTGAATCCATTGCATATGCTGGAATTGCAAATCCAGGTGTCTACGGAAGCCTGGCAGGTAATATAAAAATTGAAGTAGGCCATGTTTGTCTTATAAGGGCACCTGTGGCCAAATGGTTACTGCTTCACAGACATTTTATGTGTTCCTCTCTCTTTCCTAGTTTCCCTTGCAGTTAGATTAGGGCTATGTGACTAGTCCTGGCCAACAGGAAGTTAGTGGAAGCCACTTGTATCACTTCTGGGTCAAGGCTGTTAACAGTTGGCATGCCTTCTCTATCTCCTTCCTCCTCTACTGTGGTAACTTTGGAGGTCACATCTTTCATGTAAGAGGGAGATGGCCCTGGATCCATATTACATGAAATAGAAATAAATCTCTATTGTAAGGCTACTGAGATCTTTGAGATTTGTGTAGAGTGACCACTAATGTTAATTACTCAAACACAGCATCTTAAGTTGTATGTTTCAGCATAAATCACACACATAAGACATGTTCTTCATTGTCCCAAGAAAATATTCTGTCTTCTATTTTTCTTTAAAATATCAACAATGATAGTGGCTAATATTTATCTTATCCTCACAATATCCCTTTGTTATTCCCAGTTTATATATGAGAAAACTGAGGCACAGAGAAGCTAAATAATTTGCCTGAGGTCACACAGTAAATAGAAGTAGGGTTCCCAGATTTAGCAAATAAAAATATACCTTTTGCAATAGCTACAAAGAAAGTAAAATACCTAGGAATATATTTAACCAAGGAGGGGAAAGACCTCTATAGGGAAAACTATGAATCACGGAGAAAGGAAATTGGAGATGATGTAAACAAATGGAAAAACATATCATGCTCATGGATCAGCAGAATCAGCATTGTTAAAACAACAATACTATACAAAGTGATTTACAGATTTAATGAAATCCCTATCAAACCACTAATGTCATTTTTTGCAGATCTAGAAAAAATAATTCTGTGCTCCACATGGAACCAGAAAAGAGCCTGAATAGCCAAAGCAACCTTAAGCAAAAGGAGCAAATCTGGAGGCATCACTTTACCAGACATTAAGCTTTGGTTACTATAGCCAAACCAGCAACAAAACAGCATGGTACTCACACAAAAAATAGAGACATAGACCAATGGAACAGAACAGAGAATCCAGATATAAAACCGTCCACTTATTGCCCTCTGATCTTTGACAAAGTAGACAGCAATACACATGGGACATAATTATATCAAAAATTATTCATTGTTTATGTGAAATTCATATTTAACTGGGTTTTCTGTATTCTGACTGGTAGGATGGGATACCAGAATTTGAATCTAGATAATCTGACTCCAGAAATCATGAGCTTAGGTGTATATTACCAGCTACTTCTCAGACTAGTTTTGTACTTTTACTATAAATATTTATTAGCAATATGGGTAAAGGTAATATTTTATTTTTCTCTCAATTCTATTTTTGAAAACAGGCAGACATAAACAGAGCAAGCACCATGATAAATGGCCACTGTGTTTGAGCTACAACACCAGAGAACAATAGGGAGTGGTGGGGACTGTGGCAAGTTCGAGAACATACACTCTATATAAAGACAGCAGTCACTACTAAGATATTGTAGATTGTTGCCACGTGGGAACACAGGTTTCTTCTAGAAGAAGTCAGAAATCTAGATTTTTGCATGAAATCTTCTCATTTTAAGATGCTGTTAATTCAATTAAAAAAAGTATAACCCTGCATGGGCCTATACAGTTTAAGGCAAAATCAATAGCTCTGGAGGCTGGAATCAACTTGTGGGTCAGCAGATTTTGACTTCTGCATTCACATGAAGAATCTTCATAAGCCATTGTTACATTCGTCTTTAGGTTGCTGGGAAGCCTCTACTTCTGCACAGCCTTCATTCTGTGCTGAAGCCAGTCTTAGGACTGCAATTTAAAACTTCAAATCATTATTAGGTGTATATTTAATTCCAGCCAAGGGCTAGTTATTGAGCCTCTGCTAGAACAAGGCATTGTACTAAGCACTATAGGACTATAGATATGAGCAAGTTACAATACCCGTCATCTCTCCTATCTCATAAGTCCTAACACGGCAAGTAAATGCAACACCATGGCAGATTGGAGGTAAGCAGTTAAGAGAGGGCCAGACCTAGCACGAAGTGTATATGAACAAAGGAGAGAGATCTGGCTGTGTCAATTTGGAAAGATTTTGTCAAGAAGGTGACACTTATGAAATATCATGGCAGGGCAAGATTTCAGTAAACTTAAGGAAGGGGATGTATGGGGAAAGGGAATAGTATTATATAAATGAGGGCCTAGACTTGAGACAGTTTTCAGGCACTTCATATTACATGTTCCAAAGCCTTCACTGATATTTTCTCAATTTGTCCCCATGGGTACCACAGCTATTACTATCTCTGCTTTACATCTAGGAAAATTGAGTCAGAGAGCTTAACTGGTTTTCCCTAGTTAACAGAAAATCAGAGAGAAAGGTAAGATTAACATATAGATTGTCTAAGTTAAAGGTTCTCAAACTTTCTGTAAAGGGCCAGATAGTAAATACTTTCATCTCTGTGGGCTGTACAGTCTCTGTTGAAACTTCTTAACTCTGACTTTCAGGGTAAAGGCAGCCACAGACATGTGAATGAATGGGTATGGCTGTATTCTATTAATAATAAAACTTTATTACAAAAGCAGGTGGCAGGCCAGATTTGGCCATGAGTGTAGTTTGCTCACATCTAGTCTAAATTTTTTTTCCATACTGTGGTTTCATATGTGGTTTGGGAATTTGTCTGCTCTGTTCATTGTTGTATTCTTTGTGCCTAGAACAGGGCCTGAAATATTACAAGGGCTTAATATGCACTTGTTGACTAAACAAAGTCACATTCCATGAAACTTAATATATACATAAACAACCTGATTTAATATGATACATTTGGCCTCAAAGTCATCCTTTCTATTGCCTTCCGCCTCTACCCCATATTCAATTGCATCGAGTCCTGCCAATGTTGCTTTTTAAATATCATTCTCCACATTCACTGCCCCCACCATCATTTCTTGCCTGAATTATTTCAGCAGGCTCTCAGTCTCCACACACACCCATGTCCCCGTCTAAGTCAGCCTCCATGGGGAAGCCCAATCCCAGCAGCAGGCACTCCCTGCTTAAAATTCCTCAATGGAATCTCACCTTATTTTGAATAAAAGCCAAACTATTAGTCTGAAAAGTCCTCTCACAATCCAGAGGGGTCCTGGTGACTCTCTAGTCTCATGTGTGACATTCCCTGTACCCATCATCACTCCAATCACTGTGCTCTTTTCTCAGATAATATGGAGCTCTTTCCTGCCGCAGGGCCTTTGCACAGAACATTTCCTCTCATTCATTTCCTCTTTTTCTATTTGCCTAGTTGATTCTCTTTTTAGGGTTCAAAGCTCAGCTTCCTGGCTCCCTATACTAGATCAGATACCGTGTCTGTTCTATCACAACGATCTTACAATAACCTCTCTTATATTACTTGTAATCAAGTAATGAGTCATCTGATTCGTTGTTGAATGTCAGTCTTCCCACTGCTTTTGCCCACTCGTGTACATCCTAGTGCCCAGCACGGTGTCTTCTATATAGTATGTACTCTGTAAGTACTTGCTGAATGAAAGTACATCATCACAGAATTTTAGCCTTGGAAAGGGCCTTAAAAGCCATCTACTGGTGTCTCCTGCCCCAGGTAACAGTGTCAACAATCTAAGTGGATTTATAAGGTGCAGGGCTTGTCCCTCAGCTGTAGCAATTTAAAGCAGCTCTATTTCATGTATTTGTTATATCCTAACAGGCACTTTTGTGAAAAATGCTATTCACAATCATCAAAAGTGTTAAAGTTTATGGTAACTGTGGATCTCTCTCCTGTGGTGGGTGATTTCCACACGCCTCCCATCTTCCACTCCATAATTTCCTACATTTTAAAAATTATTATAACCTGCTCCATGGACAAAAATGCCTTATTTTCAGTTCTTTTATATCTCAAGTTCCCAGGCCAGTAAGATTTGCTGACCACCTTCCTTGCTGTAACAAGATAATCACCAGGCTTTTTACTACCCAATTGTTCAGGGAATCAATGAGCCGCACTCCACCACAAATTGTCCCCAAGGACCTGCTGAGCAACATGCTCCCCGCAACATGCGTGTGCACAAGACCAAAAGGATGACCGGTGTTACCCCCAGCTCATTATACTACTAAAATCTTCACCCTGGGAGGGGCTTATGCACCATTTTTTGATCATGTGACGTTTGTAGCAGTATGATTTCTCACTGCACTTGCGTGCCTTGCTCTCCACCCCAAACACGTAGTTATGCTCACTCATTTCACGCATTACTCATTTCACCTCTAGAAAAACCCCTGACCCCGTCGGTCAAGGAGGCAGATTTGAGGCAGTCTTCCCACCTCCCGGCTGCGGTCCTCCACAATGACTCTCCTTTCTTCCTTGATGATCCTCCTTGTCCCGGTCACTGGCTTTCCATGTGGCAGGCAGCAGAGGGAAACCCCCTTCCAGGTTTGTTAACATTATCAGGCATCACTTTTATGAATAAAGGTTTTATGAAGTTATCTTGAATTATATATTGCCTTTTCTTCAAAACACAGTGATGCTTACTGAAAATTATTTAATGTTTAATTATGAAGTATTTCAAAAACAAAATACATTATTTTAAAGAGATATTGGAGGAAAAAAAAAAAACCCACCACAGTATTTTTCCTACTCTCACACAGCCAACACAGAACACTTCTGTCACCTCTGGCCACCAACATGTGTGGGGATTTCTCTCCACCAGCAGCCAGTCAGTTCTCCCGTGGACTCCCCAGCAGTCCCAGCGACACCAGCAGAATGTCCTCTAATTCAATTCGATTCTGACACTCTATCTGGGGATAGAACCAGATTCAACAGGTGGAGGGCTCAGTCCCACCAGACTGTCCCCACTTCAGATGCCAGTCCCCAGCACGTGTATGCTTCTGACCGACCTGCTATAACTGGGGTTCCCAAGACCGCCTCCCCAGGTTTGATCAATTTGCTAGAGCGGCTCGCAGAACTCAGGGAAATACACTTACCAGTTTATTAGAAAGGATATTACAGAGGATCAAGACGAAGAGATGCGTGGGGCAAGGCAGTGGAAGGGGCATGGAGCTTCCACACCTCCAGGAACTGTCACGTGTTCAGCTATCCGAAAGCCCTCTGAACCCTGTCCTTTTGGGGTTTTATGGAAGCTTCGTCACACAGGCATGATAGATTAAACCGCTGGCCACTGGTGATCAACTTCATCTATAGTCCCTCTCCCCTCCTGGGAGGTTGGGGATGGGGCTGAAAGTCCCAATCCCCTAATATTGTTTTGGTCTTTCTAGTGACCAGCCCCACCCTAAAGCTACGGAGGGGACACCAGCCACCAGACATCTCATTAGCATACAAAAGACACTCTGACCACTCTTGAAATTCCAAGGATTTTAGGAGCCCTATGACAGGAAACGGGACAAAGACCAAATATATAGTTCACAATATCACAAGTATGAAAAATAAGACTTTATCTACAACTCAAACCTGGTGCTTTGAAAAGATCCAGCTTTTTGTTTACTCTTAATTAATACAAGGAACAGACGTTAGTATATTTAATTCCATTTTACAGGTGGATTAATAAGCAAAGAGAGTTTAGATGACTCTCTATGGCGATGCAGGCAGACAAGGGAAGGAACTGGGATTACATTCAACACAAATTGAGCACCCACAGGCTGTATCATCTCATATTCTCCCAGACTCTGCAATGCACAAAGAGTAGCTCTAATTTTCCCTTCACTACGTTGCTCAAAGCTGGTCACAATTAAAGTCTTTTTGAGGGCATAATATAAATTGACCTGGAATGCAAAGGAAACTCTTCTCTTGAGACATGCTCAAATGTAATGATTCTTTGGGGCAAGGCACTATTACTTCTATCTCACAAATGTAAAATCTGAAACAGAAGCAGAGTGTGTTGGCTCTCTGGAAGTTCACGTCAAACTTTCATTCCAAGTAGATGACTTGTGGCCAGTTAGACTTTTGCTGCTTCTATGGTGCGGAGTTGTATATAAAAGGAAGATTTCAATCCTAGACTTTAAATTTCAGATATTAATATTAACCCAAATGAGCAAAAGGGCAAAGGGCATATTCTTCACTGGCGATCTGTTCTCTCTTTCTGTAATCATTTGTCATTACCCACAAGGCACGAGCCAGTCTCTGAAATGCTAGTTTGGGTATCTTGCAACCCTGTGTGAGGTGCTGAGAAGTCAAGACAGCCTCTAAGAGTGTAAAAGAAACTTGTTGATAAGCGGTAAGTGCAGCTATTTTGAACTGTACGATTTTCCCCGCTGGGCGCGCGTTAACTCTAGCTAAACACACTAGCGCCACCTATTGGAATAACATATTTTAATAAAAATAAAGCCGCAGGTTTCAAGTCTGCAATATTGGAAAATACCTCTCTAGAGGCAATTTCCCCTGCCAAAGACAAACAAAGTTAAGCCAGCTCACTGAAGGAGACTTAGGTGATCTCTAGGTATTTTGTTCTGGGGGAAAAAGGCTTTCATTTTTCAACCTGATAGTAAAAATAAATAATTTTTAAAAAAATGAAATACTAGACCAACAAATACCATCGTTCAGGAACGAGCTTTTCTATGAGTTGCTGCCTGGTGACCCCTGACAGAGGCCGAGTTTCCTGGGGTGTAAGAGAAGCATGGAGGGTCCTTGTCATGGGCTGGGGGGCTTTCTCTTTTGAGTTTTGATAAAGAAGGACCCAGAAATCTGGAGAAGAGGCAGAAATTACCACGGGGGCTTTAATTTACCTTTTTACACAAGGGGGAATAAAAGATTTCTTTTTAATTTTCCTCCTTCCTACTAATTGAGAACATAATTTCTTTGATTACAAAATATAAAATGTCCCTGCTTTCCCTCTCCCCCCGATCCGCCCCTTGAAGCACTTATAACAGAGTTGTATGAAATCTGTACAAACATCCCTGGGGCCGGGGGTGGGGAATGGTACAAGGAGATAAGCAACTATTTGGACAATACAGATATATGATGTGTGTAAATTAAAAGGAGGAGGAGGAGGAAGAGGAAAGGGAAGAAGAGGAGAAAAACAAGAAGATATAATAATGATGGCAAATAACATAAACATGTCCCTGAAAAGAGTCAAAAATAAAAACAAAAAAAAAATCTATTAACAGAAGTTCTATTCAGGGAAAATGAAGTAGGGAGGAATAGAGGGTTTTGCTTTCCAGTTTATATCTCTGTACTTTCAAATTTCTCTGATCACATACACCTGCATTTTTGTGAATTAAGAAAAAAATGGGTCTGGGCTCAGTGGTTCACGCCTGTAATCCTAACACTCTGGGAGGCTGAGGTGGGAGGATTGCTTGAGGTCAGGAGCTCGAGACCAGCCCGAACAAGAGTGAGACCCCATCTCTACTGAAAATAGAAAAAATTAGCCAGGCGTGGTGGCACACACCTGTAGTCCCAGGTACTAGGGAGGCTGAGGCAGGACGATCGCTTGAGGCCAGGAGTCTGAGGTTGCTGTGAGCTAGGCTGATGCCACTGAATTCTAGCCCAGGCAACAGAGCAAGACTCTGTCTCAAAAAACAAAAACAACAACAACAACAAAAAACAGAAAAGAAAAAAATGCAAGGCAAAATGAATCTGTGTTGTGAGAAGTCCAGACTGAGCTTGCCCTTGGAGGTGGGTAGTGCCTATAAGGTGCCGAAGAGACCTCTGAGGGGTTGGTGATATTTTCCTTTAATCTGGGAGCTGGGAGCAGCAACAAAGGTGTGTTCTGTTTGTGAACATACATCAAGCTGTGTGCTTCTGATTTGTACATTTTCCTGTACATGCAGTAAGCTGGGATAAAAGTTCCAAAAAATGATGTCAAGAGAAATTCTTGGGCAGTAAGATTATAGCTCACTTGTTTTCTTTCTGTTTCTCTGTATTAAACTAATGGATGTTATCAAAATAAATGAAAATGGAATTAACTCAATTTTAGTATTTTTTCCTCACTGTATGTTTCAAATATATCTGTTTACACATTGTTGTTGGAGTTGATGGAGTTAGAGAAACTGAATAACATCTGTGCTGGAAGTTTCTTCTGCAAGAGCTGAAGGAGCACTTCTCTGGGGAAGCCTGGGACACGGCCTTGCCGGCTTAGCCTGGTCTCAGATGTCCTTGCAGGGAGACACCATGGGCCCTGACTGGGCTCAATGCCCACATGCCCAAGCTTTTGATAACAACGCAAAAGCTTCTGTGTTCTTTAATGGGAGGCTGTTCGGTGGCTGGCAGGTCCAGCATCCACGCTCTGAATCAGGCAAATTCTTCTCTTCCTCTCTGGCAAGGGGACCTCAATTGCTCCCCATCTGTAGGAATCCGCCAGTTCAGATTACCTGTTTACCAGTGAACATTTGATGGGCTGGCAGATACCTTGGCAGATAAGTTTTCAAATGACTATGCCTGCCATGTCCTTTCTTTGGAAGAGCCACAGTATACCCCTGCAGCTGGCGAACAAGTGCCCTGTATTTCCTATCAGCTCTGATAAGGCCGGGGGAACACTGAAGACCCAGGTAGGGTTACATGCAAGTGTGTGGCTTGACAAATATCACACTAACACCAGTTTTTTGCATTCATAGGATTATCAGCTGTGCTAAATATCCAGGTCAGAACTTTAATCTTGTTTCACTTAGATGGCAGATAAAGTTTGTGTGAAACCAGTAAAGACTTCTTCTATCACCCCGAAGAAAGGAGTATTAGGGGCTGAATGCTTTGCTTTTGTAATTTTCCATGATGTTATCCTTTTCTTTTAAAAACTGATTGAATTCTCATTTGTTCTTATTGATGGCAACGAGTATTCCACAGTGGGTTTGTAGATTTACATATCTGAAAACCTCGGGTAGAAAAGGAAAAAATAATCCAGAATTTAAAAAGGTTAATGATCTATTTCTTGACATGGTTTCCTAATTTTCACTTGAAAACCATGTGGGAGATGGACTTTAACAATAAAAAGGAGTAACATCATGATTATAGCAATGGTAATTATAGCAGCTGCCATTTATTGAACACCTACTATGCCCTATGTGTTGAAGTTCTGCTTTAGTATGCGTTAGTTCATTCTGTTTCCACCACATGCTATTCTCATTATACAAGAGGGGAAGTAAGTCCTGAGACATTCGCTAACATCACACAGGTCATATGCGAGTAGCAGAGGTGGGATGTGATCTCAGATCTTTTTCACTCTGACACCTCCTTCTGTCTCTCTATGTTAGTTATACTGATGTGTTGTTATGGCCCTTGTCACTCTTGAAAGATTTGCAGGTAAACAATTTGGGGCTAACAATTGACTTGTTAGCTACACACTTGTGGGAAACATAGGAACTGACCAATTCACAGCCAACTCTAGGAGGTTTAACAACTTAGGAGACAAAATCTTTTAACTCTAGTTCAAGGAGTCTTGATGGATCTTTGTGACAATTAAGTTATTCTAGATTCTCATGGACAGAAAGAGACTGAAGAATGGCTTTTGATAGTCTGGTGGTCTTTGTAGTGATGGTGGTAGGGTGGTTTTCTAGAATATAAATCTCCTGGCTAAGATGGGAGGAGCTGGCTCAAGCCATGTCAGAGATATTTCGAAAACCAGGTGGTGAGGGAATTCCACTTTTAAGGGGGTTGGGGAGGTGGTGATTGTGGTGGGAACCAATCTTATTTCCTTCTAAAAAATCCAATCTGAAAATCCCAGGCCAAACTATCTATTATATCTTTTCCAAGGGACTAAATTTATACATATAGAAGAGATAGATATCTAAAGTGAACATATGTGTATTAATCTAGAAATGGTGTATTCTTAGGGTTGTATCATTTTTGTTAGACAGGCTATCTGAAAAGGTGAAATGGGAAAACAAATACTCCACTTAATTCTTGGGGAATGGGACTTGTGTGTGTACATATTTTACAGTATTTTCGTCTTCTCTTGGCTTGGCATCCAATCCAGCATCAGTATGAACTTTGAGGTCAAGTGGTAATTTGGTCCCAGAAGTTGCCATACGAATACTGCTGCCCACAGAAAGATGACAGTTTTGAACAGCGGATTCCCCAAATGCAAGAGGTCATATGAGGCAGACTTTACAAAGTTTACATAACAAAGAGCAATTCTGTTAACTAAAATGATTAATTCCCGTCAGTACACATCAAACAGAACTGTTACAAAACATTATTGTCTGGGTTCACATTGCATAGTAAGGGTTTTTCACAAGTTCCATTTCCAATAACTCTTTTGACAAAGCCAGGGCTTTTTTTTTTTTTTTTTTTGGAGGGGGTGGTGGTAGCAGATATTAATTTCCAGAGGAATCTATGAATGGGGACTGAGTAGGCTGCTGTCTTAAGTGTGAGATATGTTGCACTGATGTTGTGGCAGGAAAAAGACAACAGCCCTTCTGAGGAATGGGGGCCTTCCAGGGATCTGGGATTGATGAAAAACGCCCCAGCAGTACAAAGGCTGGATTGTCCTTCTCTTCAGAGACAATGGGGTATTTAAAAGACTCACAGCATCAAAATTCTAACTTAGTCCTTCAAGACATTTTCAAGCCTTATGTCTCACTGCTGACAGTAAGAATGAGTACAAAAAGCCTGTTTTATGAACTCTCTTGCAAGGAAGTAGGCAGCCTTATTTGAAGATGCTATTTGCCTACAAGAATAGTTTATTCTTGAAAGGCCTCATGATTTAACGAGCCTGTTTTCTGCTTCTTAGAAAGTAGCAGCAGGAATATGAAAAAGGCACTGAATTCCCAAATCAAAAGGTCTGGATTTGGGTGCTGATTCTGCCAGTTGCTTGGGTGACCTTAAGGCTGACACCTATACTTGCCTCATTTGTGAAGAATGATAATTGCCCCTGAGCCTGGTTCTCAGGCTTGCTGTGAAAATCAAAAGCAGTGATGTATGCAAAGGTGGTTTATTATGAAGAGTTTCAGAAACATAAATGATGATTATCAGTGATATTCGTACACCGATAATTCTCTGCCTTAAGATTTTGAGAAGGAGGGTTTCAACAGAAAGTTAGGATCTTTTTCCTTTGATTAATCCCCTTCTTAGGCTATTGAATTGCTTCAGCTTCAGGGACATTAGTTAATTTATCTGCTGCAAAGTGACCACAATAATAGGAATAATAGTGAATCTTAGGGTAGGGGAATACATAAAGTCTAACCAGATCCTTACACTTTCCTCATTTTCCAAAGCTAGTACATTGCTCACCAATATGCTTTCTATTTTCTTCCTCTTTGGCCAATTTAGTAAAAGTGAATTGTCAACATTAGTCTAACTTTCTACACAGAAACGACCTGCACTGGCCTTAGCACCTAGGACCTAACACCTCAGTTGCAAAAATAAAATTCCAAAGCTGGAAGAAAAACACCACATTAACATGTAAAGGCTGCACGGTTTTCTTTAGACACCAGAATCCACATGGACAGTTTACACGGCAACCAAAACACACTGTTCATTATATTTGGGTGCGTGTTCCATATATGTTGTGTTAACTCACATTTACAGAGCTTTAGGGGAGGAGGACAGGTATTTAAGAGTTCTTCATGAATTGTTTTCTTTTCTCCTTCACTTTCTTTGGCTGGTTCTCTCTCAAAATCAATTGGAAATATCACACCAGACTCCAAACTTATTTTTGGCAAAATGCACCATCCTTACATGGACAATAAACAGAAAAAAGAAATAAGAATTTTCTATTAATATTTGGATTTCTAGAACGGGTGATAGAAGGTGCCTGGGAGTTACATAAATTGTTCAATGCCCTTGCTTTAGCAGAATGTTCCTAAGTATTTGTTTGCCCTTTTGGAGAAGTCACCTTGGTCAGCCTTAGGAAGGGAAATCACGCCTAAAGGCCAGAAAGGCGCACCCGCCCCTTTCTAAGGAGGTTTGCAGGCACTTGAGGCCAGCTCTCTTTGGAGGTTATGCAGCACACTCCAATGTTCAGGAAAGGGAGAATAAGAAAATATTTTGTTTGTGAAGCTTCCAGATCCCTAGGGGTGACTGGTAGAATGAGAGGTTGGTAAGGATTCTAACAGGTGGCAGATGTTTGGCCCACATAGACCGAGCCTCGCAGGACTCACTTCCAGCCTGGCAGATGGCTGAGCACGTGAATGGTGGAAGTTTTGCCGTGAACAGTCAGCTTTACGACACGCCGTACAACACCCAGACTCTACACTCCACCGGATACCGCCTATGGGGCTTGACTCATCAGGTCAATGCTCCCCCTTGTGGTGATTTCTGCAGTTGCCATCAGCCACCCGCTAGGTCGCCCTCAGAGGGGAAGTGGGGAGGCCTGAGAACACGTGGTCTAGGGATGTGCATTGGTGCCTCTCAAACTGAAGAAGGGGGTGATAACACTGCAGTTACATGTCTGTTCCAAAAAGTGCATGTGGCCTTCTCTAATTTTCAGGGTTTTTTTGAAACAATTCTTATACTAGCTGCTTTTACATTCTCTTGCCTTTGAAATTCTTACTTGAATTCCCCCCACACAGAAAAATATCTTTCACTAGTCACATGTCTTGTTTGGGGTGAGTGGAGGTGAAGTGACACATGGCCTGATTGATTATGGTGTGATAACTGCACCAGATGTCACGATGGCTGAACAGCTTGAGTGTATTTTCATGAGACCAAACTATAACCTTCCCAACTTTAACTTGATTGCTTCTTTTAATGTAGTCTCATTACCAACGTATTTTAAATGGTTCTTGTGTGTAGTTTAAAAGACTATGGGTTATAGCTATGCAGAGGGCATCTATTTCATGTTTATTTAACAACACAAGTACCTTCTTTTAAAAATGGAATTATCAAATATGTCAATTATAGACCAATTCCTCCAAGCACTCATTCTGCTTGCCCTTAACTGTTCTTCCAATAGTTATAACAGTTGCTCTGAGCAGCAGGAAGACCTTAGCAGATGAGTGACAAAGCATGAGTTTGGCCTCTGACCTTGATTACAACATGTTTTGATGTGATGATATGGATTTACCTTGACTGACATTTGTTTGGCAACACAGGTGGTGGTGTTTCAAGTCAGAAGAAAATCATTTACGTGGAGGAAAACATCCCATCAGTTTAAGTCAATACATTAGGAACTTGGCCTAGAACTAGCTTTTTTTTTTGGAAATCAAACAGTAACAAGTCCCGTGTAACACACATCTAGTATCAGGGCTAATAGATGTATTATATATTTATTTAAATCAAGTCAAAATCATTACAAAGCACCTACTATGTTTTGAACAAGTCTAACAGCCTTGGTAAACATTGTTTTTTATCCTACATACAACAATTTTAATAAGTTCCAATCAATATTTGTTTTCCACTTATTAAACATTGAAAGTTCTTTCCGCATGCCATGTAATTTCACCTAAGTATTTGCCCTTTTCCAGGCTTAACAAAACATTTTAGACACAGACTATCAAAGAACAAGGACTATACAAATGTCTCCCTTTGATAACAGGACTTGGTGGCGACTTTAGCAGCTCCAAGTTCTAGGAAAGTTTCCACTGCCTCCCTGGCGCCCTCCTCTCCACATGGCGGCAGGAACATGGAGTGGCTCCAAAGACAAAAGACCAAGGTGACCGTGCCAGCCCTTCCAACATGAGTCTCTTGAGGGCCTTTATGTCCTTCCAACATGAGTCTCTTGAGGGACATAGAGGTAGGGTCTCTATGACCATCTACTCTCCATTGTCTTATAGGACAACTCCTTTGTATGACAGATGAGGAAACTGAGGCCCCGAGAGAAGTGACTTGTGCAAGGTCACACTGCTAACATATTGCTGCACCAGCACCGGAGCCCTGGTCCTGGGACTCCCATCCCCAGGCTCTTTTCTTTCCATTAATCTAAATCATCTTAGTTGCGCAAAATCCTGGATGAACTATACCTTTTCTCACCTTTGAGCTTTAACATACTGGCTGTTTCCTCTATATGTAATTCTACCATCTCCCTATATCACCCTTGGACCTTTACCTTAAACAAGTACCTGGTTTACTCTTAAGATCCTGGTTAAAACATCACTTCCTCTAGGATGCCCTTGCTGACCCTCCAACACTGAGTGAGGTGACCTTCCAGTGTGTTCTCCTATCATTCTGTACCGATGCCAATTCCAGCATTTCTTACCTCATTGTATAATCACCAAGATCCCCGGCACACTGCAGGCTCAGTGGGGACACGGACATATGTCATGCCACAGTTGCATCCCTGCTATTGAGCAGAGTGTCTGACACTCACCAAATAGATAAAGAATGGATAAATGAATAACCAAGCAAGTGAGGGTTGCAGGGAGAATGGGGGGAGATCGGTGGGGGTCCAGTTTGCACAGTAGGAGAACTGGTAGAACAGGGGATGGGTTTGTGATGTCTAGACCCCAATTGAACCTCTCTCTGTGGTTACCCTCCTTTGAACCTTAGGATATCTACCCTTCAAATTAGAAAGATTTTGAATTTCTGGAGAGGCTTGCAACAAAGCCATGAGTAGTTTAGTAAGGAAATGCTTAAGAAAACCCTATATATCATTTCTCTCTGGGTCTGCTGGAGAACTCTTCTCATAATAGGCCACTAAGGGCCTTCTCAAAGGCTCCCCTGGGATAGAGGGGGAGTTGGGCCTTTTATCTGCAGGTGTGTGTTTTTTTTAATCCCTGCAGATGGCTGCCAAAGGTAAGCTATTGTTCCAACTCACTACCGTGCTGCAGCTTACCTGGGAAGGGAAAGAGAAGTATATTCTTATGTCCATGGAGTTCCAAGGGTGGGCAGCTGAGTCTTAGCAGAGGCAGTGACTTCCCAGGACCCCTCCTGGGGCCAGCTGGCTGGCACAGCAGTCACAAGGAGCCTTCCTGGCAGAATTCTGCACTTGGGTTGGAGAATGGGTGTTATCTGCTGTGCTTGGAGTAGGTGCCTTGCTCTGGAATCAGAGACTGTGGGCTTTGATATCTCCAGAGCAACAAGTCTCTTGCCCCAGTAATGAACTTCATAGCGTTGGCTGTTCTATATTCCAGGGTGATCCTCCTCAAAGCCCAGAGCCCAGCTTGAAATTTCAGGGCTATGGCAGGATTTGCTGACACAGGACTGCTACTTAGTACTCTTATTTTAGAAACAAAACTGAAAACAATTTTTCTTCCCTCTGACTAAATGACCTTCTGTACTTCCCTTCTAGCATCAGTTTCCTGATCTGTAAAAGGACAGATGTAAATAAAATCACCTCAAGGTGACTCAAGGTCCATCTTTTGAAATTCTTTGATTTTTATAGTCAGAGTCCCCAATTCCTCGCTCAGTATATTTTCTCTAAAATAATAGTTTCCCAACCCATGCGGATGTGCCCAAGATATCTCAAAGGAACAGGTCCCTAAAGCCCAAGCTTACTGACTATGGAGGCCTTGTCATCCTGTAGTCAACTTCTTGCTCTACAGTACAGGCAGCCCACCCTGGCCCTCTGCTGTGCACACACAGGACACCCAGCTTCCCACAGAGTCCCCCTCCCACCGTGGTATCTGAGTAGCTGCAAGCACCAGCCTTTGTTTCCTTGAGCAGGAAGCGCTTTGCAGGTGGTGTCTGCCTGGCCTCCAGGCACTGTCAAGAGCCTGGCCTGCTGCTCCAGGAACCAAGTCCTCCCTCTGATCTGCCAAAAACAGCAGTTCCCTGCTGAGAGCCATGCTGAGCCCTCCCTAAGCCAAAGCTGGGCGTGAGCCTGGGGTAAGGAGAAAAGAATGACTTTTCCTTATTTCTGACTGCTCTGCTGGGGAGGCCCCAACCAGGGGTTCTCAACTGCTAATTTGACCCAAAATTTAGGGAAATCACACTTTCAGTATTTACTAAAGCCCCTCTCCCTAGGACCTGGACACACCCTCAGCAGGCTCCTCTGGAACTGAGTCGCTGGAGTAAAGGTCAACATGCCCCAGCGTGATCTTTTCCTTCCTCTGACGCTTGGGTTTGTTACTCAGTTTACTGCACCGCTTTCCTTTTTACTTTGAGGGGAGGCTTCGTGGAGGAAACTAAAAAGCCCAAATTCAAAGAAAATGTGGGGCTCCCTCATCAGTTTGCTAGACGTGCCCCAGCATATTTGGGTCCCAACAGTGTGACAGGTTCAAGAGAGAGCCTGGCTGCACAAAGACTCTTGCACTCTCGGAAGCTCAGGGGTCATTTTCTCTAGTCTGGATTTTATTTCTTCTTTGTCCTGTTCTGGTAAAGCACGTATTCTGCTTAGTGGTTTTCCTTTAGTAACCGACGGACCAAGAACCAGTTGTATTCATTTGGCCGCGGGCCTCGGTTGAGTGCCCGCACGCGGTACTCAAGGGGCCTTTAGAGAAGATCTCGAGGACACGGCCCCTGCCCGAGAGCAACAGTAGCTGTGGAAGTGGAAAGAGTGTGTGGAAGACGGTCACAAGTGTCAGGAGGTTTGCCCGTCCGAAGGGAACAGGTATGATACTGACGGGTCAGCCACAGAGATGCTCTCAGGGAAGGGGCCTTTAACTATGATCATTGCTGAGCTTTCTGCCTAATTCACCCTTTCAACAGGTATTTACCAAGTGCCCACTGTGTGCCAATTACAGACTATATTATTGTTCTAGGCACCAGGGAGAGAGGTGAACAAGATGTGCTGACAAAACTGCGTGGGGGAAGGTCTTCCTGTTGGATGCCGGAGACAGCTGGATCATTTAAGAAGGAATATTGTTTTACACTGCAATGTTGAAAGACTACTGGTGTGCACAGCTTCACAACTCAGCCATTCCAGAACTGCAAATACGGGGCCTTGGAAAGTATCCCCCTAGGCGACCACATATAAGAGGGCGCATGTTAGACCGAAATGTCTGCTTCATGAGGGAGATGAGATAACATCCTTTACAAAGGGAGACTGGGAAATCACCTTTGCTGGGAATCCTTAAAGCGGGGAGAGACATCAGCCTGGAACCACGGTGCTGACGTCTCACCCCACTTCTCCCAGGCTGCGTTGCTGGTGAGCAGGGCAGGGCTCCAAGCCTGCTTCCTGGCTCGGGGAATGGGGGTGATGTGAAGTTTCCTGTTACTGATGACCAGTGGCTGAGATTTAGAAGATGAGGGGGGGGGAGGCTGAAGTCTCTGCCTAGGGAACAGGATTTATCTAACTGATGGGTACAGAAATTAAATTTAACCCCACAGCGCTGACTTGCAGATATATCAGGGCTGCTTCCTGCAGCCTCGAGCTGTGCTTGCTCCCAGGAACTGCTCACAAAGCGATACAAGTGATTTCAAATAAGAGGGGTGGGAGGGGCTTGGGGACAAATAAGTTTGAAAAATGCTTCGTGTATCAAAGTTTACCAAGTGTCCTTATTGCAGGCCTCCTCGGAGTCTTTAATGTGAACATGTACTGTGTGAGGCACTGTGGTGAGGGCAGGAAAGAGTTTGGAGCAGTTTGCAAACACGTTTGGGACCACGGGACCCTTCCCTAGAGGTGCGCCACATGGTGCCATTGTTCTTGGGAAACACTTTGGAAAACGCTGGCTTAGGATGACACTGTTCTCAGGCTTGAGCTGCCATTCAGCAAGATTAAGGGTGACGTTTGCCCTTTCTCTTTCTACTAAGATTTGCATTTTAATTTGATTTCCTTCAGCACTTTAATATTTTTGAAACTGCCATGCTACTCATTAGAGAAAATACCTTAAGTCAAGCAAAACAAAATCAAAACCAAATAAACACACCCCCCCATGTGGTCCTTTCTATTTCAAAAATATATGTTCTTATTAGATTTAATGAGGGTCAACAAAAAAAACCTTACTTTTGGATAATGTAGTTGTTTTTTTCTGTTTAAAAATATTTAGCATTTGCATTGTAGAGAATTTTTTTTAAGTTAGCTAGATATAAAGATCTTTCTACATATCATCTGTATTTATAGCTATTTATTACTCTATCATGTTTATATGGTCCATAAGGGAAAGGATGTAACCCTAAGAAGGAATTAACAATAAAATGCAATCTTTGTAGAGAAACATAGAGACTTGAAATAGTCGAAAAAAAATTTTAAAAACAGGCCACGCCTGTAATCCTAGCACTCTGGGAGGCCGAGGCGGGCGGATCGTTTGAGCTCAGGAGTTCGAGACCAGCCTGAGCAAGAGCGAGACCCCGTCTCTACTAAAAAATAGAAAGAAATTATATGGACAGCTAAAAATATATATAGAAAAAATTAGCCGGGCATGGTGGCGCATGCCTGTAGTCCCAGCTACTTGGGAGGCTGAGGCAGAAGGATCACCTGAGCCCAGGAGTGTGAGGTTGCTGTGAGCTAGGCTGACGCCACGGCACTCACTCTAGCCCGGGCAACAGAGTGAGACTCTGTCTCAAAAAAAAAAATAAATAAAAATAAAAATTTTAAAAACAGAAGAAATACAGTACAAACTAATCTATTTAAAACACTTTAAAATGATATTTAAACTATAATTTTCAATATATCATTAAAGATTTGATAGGATTGCAGCAATTCCGCAGCAACCTGGAGGCTGGTTGAAGATGTCATTTTCTGAGGCCCAACCTCAGAGATTCTGACTCAGGTCCCACTGGGGCTGGCCTGGGGACCCACATCTTTAACAAGGTCCCCTGGTGATTCAAATGCATGAGAGAAACTTTGAGAGAAACTATTAATAGGATGGAGGTGAAGAAATAATACTGGGTTATGGGAAACATGACTAAGACTTTATATATGATAGACTTAACTAAATGCAAATTCAAAGTAGCCTGTATAATGTTTTTTTTTTTTTTTTTGCCATTTGCCGTTATTTCTTTTTTTTAATTTTTATTTTTAAAGGTTTTTATTTTTAATTATTATAGGTACATAATAGTTGCATATGTTTACAGGGTACATGTGATGTTTTGATACAGGCATACAATGTGAATTAATCAAATCAGGGTAACTGGGGTATCCATCACCTCAGGCATTTATCATTTCTTTGTGTTGGGAACATTTCAATTCTACTCTTTTAGTTCTTTTAAAGTATACGCTAACTTATTGTTGATTATAGTCACTTTGTTGTGCTATGAAATATTGTTTGTTCTATCTATCTTAACTATATTTTTGTACCCATTAACCATCCCTACTTTATCCCTTCCCCCTCCCCACTACCCTTCCCAGCCTCTGGTAATGGGAGTTATTCTATTCTCTGTCTCCATGAGATCAATTATTTTAATATTTAGCTCTCACATATGAGTGAGAACATGCAAGATTTGTCTTCCTGTGCTTTGCTTATTTCACTTAACATAATGTTTCCAGTTCCATCCATGTTATTGCAAATGGCAGGATTTCATTCTTTTTGTGGCTATATAATATTCCATTGTGTATATGTACCACAATTTCTTTATCCATTCATCTGTTGATGGACACTTAGGTTGGTTCCAAATCTTGGCTATTGTGAATTGTGCTGCAATAAATATAAGAGTGCAAATGTCTTTTTGATATACTGATTTCCCTTCTTTTGGATATATACCCAGCAGTGGGATTGCTGGGTCATACGGGGAAATGCTTCAGGACATTGGTCTGAGCAAGGACTTCTGGAGTAATACCCCCAAAGAACAGACGATCAAAGAAAAATTGGACAAATGGGATCACATCAGGCTAAAAAGCTTCTGCACAGCAAAGGAAACAGTCAACAAAGTGAAGAGACAAGCCACAGAATGGGAGAAAACATTTTCAAACTCTCCATCTGACAAGAGATTTATAACTAGAATACATAACGAGCTCCAGCTACGCAATAGGAAAAACTCAAATAATCCGATTAAAAAATGAGCAAAGGATCTGAATTAGACATTTGTCGAAAGCAGACATAGAAATGGCCAACAGGTATATGAAAAAATGTTCCACATCATTAGTCATCAGAGAAATGCAAATCAAAACTACAATGAGATACCATCTCACCCCAGTTAAAATGGCTTTTATCGAAAAGACAGGCAATAACAAATGCTGGCAAAGATGTGGAGAAAGGGAAACCCTTGTACACCATTGGTGGGAACGTAAATTAGTGCAACCACTAAGAAGAACAGTATGGAGGTTCTTCAAAAAACTAACCAATATAATTTTTTAACAAATATTTTAAAATTACGCTATATCATAGAATGTTTCCAGGCAGCTGAGGTTTTGTGATGGGCATTACAGAGTGAGTGAATGTGGGAGGTGAAACAGTCTTACCGTGACTTTCTCTGTTGTTCTCCTTTGGTGACAGACGATGTGTTTCTCGTGTCTCAGGTTTATCTGCTTGGGGAGGAAAAGAGATCGGTCAATATTTGCAATTTCAGGAACATTTCGCGTCTGCTTCACGTGTTTAGTTTTATGATATATAATGTTATAAAACATTTTCCTCAATAAACACAGTTAACAGGGCAGATTAGATTGGCCTTTCTGACAGATTAGATAGGTTTTCATCTTAGCCTTTGATGAAATGCAGCAAGAGCACAAGGGACGCAGTTTTTAAAATGTCATCTGAATAAAAGGTTCTGGGATTAGCCCCCGACTCCGCCAGCAGCCAGGAGGAAGTGAAGGAGCCGCCAGGGCATTCCCAGCTATCAATAGCAGTTACTCTTCTGCACAATGACAGGAACGGCAGTTCCTTTGCTCC
>CM052436.1:151143178-151167706 GCA_028533085.1 Varecia variegata | reverse complement strand
GTGTGTGTGTGTGTGTGTGTGTGTGTGTGTGTGTGTGTGTTGGGGAGGGGTCCTATGTAATTTGATCCTATGTACAGCTTAACCTCATTACTGTAAGATTTTGGTATTAGTATCACAGCCGGCATCAGCCTACTCTGCCTGATCTACCCAATCTCTTCCACATTTAGGTGCAACCTCAAAGGCCACTTGATCCCTGCAAAAATAATCCTTTTGCCAGAAGTCATCGATGAAAATGTCTCATCTGGTCCCTTGGAGATCTGAAGTGACTCTGGAGTGTAGGTAGAGGGGTGGAGGGAGACATCTATACCTTTTCTTTCTACTTTTAGGTATTTAGAAAATAATATATGTCACTTGAATTAGGCTGGGGAATTCAGGCCCAGGAAATCTGGTGGTTAAAAGACCTGATAATAACGTGAGAAGAAAGGTAGTAGCAGGAGCATACAAGAGCTTATTATGTAAAAGGTGAAAAAAAAAAAAAAAAGATTTTAATGCCAACACTCCCCGCCTGGGGTGAATACACATGCCGATTAGGGACTCCATTTCACAGCCTGGCAGGATATTCTGAAAGCAGGAAGAGTGAAGAAAAAGATTTGTGCTTTCCCAATATTAACGTTTTCCTTCTCCAATACTGTAATTTTTGTGGCAATTCTTCAAATGACCAATCTACTTTGGAAATTACTTTTTTTTCCTTTTGCCTTAGAGAACTGTCCCTTAGATTATTTTGATCAACTCTTCAACAGTAATCTCGGGACACGGAAACAACCAATTTGCAGATAATGTCATGTAAAATTTAAGTCTGAACAAGCAGAAGAAATTGGTCAAGAGTCTGAAGCCATATACAGATTTCCATCACAATGTTTGAATTCTTTAACCATTGTTTTACATATTCTTTTAATTGAAAGCTGTTATTGCTATAATTGAAGATTCACATTTAAGTGTAAGAAATAACACGGAGAGATTGATTCTGTGTACCCTTTACCCAAATTTTCCGAATGTTAACATTTCCACAAGACTATAGTATCATATTATAACCAGGAAATTGACATGGATACAATCCACCAATTGTATTCAGATTTTTCCAGTGTTGCTTGGACACATTTATGTCTGTGTTTGTGTATATTTAGTTCCATACAATTTTATTATTTGTCAGGTCATATATTCACCACCGCAGTCAAGATAGAGAACCATTCCACCACAAAAATCCCTTCTCTTGCCCTCTCATAACTACCTCCAACTCCCTCTTTCCCCTCCCACCATGGTTCCCCCTACCAACCACTAATCTGCTCATTTCTAAACTTTCTGTCATTTCAGAAATGTTATATAAATGGAATCACCAAGTGTGTAATCTTTTGGAAATAAGTTTTTTTTCCACTTAGTATAACTCCCTGGAGACTTATCCAAGTTATTGCTGTATCAACACTTTGTTCCTTTTTGTTGCTGAGTAGTATTCCCTGATGCATGCATCTCAGTTTGTTTAATCACCCACTCGTTGAAGGACTTCTTGGTTGTTTCCATTTCGAGGCTGTTAGAGAATAAGGCTGCTATGAATGTTTACACACAAGTTTTTGTGTGAATATACATTTTTATTTCTCTGGGATAAATGCCTAAGGGTATGATTGCTGGGCTTTATGTTTATAAGGAAACTACCAAACTGCTTACTGGAGTGAATGTACATTGCCATTGGCAATATATGAATGATCCAGTTTTTCCTCATTCTCCCCAGAATTTGGTGTTGTTGCTATTTTTTATTTTAGCCATTCTGACAGGTGTGTAGCGATATCTCATTAATGTGGATTTCTCTAATGGCTAATGATATTGAACATATTTTCACATGCTAGCTGTATATCCTCTTCAGTGAAATGTCTATTTTTGTCTTTTATTCATTTTCTAGTTGGATTGTTTATTTTATTTTTTTTAGTTTTGAGAGATCATATATTCCAGATATCAGTCCTTTGTCTCCAGTCTGTAGTTTGTCTTCTCACCCACTTTCTATGGGTTTTCTCAGTGCAAAAGTTTGCTCTACAATTTAAAGTTGCCTTTCTAAGGCCTAACTAATTATGCTTATTTTTTTCTCATAATAATTTACCATTTGTTGCTGTTTAAAGTGTTCTTTATTTCCCTTTCTGATCTGCAAGGCTGAGGCATTTCACCTGCTCTGGATTTTGTAGTATACGTTTGCAGAGAGTTTAGTTAATCTATTCGGCTTGGGATTTTTTTGAATTTCCGTCTTCTAATTTAGGTTTAAGATTCTTAAAGGATATCTTATTAGACTAAGTGCTTAAAAAATCAAATTTGTGATATAATACTTCCCATACAACTCTATGAAAATGTAAACACTACATACTTATATACCACATATCTAGTGACTTTACTACTTCTGAACTGCATTAATAGAAGTTGTATAAAATATGTGAAGGTTATTCTAGTATAACTTTCTCACTATTTAAAAAACTATTTAGAAGAGATAGAGTTTTCTAGTCACTTTCCATTCTTTCTCAATGTGAAGACTGACCTCTAGTGTTCTATTCTTTTAAGAATGAATAGACTGAGTCTGGTTGTAAATAGACATTTGGATATAAATTGCTTTAGAAATCAATCCCACAAATATTTGTCACCCATCTACTGTATGCTGAACCCTGGCGATTAAAATCTGCCTTACTCTATAACTGCTTCAAACCGTGCTGGCTCTTTTGAATGATCTCTGTTAAGTATACATTATAAGACTGAAAAAAAGACAATATTATGGAACTAAGAGTATAAAATAAGGGCTGGTATAAAGTATAAAATAAGTAAAATCAAGATACAGAGAAAAGTCTGCATTCTCCTGTTCACATATAGTCACATGTCACTTAACAATGGGGATATGTTCTGAGAAATGTGTCATTAGGTGATTTCATGTGAACAGCATACCGTGTACTTACACAAACCCAGATGTTACAGCCTGTGACATACCTACACTACATGGTATAGCCTATTACCCCTAGGATACAAACCGGTAAGGCATGTTACTGGACTGAACTCTGTAGGCAACTGTAACACAATTTGGTAAGTATCTGTGTATCTAAACATACCTAACCATAGAAAAGGTACAGTAAAAAATACAGTATAAAAGATAAAAAGTGGTACACCTGTATAGGGCGCTTCCCATAAATGGAGCTTGGAGGACTGGAAGTTGCTCTGGGCGTGTCAGTGAGCGAGTGGTGAGTGACTGTGAAGGCCTAGGGCATTACCGTGCACTACTATAGACTACAAACCTAGGCTACACTACATTTATAAGAAAATATTTTTCTTTTTCAATAATAAATTAACCTTAGCTTACTGGATGACCACTGTCATATATGTGCCTTGTCACTGACTGAAATGTCATTATGCTATGCATGACTGTGTTTAAAATAGTTATTTCCTGAAATGTTTACTCTTACGCACCATCGTATTCAGAGATCAGTTCCCAACAAAAAGGCTTTCAAAGATGTAATTTCTAAAAGATGCCAAACATTTAGTGTCATGGATGGCAGTTTTCCACGAGAATGACCTAATGAGTTTTAAACATATTTTATTAGAGAAAATTCCAAACATTCACCAGAGTAGAGAGAGTGATGCCCTGACCCTCCGGGACCACCACCCAGCTTCAGCCCTTGAGGCTCTCCTGCCAACCATCCTGCCAATCTCATTGCATCCATATTTCCCTCCGCCATTCCAAACCTCTTCATTTAAAATGATATTTTAATCCGTTAAATCAATTGTCATATTTTGAACATCAAAACTCATCATTTCAGTGCTTAAAACCTGCTTTGAAACAGTAGTCAGTGTGCTGATCTCTATTGGCCTGAGGGGAGAAAAATGAAGTTACAGCAGATTTGAGGGCCATAAAGAACGGTACTGTAAAGGTGATATAAAAGTTAGCTGTGAGTTAACTATTAGTAAGGCAGAAAAAAAATACATCATCAAAAAAAGACAGAAAGGGAAACATGGAGGGAGGGAAGAAGGAAGAGAGAGAGGAGGGAAAAACTTAAAGAAAAAGAAAAATTTTTTCTTACAGCCAGCTCCTTCAAGAAGCCTTGGAATTAACCACCCTTTCCTCAGCTGGCTTTTTATTATTTCCCTGTTATTTCATTGTGCCTCATTGTAAATGAAATGCCACAAATATGTATTTTCTGCAGTAGTTACACATCTATTGAGGGCTAGACTGTGTCCTCCTTATTTTGTGGTGTTATTTCTCACGCAGCAGTCAGGGTGATCCTGTTAAAACCTGACCTGAATCACATCACTCCTTTCCAGGTAGAGTAAAGCTGATGTCCTTACAATGGCCTCAAATATGTGGGTACTCTCTGCCTTGGGGCCTTTGCACAGGCTGTTTCCCCTGCCCGGAACATTTTTCCCCCAAATATTCACTTGGCTAATTCACTCACCTTTTTCAGGTTTTTGTTACAATATGACTTTTCACTTTCCTACTCTAGCACTTCCTACCTTTACTTAATTTTTCTCCAAAGCAAGTATCACTAAATGGCTCCATCTGCCCCACTGGAATGTAAGTTTCACGTGCGGAATGTGTCTACATTGCATGGTGTGCTCAGAGTGTGCCACAGGAGTGACACTCCAGAAGTATCTCTGGGATGAATATTGAATGAATCGTGTCTTACATCATGTGCTATATGGTTGGCACATTTACCAAATGTTTGTTGAATGAGCCAATGAATGAATTCTGATCCAAACTTGTTCTGAAAAACAAAACTTCCTGAGAAAACAGGGCAGACATAACTCAACAGGGAGGCCAACTGAAACTAAATTCTAGAACATACAGCCACTGGCTCTATCAACTTTGAAAAATTTATCTGTGAATCCAGAGTATGAATCGTGAGAAGTCAAGTGAAATGTTCTGCCTCGTTCTGTTTCAATACCCACTTTTAATTCTGAAAATTGCATTCTAAGATTTTCCTTAAACATCTAGCTCTGGTTCAATCCCTTTGAAAAGAGAAGTTAGCAATCCTCATCCATCCCCAAACTGGCATATCCTAAAGCAGGTGTTTCAAAACAGGCTTCTCACTTACTTGATGTTTTCTGTTTAATTGTTTCTTCTGTTGAGTGGCAATACACACCCTTTGCAAAAGAAAAGTTTTCTTCTTGGTCACCCTGCAGCGATTTTCTTGGCAACCAAATGATAAGTATAGAAATATCAAGGGAAAAGCTCAAAGGACCTTCTTCAGTGGGTGGTCAATATCACTTTAATTCTTTATTGTAATCACAGACCCAAAGCCCTGTGAACTATTAAATTACTATGGGGATTTCCTCTGGGCTCCTTGCCCCAGCTGGTCTCAGGATGTTCTCGGCAACAGGCAGCTTGGGTAATGTTCTCCGAACACCTGTCACCTGCTCCGTACCATAATCTAAATAGAATGTGAATACAAAAGACCTATTATCAATTATGCAATGACCAGTTTGGCTCGGGCTGCGCATCTGTGTGGCCTCCTGTAGAACGTGCTGAGCATTCCCTTAGCGGGCACATCAAAACACAAGAGACAAGAAAGGGCATGAAGTGACTGTTGCTAACTCAGTACTTCAAGGTTCAGTCAAATGAGTCTGAGCATATGTGGAGGCGATCAGTGGGTGGAGGCAGATGTTTGTGTGAGGCTAAAGGCAGGAGATCTGGTCAAAGCCTGTGTTAGCCAGGCTCTGAAATATGTGTATGTGTGTGTGTGCATGTGCCCAGACACATTCAGTCAGTAGTTCTTTCTCCTCTGATGTTATACCAAATGCTTTTTTAACAATGCTTTTTTAAGACAGGGTCTCGCTCTGTCTCCCTGGCTAGAGGGAAGTGGCGTCATTGTAGCTTGCTGCAACCTTAAACTCCTGAGCTCAAGTGATCCTCCTACCTCAGCCTCCCAAGCAGCTGGGACCACAGGCACGCACCATCACTCCTTGGTAATTTAAAAATATATAATTTTTTGTAGAGATGGGATCTCCCTATGTTGTCCAGGTTGGTCTAAAACTCCTGGCCTCGAGTGATTGTCCTGCCCTGGCCTCCCAAAGTGTTAGGATTACAGGCATGAGCCACTGAGCCCAGCCAAATTCTTGGTATTGGAACCCTGACTTCTTACCTTCCCCAACATCTTGATGCCTGGTGGGTCCAGGGTAACCAACTGTCCCCATTGTGCAGGACTGAGGGAACCTTGGACTCTCAGTGCTCAAAGTGAGAAAGTCCTGGGCAAACTGGTACAGGTTGGTCACCTGATGTCCTAGGCGCTCAATCTATGTTTACATGGCATCTATTTTCAACTCACCAGTATATACACAACTGGCCAATGATTCCAGGGGAGACTAAAACAAATATTAAAGATATTCAGGAAGCAAGACCACAGAAGGGATAAATATGAAGCCAGTGGTATCAAGGGATGGGAGTTTCCTCAGGAGCAGACAATAATGAGGTACAATGTCTGCAGAGAATTTTAAAACAATAATAAAACTGACTAAGTTAGTCTGCTTTGAATTTTCAGCCTGCACGGACAATTCTAAATGAAGTCACTGAAAAAATACCCCTCCCGGCTGGTGCAGATAACTCCATTGCACACTTCCTTTGATATGCTACTTACTGTATGGACCAGAGATACAGTCTGTTACCTGGAAATGTCTTTTTTATTGAGGGCTTGTTATGGTTATGCTAAGCCCTTTACACGATTTTCTCATTTAATCTCCTCTTGCTAACATATAAGGAAGTTACTCTTACTTTACCCATTTTGTAAATGAGGGACTAAGAAGTACAGATGTCTCTTGGTTAAGGCTATCCACAGATAGCAAGTCGGCAATTGGAATCACAGGCCTATTTGAGGCCAAAGATAATGCTCTTAACCCCAGTGCTATGTTGCCTTTGCATGCAGCTCCTGCAAGAAGACCAGGCTGAAAGCTGACCCTCTGACTGCCCACACCCAGTTGGTGGGCAAGGAGGTGGTGCTGGAGTTTCAGACTTGAGAGTTGCTTAACAAATATATGTTCAGTAAGTAAAGGAATGAGTAAATACAGTGGAGGAAGACTCTGGTAGCCTAATAGGTTCCAGTGAGCTTCATGTTCAAGCAAGACAAAATCTTTCTCATTTTTTCATCAATTGGGAGTTGCCTTCAAGTGTAAGGACTTAGAGCATGGAGGAAAGACCTGGTTCCTGTCTCTGTCACTCTCCTCTTTGGGGGAGATGCTTACACTAGTGGACATTCAGTGTTGGAGATGAGCTGGACCAGGAAGCGCTAACGTCTTTGCAAGATTATTCTTTCTAAGACTAGCTTATTTCTGTTTATAAGGCACATGGAATGGAGGTCCCAAGACTGAGCTAACTTCTGAAGGTTTGCTGCAGGCTATGAGGGCACCATTCATGGGATTCCCAGGAAGTCCCACTTTCTTGCACATCTGGCCTGATGTGTATCAAGACTGATGCTTCCTGCTTTTCCCTAGGACAGTCTAATCTGAAGACTTTTCCATGATTTCAGGGGTGGTTCTAAACTAAAGATTACATACCGATGTTCTGCAGCCTACATCTTGTTAGTGAACATATTTTTGTTTGGCCTGCACTGTGTTCCAAACTTTTTCTAGTTAGTTGACATTTTAAAGAATAGGGAGACTTTGCATGAAAACTTGCATTTCTGGCTTTTCCTGAAACATTAGAGGACCTGGACATACACTTCCCTAGCCACATTGGCTGAGGCTCGTACTGGCTGAGCCATTCAGACAAGACACGTGTCTGTAGCTTCCACAAGTCCCACCAACCCCATCATCTACTCAATTCGTTTCACTCATTCATGTTGCCCATATCCTTCCTCAACGCCCTGGAGCTTGTGGTCCTTACTCTAGATTTACATAGTTTAATATAGTAGCCACATAGGGTTACATGTATATTTAAATTAATTACAATAAAATTTAAAATGCAGCTCCTCAGTTGGACTAGGCACACTTCAAGTGCTCTTCAGCCACACTGTGGTTAGTGGCTACCAGATTGGGCAGCACAGGTGACAATGTTTCCATCATCCCAGGGAGACTGTTGGACACTGCTGTTCTAGATATTAACTATTTCCGAATCAAGGCTGGCACCTAGTATAAAATTCTCCCTATCTCACATCACCTACCACCCACCGAACGGATTTTACACCCTGCAAATTATGGTAAGAGCAGAAGGAGATGGAGGAGGAGGAGGAGCAGGATGAGGAGGAAGAACCATTTATAGAGCGGTTACTCTGTGTCAGGGCTATAATAAGGACATTCTATGATTCGTCTCATTTAATTCTTTGAACAGTCCTGTGAGATAAGGGAGATTATAACTCCTCCTCATTCTAAAGATGAAACAGAGGTTTAAAAGTTCATTACATTGCAGAAGGTCACATTGTTAATACATGGCGGAGCCAGGATTTAAACCGAGGTCTGTTTGATCCTAGAACTCATGATTCAATAATGCAGGGTCCACAGAAAAGGCTCCACAGTCTCCATGAGCAGTGAGCCCACTAAAAGCCAAGGGGAAGCTTTCACCAAATTTGTACAATTAGATACCACTTATATTCTAGGCCAATCCGAATGCCCACTTTGATTAAAAACTGAAACATGTCTGTTTCAATGTTGACAACTATTTCTTCCTTTCTGTAGCCATTGCTGCTGCTTTTCCTGGAATGGACTGAGCAGTCACAGCTGCCAACTGTTAGCTGATTGTAAATATTCTCATCTATTCTTGTCTATTTATTAAGAAGGGAATTTATTTTGATATTCAAATGGAAATCATATTTTTTAAAGAGGGTTTATTATTAAATGTATTGTTCCACTCTTATTTAGAAGCATCATTTTCACAAATTGCCCTTACTTAATAATGTTATATGCCCAGAATGGGAAAAAAAAGATAAATACTTTAGCTTATACCTACTATGTGATAAAAAGATAAATACTTTAGCTTATGCCTACTATGTGATAATAGGAGTTACAGATCACTTGGAAAGAGAGAGGATGTTAGACTAATTAATTTCATTCTGGGTAAGATTTTTGGCATTACTTTCCTGTCTTTGGGCAAAGTCCATTCTTTAAAGAATGCAACACATAAAATGACATCAAGAGTTACCATTAAGTGAAGAAGAATAAAAGAATGTTTAATTGGGTAGGATTATTTTTAAATGTAAAGGTGATATAGTCATTGGGTTTGTCAAGCTTTTTCTATGTTCTATATTTGAAAATTATTTTGTAGTTTTCTAAACTATGAACATTTATCAGAAATATTTTTATGACAGGATTTGCTTTGCCAGGGACCATAATTATTGTCTGTTTTGCTTGCCAATGCAGAAGAATGCTTTTATCTGGATGAATTTATGCATGGGGTGGGGGTAGGAGATTGTTTTTTCCAGGGAGATTTTCATCTATAGCCCAGAGGCTGGGGAAAAGCTTTTTTAAAAAGTAGATGGAAGATTTGATCCATAAAGTTTTTCAGTTCAGTTACAACCACACATGATGCTGGCTTCCCTCTAAATGTAGTGGCCGGCATTTCCATTTTTTAATGGAGCTTTAAAATACTTCTGCTTTACTGTTTGGACTCATATTTATCAAACAAATTTCCCATCAGTTTAGGAAGAGTTTTCTTAGAAGGAAAATACACTGGAATCAGATATTGACATTAAAATCCAAAAGGAAAATGATTTCTTAAGGTAAGCACACCTTACTTAGGAGTAAATGTTGAGCTGAAAAATGTATTTATTTACTCTTTCAATAAACATTTGCCAAGTGCCCATGATGTGGCCCCCACTAGCCTGAGATTTTGCATTTCTAACAAGCTTCCAGGTGAGGCCAATGCTTCTGGTCCAGAGATTACACATTTAGTAGCAAGACTCTTGGCATCAGATACAGAGATGAACAAAATACAGCCTTGTGAAGGGTTCTCGAGAAATGAGTAAATGAAGAATTATAAAAAGAGTAGGAGGGTTTTGGTTTTGGTATTGTTTGAGTAGTTTTTATGTGATCAACACTCCTGGAGATAACAATTTTAAACTCTGGACAAACCAGAGGCTGAACCATTCAGACAAGACACGTGTCTGCAGCTTCCACAAGTCCCACTGACCCCAAACAACTATCTAAAGACGTGGGGTAACAACCAGAAGAAAGCAGATTCTGTAGTGGAGTTGACCCTTGAAAGAAGGGAATGCTCCTTGGTGAGTTTCCCATTTTTTGATGGTTTTAGCCTAGTCTGCTATATAGGGCAAACTCGAACTCAGAGAGAAAGCTTGCAGTTACACTGGCTTGAAAAATTACATGTAAGAGTTCAGGGTGCTGAGAGTGGATGGAAAATGGCAGAGGAGTACATAACAGAAGAGAGAGAGCCACAGAAAAGGTGTCCCAGATTTTGTGTATAAAACCTGCCTCAGTCTGTGGCTGGTCCCCAAGTCATGTATGCATGGGTCAGACTCCCAGACATCCAGCTAAGGCCAAAAGAACTCACCTGAGATTGCAGCTGCTGCTCATAGCAGGGGGGAAAAGGTTTACAGTTTTAAGTTCTGCAAAGTTAAGTTTCTGCTTCCAAAAATAACCAACAGTTTTTAAAGGAACATAACAGAATCCAGAGCCTCTTCAACATATCATTCCCAATATCTGGGGTATTAACAAGGGTTAGCAAACTTTTTTCTGTAAAGGGTCAGATAGCAAATATTTTGGACTCTGAAGACCATATATTATCTCTGTTATAAGAAGAAGTGTGGTTTCATGAAATTTTATCTTCCTTATGCAACCAAGGCATAGGAGGAATATCACCCTTACATGAATTACATACATTTAAGTTCCTTAGTATACAAGTAAGTCAAATATTATGTTATTCTACACTCAAAGTTAATTCTTAACAAGTGCCAGTGGGATAAAAGCAAGTAGAATTGGTTTAGACTCGGATAGAAATTGGAAAGAAAAAGGTAAAAAAGTAAGAACTTGGAAAGAGGATTAGACAGGAAGGGAAGGTAGAACAAAACAATATTTCAAAGAAGAGAGAACTTGAGATTTTCCCAGAAAGGGAAGGAATACAGCAAACTCATATTAGGGGACAAACAGCAATAGAAAGCAGTAGGGATAGAAAGATAATTTCAAAGTCAGCTGAATGTGGGAAAAGACAAGACCAGGGTGGCCAAAAAAAATGTGTGCTTGAGGCCAAAGAATAAAAAATAAGATTAAACTTTAGCTCTAAAGATTATAAGGAGAATAAATTACTGTAGAACAGGCAACTAAAATTTGAGTAATTTTTTTTAGCATGACTTATTAGGAAAAATAATTTTACAATAATAGTTATTATTATTTATTTAAACTTGACAAAAAACAACTTAGAAGTGCCTGAGTTTCCAAACCAGTTCTGAAATACAAAAACAAACGGACCAAATGCAAACAACAAAAAACCCAAAATGCCACCAATATTTTTTGCTGTCTCCTACTTTAAAGTCTGTCCTCACAGACTTTCACCCACAGTGAAAGAATGAGAACAATCTATTTTCTGTCTGCCCTGTGGGACAGGGAGAGCAATAGCCTCTGCATTTCCTTGTCGATGGAAGCGTGTTTTGTTCTCTGGGGCTCCTGAATATGCATTTGAGCAGGGAAGCCAGAGCGGGTTGTGACAAAAGGACTTTCCCTCTGAAATGGTGGCTCACCGAAACAGGAGGCCCCACATAATTAATCTAGGAGCTGCAGGGGTGGAGGACGCAGCGGCTGGAACAGCCCTGGAGAGGACAGACCACAAACAGACAGGCACTGAGAAAGAAAATACATTCTGTTTGCAGAAGAACTCTGAAAAGATGGACCAAAGCGGGAGAACATATTCATTTCATGAACATGCACCATCTGAAATAATCACTGCACTTACTCCTCGCACACCTTTTCTCACCCCAATTTCTCCCTTGCCCCAGTCCAATTCCCGGACGCTTCCCCACTCTGATCAATATTCAGAGCTCGGCGTTTTAAAAACCTATAAGAAGCTGCTTTTTGCACTTTGAATGTGAAGAGTTTGCGTCTTTTTTTCAAAGGAGGCTAGAAAGTACTGCTGTCTGCTGCAGCATAAAATCTGACATATCAAAGGCAAGAGAGAGAAAGAGAGATAGAGAGAGAAAGAGAAGGCAGTGGATGCATGTGTACAGTGAGGAGGACAGACTCGATGTCACCATAATGGCACTGTGCCTTGAAAACAAAAGGAGGATTTAGAGACACTTGAAGACTGCCCCAAATCAATCTACACACACACAATTTACTAAGTGGCAACCTGCAGCCCAAAGGGGTCAATATAGGTCCTGAAATTTGAGAGAGGATAAATTTCTCAGCTGCAATCTACCTTGGTCTCTAGTATTCATGTAGGAGATTGGATTATGGTTAAATCATGATGGAAACTCGTGCATTTAGTGGAAGCAAAAACAGCTCAGTTTCATATGACTGATTTTTGGGGTAGGCCCCTCAATGTGACAATAATGGCTTCTTTAAAAGACTTGTGAATCAGGCAGATGAATGAGTCAGGCAAATATAAAACATGACCCTGTAAATAAAGCTTATGCACCTACAGAACTTTCTCTACAAAAATTACTATATTTTTATAGGCACCAACTGAATCTATGACTTTTTATAGAGAATATCCTTCTAGGATTTGCATAGCGTATACACATGCATTTACATGAGTTACTCATTTCCAATAATAGTGTATGTGTGTGGGGAGCTTTAGTCTAAAAGGAGACAATCTGGCATGGGGTTTCAAAGAATTACAGAATGCTGGAGTTGGGTAGAAGGGATCTTAGAGAGTATATAGCTCCATCTAATTTTACTAAAGTCCAGAGATGGTTAATGGTTTTCCTAATGTCACGCACCAAGCAAGTGTTGGAGCTTAGATTCGAATCTGTGTCTTCTGACTCCAAATCCACTATTAGACCCTTTTAATATTTTAGCCAACACGTTTCCATGTTCTTGATTGCTAATGTCACAATAAACAGAGCAAGGAACTGCGAGATTCTACAATAGACAAACTGAAATCTCACTGGATCAGCAAACAAAATTATTCATTCATGCAAAGTCAAGTGCATGTCAGTGAGGACTCCCTTTGTCCAGTGAAGTAGAGAACCAGACTCTCTTCAACTTGAACCACTACTGTATAAACAGCCAGCCTTGGGTCACTAGGACAGTGGAAAAGAGAACGTGGACTAGCATACCAATTCTTAGTGCTTCAGCCCAGATAGATTTATGTGTTACTTCCACTCACGTTTCATTGGCTACAGGTCACATGGCCCCGTCTAAACCAAAATGGTCTGGGAAATATACTCTCCAGGAAGGAGGTGAGAAATGGATATGGGTAAGCACTTGTCACCTTTTCCAGACATGCATGCCCAGGTTTCAAGAAGCACAAAGTAAAGCACTATTACTTTAAGAAGTATAGAGGCATTCTGGGTGGCTAGAAGGTAAGAATACCACATGTAATACATACATATAATCTTTCCACTACATTCTTATTGAAGTGTGAAGGCCTGGCAAGAAATACCGATGGCTTATGAATTCACCTCTTTCAGTACAATAATTCTAAGTCCCTAAGCCAGACCTCACAAACATTATGATCCAAAATATTGGCCACCTGCTTTGGCTGTAAAAATTCCAGTGATCAGAACTCTAAACTGGATCTTTCTTTCCAGGGCATTTTGTAGCTTTAGGTTGGCCCCGTGTCAGGGAGTGCTGTGCCTCCAATAAAATGAATACAAATATTTGTGAAGCTTCATTGACTGCTGCTCCAAAGCCAGGGCAGAGCCAGGCCGTGGAGAGCATGTGTTTTGCTGGCACATGGCATGTCTTATTCACATGCTCCAGTGAGCCCCTGGAGTCTTTCCAACTCTAGAAAACACTGCAAAGTTTAGCCTTGGGTCCCTGTTAAAGCTCGTCATCTCCTTGTTTTCTTATTTGATGTTTTTAAGACACAATCTTTGTTGCCTCCTTATCCATTTTGTTGAAAGGAACACTAGAGTTGTGGTTTACCAAATACTAGAATACTGGAATACTGGAATAAAAGGCATTTAAATTTTCTGATAGAAATGTTTTTTGACTTGGTTGTGATATTGAAGACTTACTCGCACACATACACACACAAACACACACACACACACACACACACACACGCACGCACGCATATTATGTAAACTCCTTTACAAAGGTGTTTCTCCATCTTTAATGTGTAAACACCCAAGGATCTTGGTAAATGCAGGTTCTGATGCAGTGGGTCTGGGATGGATGCTGTAATTTTGTGTCTCCAACAAGCAAGAAGGTGACACCAATACTGCTGATCCCTCTAGTCTAGCTGCTAGTGTCTCTTGGGTCCCCTGGGAGTCCTTTCACTAGGTTCAGTGTATCTATTCCCCAGTGCTTTCCTGTTTTGCTGTTAAAGTCTCTGAAGAACTGCCCTTGGCCTATGTCTTGCCTCTCGCCACCACCCCATTCTCTGCATTTTGTACCCAGTGACTCACAGATAACAGGTACAAAAGCCCAGCTCTTTTGCCACAAGGTGGGACAAACTTTGGGTGCAGTTTCTGCTCTAGAACTTCTCAGCAAAGTGGGATCAGGCTGGGTCTGGACTTCACCTGAAACTACATCCTTACTGTATCTTGCTTTCATCTCTTCCTCAGAGATTTCTCCAGAGAGCATCACTTTGCTCTTCCATATGAAACTCTTATCTTAGGCTAGGCTTCCAGGAAACCTACTTGAGGTATTTGTAGCCACACTTTGAGAAGCAGGTTTAGAGTGCTCTAGAGTGAGGCAAAGGGGGTGTAGCAGACTTGGGGTCATACAGATTAGTTTTTTAAAAATTTAACCAACATTTTTTTAGCTCTTACTCTAGGGGAGCTCTTATATGCTCTTTAGAAATATCAACTCATTGAATCTGCATGACCCCTCTGAAGTAGGAACCATGATTAGCCACATTTTGCACAGGGAGAAACCAAGAGATAAAATAAAGCATCCAAGGTCATTCACTTAGAAAGTGGCAGAGCTGGGAACTGAACCCAGACAGGCTGGCTCCATATTCTGTGCTTCTAACCACAAATGCCCACTTCCTGCTTCTGTAACTGGGCTGAACTTGTCTGACCCTCCAATGCCTCGTGTGTGAAGTAGGGGTTATAATATCTACCTTTGGGATTATTCAAGGATGAAATGAGATAATTACATAAAGTGCTCAATACAGAGCTGGGCACATTTTAGGTGCATTTTTGACCTCATTAAGTTAATTTCTTTGGTACTTACCAGGTATGTCTGTCTCATCTCTGCCAACCAAGACACACATCAGATTTTTTTTTTTTTTTTTTTTTGAGACAGGGTCTCACTCTATTGCCCAGTTGGAGTGCAGTGGTGTGATCACATCTCACTGTAACCTCAAACTCCTGGACTCAAGTGATCCTCCCCCACTCAGCCTTCCAAGTAGCTGGGACTATAGGCATATGCTCCCATGTCTGGCTAATTAAAAAAAATTTTTTTTTGTAGACACAGGGTCTTATGCCCAGGCTGGTCTCGAACTCCTGGCTTCAAGCAATCCTTGAGACTCAGCCTCCCCGAAGCACTGGGCTTATAGGTGTGAGCCACCATACCCGGCCCCACATCAGATTTTAATGACCCTTGCCCAGCCTGATGCGGCATATGTGGTACATACGTTCTTTTGGTGAGTAGCCTCAGGTTTCAGGCCTATTTGCTTTCACAGAGGTTGAACTTTTTGACCAGACTTGTCAAAAGCCCTACTAGATGAGGCTCCTAGTGCTTTACTGGTGAAAATAAACAAAGCCCAAGCAAGTTCAGGCATGCTGAGATTCCACTCTTCAGAAAGGTGCTGGAAAATGGCTCTTATTCAGCGTGGGGAAATAATTCCTGAGGTGCAACATGCAGGCCCTAGAAACATGACAGAGTCTTCTAGATGGACCAAAGTGGAAGTGTCTGCCATCTCCTGGGCTGAGGGACAAGGTGAGGAGATGGTTGTTACCGGAGTTCTGGAACCAGGGCTGCCTAGTTAGAGGAGGGCACCACAGATGAGAAGCAAAGAGAGAGAGAAAGAAGCCCCCTGGGCTTCTCCTCTTCTCCTCTTTTCTCTCTCATCTCTGTTTATCATGGGCTAACACAGGCAGAGGTCAGTTGGCCAGGGGGCCTGGGGAATGGAGTGTGTGGAAATAGGCCCCGCGATACACAGTAGAGCAGGGGAAGGGTGGTGACTGGGTACCGGTATGTTACCCGGGCTAAATTTACTGGTAGTCACTGGGATGACTCACAGTGAAGCCTACTGGTCAGGGGAGCCCACAGAAACCCTGGCTCCTTTGTCTCCCACCCTAAGTGTGAGAACCAGTAAGCTAAGAAGTCAACTAATAGAGCTATCGATCTATTATAATAACAGAATAATTATTTGAAAACCAATGGAGTTCTGCTTTGTGTGTTAGACCAGATCCAATGACATCTAACATTTTTATCATCCTGTGATTTACCTCCAAGACTACATGAGTCAAAGAAACATTTGCTGTTAAAAGACTTAATGAGATTTTAACAGCTGAGCCATGTGTTCATCCATGTTGGACAATTTTATTTTATTTTATTTAAAAAAAATGGGGATTTTTAGAATTTTTTGTTTTTAATTATGGGTTCATAGTAGTTATATATATTAAAGGGGACATGTGGTATTTTGATACAGGTATATATTGTGAATTAATCAAATCAGGAAAATTGGAGTGTCCATCACCTCAGGCATTGATCATTTCTTTGTGTTAGGAATATTTCAATTCTACTCTTTTAGTTATTTAAAAGTATATGCCAACTTACTGTTGACTATAGTCACTTTGTTGTGCTATCAAACATTGTTCATTCTATCTAACTATGTTTTTGCAACCACTAACCATCCCCACTTTATCCCCCCTCCCTGCTACCCTTCCCAATCTCTGGTAACCATCTCTGTCTCCATGAGATCAATTGTTTTAATATTTAGCTCCCACATATAAGTGAGAACGTGTGAGATTTGTCTTTCTGTGCTTGGCTTATCTCACTTAACATAATGTTCTCCAGTTCCATCCATGTTGTTGTAACTGGCAGGATTTCACTCTTTTTTGTGGCTATGTAATATTCCATTGTGTATGTGTGCCACAATTTCTTTATCCATTCATCTGTTGATGGACACTTAAGTCAATTCCAAATCTTGTCTACTGTGAATAATGCCACAATAAACATGGGAATGCAGATATCTTTTCCATATACTGATTTCCCCTCCTTTAGATATACACCCAGCAGTGGGATTGCTGGATCATATGGTAGTTCTATTTTCAGTTTTTTGAGGAACCTCCATACTGTTCTCCATAGTGATTGTACTAATTTACATTCCATGATGGACAATTTTAAAACTGAAAGGCAATCACTATTTTGAGAAGAGATCATTTAAAGAAACTAAATACTAGTAGAAAGAAAAAGCCCTCTTACATTTATTATTAAGAAAATTTTCCAGTGTTATTTACAGGTAGAATATTTCTTTGGTTTAACGTTTACGTAGCAAATAGCTAAGGAGAAAGAAGAGGAAATTTCTATTTGTGGTGGGAATGGTTTTATTTAAATTAAACAAACTAATAATGGTAATGATTCATTGAATGTTTCTTATGTATCAAGATCTGTGCTAAGTACTTTAAGGCAATCTCTCAACTCCTACACTATTGACATTTTGGGCTGGATAATTCTTTGTAATGAGGGCTGTCCTGTGCATTGTGAAATATTTATTAATAGAATTATCTCAGGTCTCTGCCCATTATATGTACACCTTATCCAATTGTGACCATCAAAAATGTCTGCAGACATTGTAAAATATCCCCTGCAGGGCAAAATCACCCCTGGTTGGGAACCACCGCTTTAGAGGAATTAACGCATTACTATGCCCAGTGCCCAAATGAGAAAAATGAAGCTTATAGAGGTTAAATTATTTGCCCAGCCTCATGCAGACAGTGAGTAGTGCAACAGAATTCAAACCCAGGTCCAACTCTAAGCCTCATACTAAACCTTGACAATGAGCTTTCTTCTCTTGCTTTACTCCTTCCTTCCGATTTCCTAACAAATATTTGCAGATGGCTTTTTTTTTTTTTAATTTGGAGAAAAGTATCAGAAAAGGAAGCAGTCATTTTTGGATTTGAATTTACAGTGAGACTTAAATTGGATTTCTGCTGAGATGGTAGTTTTATGTTGCATAGATCACAGAATTTCGGAAGTATAAAAAGCCTCAGCGCTCATCAGTTTCAGAAAATACTATTGTGGATGTACAAACCCTTCAAAACAACATCTGACAGCACCTGGTTCATTTCATGTGAAAAAAGGATGTGCTGAAAAGCCTCCCTGTTTTTTTTCTTTTTTCTTTTGTGCTATGATTCTTATTGAAGCTCCTTTTTCTATAACGTTGTACCACTGCAGTAAATGATCAATTTCAACTTCATGCAGCCAAGGTCAGGTGTGAGGGAATAACAGGCTCTCTACTAACACCATGTAGGAATGATTTACTGCATTTCCAGAAGAGGATTCTTGACATTTTGAAAATGTAATGTAGTGCAAGAGTAATTAAGCCAAAGGTAGACTGCTGAACAATTGATTAGCATTGTCAGAGAAGCCTGATTAGCTTAGATGCTTCCAGAACTGATTTTGCCAGCTATGAATTAAAGGTTAGTAATTAAATTTATGGGCCATAGCCACTGTCTCCAGGTGGCATTTCACATAGGAGTATTTGTGTTATGAGCGGACAGGCAAATAAACATCAGTTGTCTTTCTACTAACAGCCTTTGGTTAAAGTGTCTCTTCCGAGACAAGAAAAATAATATTGAGTCAAAAATTGCCTGCAAGTCAAAATATTGCTTATATTATCCAATAATGCTCTTAACAAGCAAGTTCTAGCTAACCCACAATGGACTAAATAAAAGACAGGGTATGTTTAATAAAAGAGATTCATATTCATATACTAATCTACTAGTGTGCTGTTTGAGAGAATGTTTAGTTACGAGTCAGCTGTTGTTTTCTCCACCTATCTAAGCATCTCGTTTTGGAAAATTGCCCCTTACCCTTCCTCATCCTTCTGTTCACATATTCATGGAAGCAGACAGATTCACTCAACATCTCCTTGGCCACAGTTGATGGGTCCAGGGGTAGATATATAGCCCAAACTAGGTCATTCAGAGTTTATCCCTAGGGAACTTTTTTCCCCACTCAATGGTTTTTAGTATATTCCCAGAGTTGTACAACCATCATCACAATCAATTTTAGAACATTGCAATCACCCAAAAAGAAATCTCATACCAATTAGAAATCACTCCCCAGTCCTCCTCCTCACCCCTGCCATCCCCAGGCCTAGGCAAACACCTATTTCTACTTTATGTTTCTATAAAGTTGTCTATTTTGGATATTTCATGAAAATGAAATTATACAGTATGTGGTCTTTTGTGACTACCTTCTTTCACTTAGTATAATGTTTTTAAGGTGTATCCGTGATGTCGTGTGTATCAGTATTTTATTCTTTTTTGATGGCTGTATAATATCCCATTGTATGGATATACAAATCTTGTTTACACATTTATCAGCTGATGAACATATGGGTTGTTTCCACTGTTGGTCTAACATAAATAATGCTGCTTGCTTTGAACATTTGTGCACTCGTTTTTGTGTGGATGTACGTTTTTATTTGTCCTGGATATATACCTAAGGAGGAGAATTGGTAGGTCATATGGTTACTCTATGTTTACATTTTGAGGAACTGTCAAACTGTTTTCAAAATTCCCATCAGCAATGAATGAGGGTTCTGATTTCTCCACATTTGCACCAACGCTTGTTATTGTCTGTCTTTTTGATTTAGTTATCCTAGTGCATGTGTAAGTAATAACTTAAGTGCTTTTGATTTGCATTTCCCTAATTACTAATAATGTTGAGCATCTTTTCATGTACTTATTGGCCATTAGTATATCTTCTTTTGATAAATATCTATTCAAATCCTATGCCTATTTTTTGATTGGGTCTTTTTATTATTGAGTTGTAAGAGTTAATTATGTATTCTTAATGCAAGTTATCAGGTATATAACTTGCAAATATTTTCTCTCATTCAATAGGTTGTCTTTTCATTTTCTTGCAGAAGGAAAGTTTTTCTAAGTTTTGATGTAGTCCAATTTATTGTTTTTTTTCCTTTTGTCACTTGTGCTTTTTCATGACTCATGTAGACACCATTGCCTGACCCAAGATCATGAAGACACATTTATGTCTTTTATTCTGAGAATTTCATAGTTTTAGGTCTTACATTTAAGTTTCTGTTTGTGTCCTTTGCCCACTTTTTAATGGGGTCGTTTGACTTTTTCTTGCTGATTTTCTGAAGTTCTATATAGATTCTAGTTATCAGCCCTTTATTGGACATATAGCATGTAAATATTTTCTCCCATTCTGTAGGTTGTCTATTCGCTCCAATGGTAGTTTCCTTGGCTGTGCAGAAGCTTTTTAATTTGATCAGGTCCCATTTATTTATTTTTATTGTTGCTGTGATTGCTTTTGGGGTCTTCTTTATAAATTCTTTGCCTAGGCTGATGTCTGTAAGAGTTTTTCCAACATTTTCTTCTAAAATTCTTATGGTTTCATGCTTTAGGTTTACTAAACTGCCTTTGTCATACACCAGCAATCTTTTTATCTAGAAAGACTAGATGTTGTAAATTAGGACTCATTCGTCCTTTATATACACCATATACACAGCAAAGTAAAATAAAGTGCACAGACATAAGGGACAGTAGTCAATCTTGCCTCACCATAACCACATTGCTATAAAGCCCTTTGCACTTTCTTCTCCTTTCTTCCTGAATAGCATAAATAATGTGTGCTTCTTAGACAAGTGGTTTGATCATTCAATTTGCAAAAGACAGTATTTCATTTGAATTTTAACAAAAGGATATCTACAAAATGTGTTACTTTCTACCTCTACTTTTAACATACTTTGTGCACTTTGTTTTCTTTTAAAAGGTTGGGGGAAAAGTTGAGAGCAACTTTTGCATATTATATACACAGGCCTTCTATAACCGGCCAGTAAATCTTCCTAAAGGATGGTGGGCATTTCCAAATGGCCAAATGTGGGATGTTGTTTCTTCTGATACCATGGTCTGGAGGTAGAATGGAGACCAACTACGCAATGGCCCGATAACCGTTCCAGCTATCGTTGTCCAGGGCTCCGCTCACCTTGCAGGTTCCTTAGGGCCTTTGTCAGTCGTCAGGACGAAGTAGAGTTTGCCCAATGTGGACGTAGCGGTCACACCAGGACCCGCATCTGCGCGGCTCCATGGTCCCAGGACCCGCCTTTTTGGCCCTCCAAATCCTAACACCCTCCGTGGCAATTTGGGGCCGGCGTCTTTCTTCTTGCCCCACCACACCCGCCACCACCGCGAAGGCTTCGCCTAGGCCCGGCAGGGTTGGGCCAGGAGGGCCCGAGGGCCCCGCAGGGACACGCCACGCTCCGCGTCTCACCGCATTCTCTGCCGGAACGCCACAGTAAGTTTCGAAATTGGGCAGTGTGAGTCCTCTAACTTTGTTCTTCTTTTTCAAGATCGTTTTGGTATATTGGGTCCATTGTATTTCCACATGAATTTTAGGATGAGTTTGTCAATTTCTGCAAAACTGGTATCTGGGATTTTGACAGGGATTGTGTTGAATCTGCAGATCCACTTGGGGGAGTACTTCTATTTTACCAAGTATCGTATTTTTGGATTCCTGAAGACCTGGGAGTCTTTCCATTTATTTAGACCTTTAATTTCTTTCAAGAATGTTTTATAGTTCTCCAAGGATAAGTTTATATACTTTTTGTTCAGTTTATTCTTAAGTGTTTTATTCTTTTTGATGCTATTGTAAATAGCATCTTGGGAATTTAAAATAAGGATTAAACAATCTCAGTTTCAGTTTGCCCAGTCCATTGAATGGCAGAGATGTAGATTTTTTGCTTGGTGGTAGAAGCATAAAAAGCCATAATATACTCTTAAAATACAAAGCAGACACAGAAATGAAAGCTAGAGAAGACTCCCAGGATTTCTTCTGGTACTTGAGGCTCTGATTTTAGCTCAGTTTTTAGGCCAGCTGCATCTCTATCCTTTATATCAATCCTTTGCTTTTGCTTGAGTTACCTCCACTGGATTTCTGCTTTGCTCAACTAAAAGTCCCAGTTAATACACATTGGCATGCAGAAAACAGAACCTGATATTGCTGTTTTGGAAGAAATGGGTCACCTCACTGTCATTTCCATCTCTCAGTTAATCATTCATTTTTATTTCAAGTGAAATAAACAACATAATATTTTCATGATCATCATCTATAGTGTGAAATCACCCAGGCACATTAAGCTTTTTGGCACTCTTATCACATTAAACTACCCAAATTATAATGGAAGTGCCAAAGCTATGAAAACTGGCAGTAGATTTATATAGTGGAGCAGAGGGTTTAATGCTCACCTCTATTGGACAGATAGTTTACTGAAATAAGATAGTTGTTGGAAATTAGCAATGTAAAATGAAACAGTTTTAGAATCTTTTAGCAAAGTCACAAGCCTAAATCTTTTTTGGTGCTATTTGGGCCCTAGACTGTTAATTCTCAGGCCTTGTTTTGATACTTGTTTGTCATCAATTATCTCAAGGGATATTATGACATTTTGAAAACACATCTAGGTTCAATTTAATCATGTTACATTTGTAATATATAAATAATACTTTGGGAAATATGTCATGTAAGTTCTTCTCTTGCCGTGTGGACCATATAACCAGAAAGATAGCATTCCAGGGGATTTTGTAAAAGTTTAAAAAAAGCCAGGATCTTTATAATAAGTGAACCCTTCAAATCATTGTCTATTAATCAAGCCATGTAAAATAGCATTTAAAATTATGTTTTTGATATGGTAATCTTACTTCTATTATTAATAAATTATCCTAAGGAAATTATCAGAAATAGGCATAGAGGATGTTCAATACCACATTACCAATAATAACATAGAAAGTAGAGAAAGCCTAAAAGCACAACAGAGATTACATACATTAATTTTGATCCAGTCACATGATGGAAAATTAAAGAGCTATCAAGGGTCATGTCTTAGAAGAACTTTTAATGACATGGCAAAGTTTTCTAATGCAGTAAGTGGAAAAAAGTGGTATTATTATACAATATTCCAATTCAGTAAAATAAATTTTATATATGTCTCCATATTTATGCACAGAAGAAAAATCTTGGAGAATAATAAATTATCTTGGATAACAGGAAGGCAATTTTACTTTTCTTGTGTTCTTTTGTATTTCCTACATAGCATTTATTACCATGCTCATAAGAAAAAATAAATGCTATCCTATAAAATTTATTAGGAGTAACAAATGAGGTAAATGACAATGATCTCTTCAGGAGACAGAACACTGTGTTTGATTCTACCTAAATTAAAGGAGACAGTGTCCTAGACCTGACTCAGCTATCAAGACCTCACTATGGATAAGAAAAAAATAGCTTTGTCTCTCTATGTGCCAGTTTCTTGTCCTAATAAACCTGTCCTATCTACCTTTCAAGGTTGTACTGTAACAAGGAGCTAACTTAAGAAGCTACTTTGAAAAACATAATAAAAGTGTAAAATATGATTATTAATGATAATTTATGGATGAACAGGTAGTAATAAAAATGTGTCATTGTGATTGTTTAGTTGACAGTCAATCTATAATAACTGCATAAGTTACTATCAGAAATTATTTTACAATAGAAGTTAGATTTTTTATGAGTGTTCTGGAAGAATGGCCCTTATTTTCTCAAGATTTTTAAAGTTACAAGACTTAAGAGATCCTAGTCTTCCTTTGTCCTCTTTGATTCCTTTTAAAAAGGACAATGTGTGATGTGTACTGATACTATACTACTGCCAGAATTTAGTTATTTGATTTAGTACTTAAATATTTTATTAAAATATAAGCCAGGATGTGGGAAAGTATGTAGGATAGGCGTAGGTATTCTGTTTTCTGTAATAACCCCAATAGCACTCTCTAGCTTCTAGAAAGGCCCAGCTTGTCACACTTAAACTTCCAAGGCCAGTGTGTTCTCCAGCTTCCCAGATTTGTTTTAGGCTCCACATCCCAGAACAAACACAGAGAACTTCTTCATCCACTGCTTTGGCCCAGAACCAGCGAGAGAGGAGACATCAAAGAACCTATAAATCCCTTCCTTTTGGTCCACAATGACAGATTACATTAAATTACTTCCAAAGGGGAAGAGACAATTTATTTGTTTTTTTTCAGTAATAATATATTATCATGTCATATCATGATATAATATCAAATCCCTTCCAATGAATCAATAGCCAACATTCCAGTGTATGGCAGAGTCCGAACTCGGGTCTTCACATATAATAATTCAATTCCCTACTACACTGGATTCATCAGTGTAATCAATCTACATAAATACAAAATGTATATACAGCTAACATTTAGTAATGGTATATGAGGTGCCAAAAACTGTTAAGTTTTTTTTTTTCATCCATTTTGCAGATGAGGAAGCTAAGGCCAGGACCACTTGCCC
>CM052436.1:151096418-151142678 GCA_028533085.1 Varecia variegata | reverse complement strand
ACATTCCATGTAAATGGAATTGTGATTTTTTTTGTGACTAGCTTCTTTAGGTCATTTTTTAAAATGTTCTTTAGAATGTTTTTAAGACTCATCCATGATAATAGTATCAATAGATAATAGTATCAATACTGATCATGATGTATTAGTACTTCATTCCTTTATATTGTTTAATAATATTCCATTGTATGGATTTATTACATTTTGCATATCCATTCATGAATGAATTGATGGACATTTGAGTTGCTTGTACTTTTTGGCTATGATGAATGATGCTGCTATGAACATTCATGTACAAGTATTTGTGTGAATGTATGTTTTTAATTCTCTTGGGTATATACCTAGGCGTGGAATTGCTGAGTCATATAGTAACTCATCTATGTTTTAAGGAATTGCCAAACTGTTTTTCTAAGTGGCTGTACTAGTACCATTTTATATTCCCACCAGTAATGCATGGGGGCTCCAATTTCTCCACAATCTTGCTAACACTATTATATATCTTTTTTAGTTCAGCCATCCTAGTAGGGGGTAAAGTGGCATCTTCGTATGGTTTTGGCTTGTATTTCCCTAATGGTTAATGATGTTGAACCTCTTTTTATGTGCTTATTGGCCATTGGTATTTTTTTTTTGATAAATGTCTATTTAAATCCTTTGCCAATTTTTTGAATGGGCTGACTTTTTATTGTTGAGTTGTAAGCATTCTTTATCTAATCTGGAAAAGTCCCTTATCATATATATATGATTTATATCATATTAATATTTATATTTTATACATAAAATATTTGCAAATATATTCTCTCATTCTCTGGATTCTCTTTTTACTTTCTTAATGGTGTCCTTTAATGCATAAAGTTTTTAATTTTAATGAAGTTCAGTTCATCCATTTTTTTTGTGTGTTTGTGAATTGTGTTTTTGATGTCCTATCAAAAAAACCATAACCTCATCGAAGGTCATGAAGATTTACCACTATGCTTTAACAGTTTTATAGATTTAGCTTTTATGTTTTAGTCCATGATAAATCTTGAGTTCATTTTTGCATATGGTATGAAGAAAGGGTCCAACTTTATTCTTTTGCATGTGGATATCCAATTGTCCTAGGACCCTTTCTTTTTTAAAAAATTTTTTAATTAAAAATTTAAAATCCAAAAAATAATTTAAGAAATCAATTCCCTGGTATTTTTCCTTTCAATGCAGGAATGTGATCCCCTTTTCCATTTGTTCAAATCTTTTTTCCCCTTATTTTTAGTTGACACATAATTGTGCATAGGGGATACCAAGTGATATTTTAATACATGTGTATACCATAATATACCATGTATAATGATCAAATCAGGGCAGTTAGCATACCTGTCACCTCGAATATTTATCATTTCTTTGTGTTGTGAACATTCAAAATCTTCTCTTTTAGCTTTTTGAAAATAAATAGCATCAAAAAGAACAAAATGCTTAGGAATAAATTTACCTAAAGAAATGTAAAGCTTATAAACTGAAAGCTACAAAACTTTATTCAAAGAAATCTAAAAGACCTAAAAAAATGGAAAGAAAATCCAGATTCATGGATCAAAAGATTTGATATCACTAATTTGGTAACACTTCCCCAAACAAATCTATCAGTTCGATGGAATTCTTATAAAAATCTTAGCTGCTACTTTTGTGAAGATGGATAAGCTCATCCTAAAATTCATGTAGAAATGCAAGGACCTGGAATAGCTAAAACAATCTTGAAAAAGAAAAACAAAGACAATTCACTTCCCAATTTAAAAACTTACTATAAAACTACAGTATTTTAGACAATGTGTTACTGCAAAAGGATAGACATATAAGTTGATGAAATAGAACTGAAAGTCCATAAAGAAGCCCTTATATGATTAATTGATTTTCAACAAGGATTCCATGTACCGAAGAATGAAGTTCGAACTTTTCCTCACACCATACACAAAAATTAACTCAAATAGATCACAGACCTAAAATTAAGTGCTGAAATTTTACAACTTTTAGAAGAAAACACAGGAGTAGATCTTAATGACCTTGGCTCAAGTAATGATGTCTTAGATATATTGCCAAAAGTACAAGTAGCAAAAGAAAAACAGCTGTGTTGAACTTTATCAAAATTAAAATATCTGGGCTTCAAGGACAACATCAGTAAAGTGAAATGATAAACAATGAAATGGGAAAAAATTTGTAAATCATATATCTAATAAAAGGTTTGTATCAAGAATATACAAAGTGTTCTTACAACTCAACAATAAAACTGGAAATAGCCTTTGCTTCAAAATGAGTAAAGGATTTGAATCAACATTTCTCCAAAGAAGACACACAATTGACAATAATCACATAAAAAATACTCAGCATCATTAATCATTAGGGAAAGGCACATCAAAACTACAATTAGATACACTTCACACTCACTAGGATGTCTAAAATCAAAAAGACAAACAGTAACAAGTTTTGATGAAAATGTGGAGAAATTGAAACCCTCACACATTGCATCATAGAATGGTGCCACCACTTTGGAAAAAGAGTTTGGCAATTCATTAAAAAGTTAAACATAGAGCTTCCTTATGACCCAGCAATTCTCATAGGTATATACCTATGATAAATGAAAATAATTGCCTATAGATAATTGTTCCTGGTAGTACTATTTATAATAGCCAAAAAGTAGAAACAACCCAAATGTCCATCAGCTGATAAATGGATAAATAAAATGTGATATATCTGTACAATGGAATATTATTTGAACTAAAAGGAATTAAGTATTGATACATACTACAGCAAGGATGAACCGTGAAAACCTTATGCTAAGTGAAAGAAGCCAAACCCAAAAGGCCATATTGTGTGATTCCATTTATTTGGGATCTCCAGAATAGGCAAGTTCATACAGAATGAAAATAGATTGATGATTGCCATGGGCTAGGGGAAGAAAATAGGAACTGATTGCTAAAGGACACTAACTTTCTTAGGGATGATGAAAATGTTCTGGAATTAGACAGTGATGATGTTTGCAAAACTCTGTGAATATGCTAAAAATCACTGAATTGTACACTTTAAAAGAGTGGACTTTATGGGTATGTGAATTATATCTCTATAAAGTTCTTTTTTGAAAAATCACAGTCATAAGAGTATAGATTTAGAAAATAGAGGTGAGTATAAAAATAGCCAATAAGCCCACAATTTAAACCCCCGGTACAATTTAATGTGTTTCCTTCTTGCATTTTATTATATGTATATTTTATGCTATTTATGATAAGCATATACATTTAACTTTGTATTCTGATACTTTTTCATTTTACATTAGTTCTAAGAATTTTTTTTCAGTTTGTTTCCTAGTCTTTCTTTTTTTAGATGTTCCCAAATTTACTTCTGCTCATTTGTGTATGCATTTAGTTCTATCTATTATTTCACATGTGTAGATTAAAGTATCCACCACCACAGTCAAGAAACTAGGCAAGCCCATCACCAAAAGGATCCCTCCTATTGCTCTATTAGAACCACACTCACCTACGACCCACCATCCCTCATCCATGGTGACCACTATTGGGTCTTCCATTTCTAAATTTTGCCATTTGAAAAATGTTATATAAATGTGCTTCCTTCCTGGTCTTGATAACTATCCTTGACAATAACCACTTAATTTCCAGATTGGTTATACCACATTTTACTTAACAGTTCATCTATTTGCCATTTGGTTTATTTCCATTTTTTTACTACTATAAAAATACAGTGATAAGTATCTTTGTGCATATAGTTTTTCTCAGTGTACAGATTACTTCCTTCTAGTAGGTTTTAAAAAGCAAAGTGTTAATGCTGTGTCAAAAGTTATGAACATTTCCTGGTGCATGATGAATGTTGTCAAATTTCCTTTTGAAAGAATTTCTCTGTTTTATCCTTTAGGATGAAACACATTCCATTAAGTATGGTGTAGCCAAGTAACTTACATTGCCACTAACATCATGCCCAGAGGATTTTCTACACACCCCACATGTGCAAATTCACCCCAGACCTTTGAGAGATTGGCTATGTGCCACTGACTGGGTGATAGCAAGCATGAAATTGGTTATGAACAAGTGAATTGCACAATTGATTACCCAAGCCTCTGTCTCTTCTTTAATTAATCATAGGCTCTTTACAAGAATCATGTTGCAGAGGAGCCCACCACTTACAGAGCAAGGAAGGTACAATGTATCAGGAATTAGGAAAGGATGGAGGATAAGGGTGAGCACAGGCAGAGAAAACAGGTCACACTGTCATTTCAGAGCAAGAACCTATTCCCTTGGACCTGGGGATTTCACATCATGGCAATGCCGGTACTATTTCCTGTCTGAGCATTTAAATAATCAGAGTACAAGCTTATTTCCTGAGGCCTACTCTTTTAAAAGGTTCTGTAATTTCCCAGGGAACCAGGTTCCTTTGTGCCAGGCCCCTAGAGACTTTGGAAGTTACCTGTGGAAAACACTCACCCCACCCCTAACCAAGAGTTTTCTACAAGCTTTCATAAAGGAGAGTTTTGTTGTTGATCCAAGTATTCCACCTGACCATACACATCCCATAGCAGTCCACAGGCTTCTTTGAGCCTAAGAAAGGAGCCATTTGCTTACTTATTTCAATGCAGAATTAAGTCTAAGACCCCATTCTAGGTGGTCCACCAAAAACAAATGGTGGTGTCAAGTTGAACAACTGGCATCTTTTGCAACATGAGCTTTCCGGAAAAGAAGCTTAAGGCAAATCACCAACTGGTATAGCATTCTAATTTCTGACAGGTGTATTAATCACAGTGTTTCATTTCCACACGCCCGTACCCTCACTTCACTCTTGCATACATAATTGATGTGCTTAGTTCACAGTGGTGAAATTTCCAGGGTAGATTCAGTTAGAGTTTTGATCGACTGATCTGTAAAGTAGTTATATTGTCATCTGTCTTTCAGACTCAGTCCAAGAGGAGTCTGCCTTTTCACCATGAATGTGAAGATGTTTGCCTTGTGTCACTGTTTTCTTTTTCTTAGAGTTTGAAAGGTCTATGGGTCAGATTTTTCTTACCATCACAGTTTTTGGGGACAGTTCTTATAATTTATTCATCAATACTTTTGAATGCAGGGTATCCAGTCTATCATTCTTCATGTTTTTAGAATCCACCTTGATTCTGTATCTTTGAATACATTCAAGATTCTTCTCTAGCATTCCTGTTCTACAGCTCTTTTCTTTCATTCATTTCAGATGTTTTTATATCTATCTGCAAACATAGAATCATTTCCAATCTCTAATATTAAAATGGTAAATAATTATAGTAATATTATTTTCCTAACACCTCAACTGATTTTTTATTAATTTATTCAAAAACTTTTTGTTGAGTGCCTACTATGTTCCCTGCACTTCACTGAGCCAGTAGTAAACAAAAAGAAATTGTATTCCTACTTGTGTGAATTTATAGTCTAATAGAGGTGGCAGAAAAGCAAATAAGAACAAGACTTTTTTAAAAAACAAACAAAATTGTAACTGCCATAAATGCTCTAAAGGAAAAGTTTATGGTGCTGGGAGGGTTCATGAGAGGAGGCTATGACCTGGTCAGAGAAATCAGGGAAGGCTTTTCTGAGGAAGTGACACTGCCCTGGAACATGAAGGATAAATAGGGGTTATGCACGTGAATGGGGAAGAGGAGATAAGAATGTTCCAGGCAGAGGGAACAGGGAGTGCAAGCCTTGTCATAGGAGCTGAAAGTATCCAAGACTCTGAACAAAGGCCAGCATGGCTGAGGTATATGGAGGAAGGCAGAAGTGTGGAAGGAGATGAGTTTGGTGAAGAAAGCAGTGGCCATATTAATATTCATCTTCATCCCAGGAGCAGTTACATTAATTTCAATTGTTACTGTCTTAGAGCTGGAAATGTTGATAATATATAACCATTAGAATCATTATCTAAGCTATTGATTTTACAGTATCCAACAGCAAATTTGAGTTAAAAACCCCATATGGCCTAAAGCAGTTACAGGTGTTATAGTGGCTGTTTGCATATGAATTTTCTTGCATTTGCTATTGAAAATATTACTTTAAAGTACCCAAGAATGTTTTGTTTTTTGATTCTGTATTTTCTCTACCTAATCTTTTATCCCAGTAGTACCTAACACAGTCCTTCGTGCTTATCTGATGCTCAGTAAGTGCTTACAGAATGGTGAGTGAGTCTGAGGCTGCTAATTTGAAGAGGTCATTAAGAGAGCTATTCTCTGATACCCATCCATAAATTCATTTATGATACAACAAAAGAAAAAGAGAATGGAGCTATGAACACCATTTCAGATTGAAATATATTGCTCTCTGTGAATCATTACTAAGTCTTCAATTGACTTCTGCATTCTAAAATGACTCCATCTCTTTTACATTCACTGTATTGCTGTTATCTGGGTCGGGTGTTGACTGATGTAATCAGAGTAGACAGTACATCCATCTGTTTCAAAGATGTCTCTTGCCATAGGAATGTGAGCGTGTGAAACATCAAACAGCATTGCAATAGATCCCTCACTCTTGCGCTGGAGATAATTGTTTCCCCAGAGGAGTGGGAGGCTTTATAATAACTCGGCTAAAACCTGTGAATCTAGTTAAGCTCATTGCAGTTCTGCAAACCTTTATGGGATGGTTTCTATGTGCAAGACACTGTCCTATGTAAGCTGAGAGATACAAAGATGAATGTGCAATAACTCCAGCCCTTTTGAGGAACTCACAATTCCGTGCACAAATACAACTCAAATTCAAAGCAGATGTGATATTTGTTGTAGAAATTAGACACATGAAAAGCCTTGGGAATGAATGCAAAAGTGCTCTGGTTGTAGATAAGCTTGGTGTCTTAGTCCCAACCCACTTATATTTTAACCAAATTTGTTTATTCAACACTTGAGTCCTAAGTTTTGTGTTTGATCCTGGAAATAAGAAGATGAAACATTCCTTGCCCTGAAGGAGCTCACAGCCTACTGATGGAAACATAGAAATAGACTGGTATGATAAAACATGCCAACTATATCAGAAGTATGTGTGTATTCAAAGGATGCACAGAGCAGGAAGCCTGGAGCCCAGGGTGAAACTGAGACTATTTTTCAGTAGAATTGGTAGGAGCTGGGTCCTAAAGAATGAGTCAGCAAGGGACAGGTTGATAAAGGGAAGAAGGACACTGAGGACAGTAGGAAGAGAGTGTGTAAAGGCACAGTAAAAGTCTGCCATGTTTGGGGAATGAGTAATCATTCTGGATTCCAGAAGAATAGTGTGTGTGAAGGAGATGGAAGGAGGAGATGCTAGACAGTTTGCTTGGAGGAAAATGCTAAGCTGCCTTATGGAGTTTGGACATTATCTGATAAGGCAGCTATGAATCATAGAACATTTTAGGCAGTGGCACAACCTAATCCACGTCTTAGAGGATGCACAGAAGAGAGGGGCTGGAGGACGTAGACTGAGATGGAGGCGAACACACCGACCACACAGGAAGAAATGAGGGCAGGGCCAGGGTGGCAGCACCAGCAATGCTGCCCACCTGTTTCACCATCCCACACAGGCGTAAGAGGAAACAGTGTTTTGCTGTTTCTCTTTTTTTGAATTGGCTGTCATAATATGCACTAATAAAATGCAGCATGTGTTAGATTCCCCAGAGATTTGGTCAGTGTAGTTAAATTAGACTCAGTTAATTTTCTAAGGGAACCAGGAACAAATTCAGCTCATTATGAACACAGATAAGATTTTCAGTTCCCATATGCAAAATAGGGATAATAATAAGAACTTCCTCACAGGGCTGGTCTGATGATGAAGTGAGGTGATGTCTACAAAGCACTTGACACTGCTGGCAATGGCACAGAGTTGACATACAGTAAGTGTTAGCTATTATCACACATTCAGTGGATAGTTAATAAGCATCTGGTCCAAACCCTCAGACACTAAGTCAGACAATAGGCATACAGTCACGAAGAGAACAAAACCCTGCTCTGCTTAGTCTCATGGTCCTTTGGGAGAAACCACTGTGTAAAGAAATGATTAAAAGAATGGGGTAGGCCAGGAGTGGTGGCTCATGCCCGTAATCCTAGCACTCTGGGAGGCCAAGGTGGGAGGATTGCTTGGGATCAGGAGTTTGAGACCAGCCTCAGCAAGAGCAAGACCCCCTCTCTACTAAAAATGGAAAAATTAGCTGGGCGTCGTGGTGCACGCCTGTAGTCCCAGCTACTAGAAAGGCTGAGGCAGGGATCACTTGAGTCCCGGAGTTTGAGGTTGCAATGAGCTAGGCTGATGCCACTGCACTCTAGCCTGGGCAACAGAGGAAGACTCTGTCTCATTCACTCATTCAGAAATAAATAAATAAATGATAATAAATAATAAAAAATAAATAAATAAAAATAAAAGAATGGGGGAAGTGCAAATAAAGGGTATGAAGATGTTAGAAGTTACAGAACAGGATATATTCACTTCTGATTAGAGGGACAAGGGATAGGAATTTTGAAGGAAAGGGCCATTTGAGCCTAATCACGAAGAATAAATGGGAAGGGTATTCTAAGTAGTTGCACAGAGCCTTTCTCCTCAAAGTGTGTTCTCTGAACCAACAGCAGCAGAACCAGCAGCACTTGGGAACCTGTAAGAAATGCACAATCTCAGGGCCCACGCCAACCCTACAGAGTCTGTATTTTAGCAAAATCTCCAGGTGACTTGTGTACATACTCCAGCTTGAGAAACAGATACAAAGATACAGAACTGAAAATTAACATAAAGTACAGAAAATGTGTTTATTTGCTAAATCCAAATGACTCCTTTTTAAAAGTCAAAACATAGCAGATGAGAAATTGGTATTTTTTCCTTCTGTAATTAAATTATTGAACTAAATAACACTTAAATGAACCTATATGTCTAAATTACCAGTGGAGCAAAGAAGAAATTACAAGAGAAATCAGAAAATAATTTGAGATGACTGAAAATGAAACCCAATATACCAAACTAATGGGATGCAGCTAAAGCAGTTCTTTAAAGGAAAATTTATAGTTATAAATGCCTATATCAAAAGAGAAGAAAGATCTCAAGTTAATAATCTGACCTTCCATGTTAAGACACTGGAAAAACAAGAGCCACTAGACTAGCAGAAGGAAGGAAATAATAAAGATTAGAGGAGAAATTAATGAAATGGAGAATAGAAAATATCAAAAAAATCAATGAAACTAAAAGTTGTTTCTGTTAAAAGATTAACAAAATTGACAAACCTTTAGCTAAACTGACTAGGGAAAAAAGAGAAAAGACTCAAATTACTAAAATCAGGAATTTTCAACAATGTGCACTGAACATACTAGACAATAAAAAAATGAATAAAATAAGTTGAGGTGTCACAAAAGATATTATGATTATTCTTATAATATTAGAGTTTGAAAATGATTCTATGTTAGCAGATGGATGTGAAAAATTTTGAAGTGAATGAAAGAAAAAAGTTATGGAACAGAATTGCTGGAGAAGAATTTGAAATGAATATATTCAAGGATGTGGATGTATATACGTGGATTGGTAGACTTGCTATTGTTAAGATGGCAGTACTTCCCAAATTGATCTTCTGATTCAACATAATCTTTATCAAAATCTCAGCTGGATTTTTTTTTTTTTACAGGAATTGACAAATTTATCCTAAAATTCTTACGAAAATGAAAAAGACCTGAAATAGTCAAAATAATCTTGAAAAAGAACAAAGCTATAGAACTCACATTTTTCAATTTCCAAACTTATTACAAAACTGTCATAATCAAGACAGTGTGATACCTGCCTAGAGATAGACATAGATCAATAGAATAGAAATGAGAGTCCAGAAATAAACCCTTACATTTATGGTTAATTGATTTTTGACAAAGGTGCCAAGACAATTCAAAAGGCAATAAATAGGCCTCTCAAGAAAGGGTTAAATTGAGCTCATTGAAGTAGAGGGTAGAATAGTGGTTACTAGAAGCTGGGAAGGGCAGAGAAGAGAGGAGGATAAGGAGAAGTTGGTTAATGGATGCAAAATCACAACTAGACAGGAAGAATAAGTTCAAGCATTCTGTAGCACTATAGGGTGAATATGGTTAACAACAATTTAGTGTAATGGATGGAATTATTTTCTTAATTTCATTTTTGGAGTCTTCATTGGTAGTATATAGAGATACTATTAATTTTTGCATGTGGATCTTATATCCTGGAACTTTGCTGAACTTTTTGAGCATGTGCTTTCAAAATAAGAATGAATCATCTAATGAGGAGGAAGATTAGGGTCCTCCCTCAATCTTGTCAAAAGATGTGGCTACTCTGGGAATCTCCAGTCAGGCCTAAAAACACTCTGCAAATATGCTGGTCGCTGGCATGAGAAGAGGATAGTGGCAACTCAGGAATCTTATGGTTCTGGCAAGATGGTACTCTCAGCTAGTGTGTCTAGAGATAGTGGATAAAATATGATATAATTTGTGCCTAGCAAATTCAGTCCATGTTGGACTAAATATTTAGCATTCATATGTTGGAGTCCTAATACCTAATGTGATAGTGTTTGGAAATGGGGTTTTCCAGAAGGTGATTAAGATTAAATACACGAGGGTACAGCCCCAATGATGAGATTAGTGCCCTTGTAAGAAGAGGGAGAGGTCAGAGCTCACTTTCTCTCCACCATGTGAAGATACAGCAAAAAAAGTGGCCCTTAGGAAACCAGGAAGAAGGCCCTTATCAGACACTGAGTATGCTGGCACCTTGATCGTGGACTTCCCAGTCTCCAGAACTGTGAGAAATAAATGTCTCCAGAACTGTAAGAAATACCCAGTCTGTGTATTTTGTTATAGCAGTCTGGACTAAGGCAATTTGTTAGTGTGGTAGAGGCTGTAAGACAAAAAGGTAAATCCCCAAGAGACAGAATACATAACAAAATGGATTTTGAGAACCAAAGCACCAGGCAAATGAGCTGACCCTCCACCAGTCCTAGGAGTTTCCTGCACTGGCAGCAGCTCTCACTTAGGATCTTAATGCCGTAGAACAGAAAATGAGTCCGAGGGCCTGATAAGCTGGCAAGAGAGAACCCAAACCTGACATAAAGCTGGGCCCTCGAAGAATACAACTCCAGGGCAAAGAGGACAAATAATCTCTGCCCCCCAGGCCAGGGAAGTGATAGGGAGCTTATTTTTGCATCTTGGCTTTGCATGGGAAAAAGCTAAATGCAAATTTCCTTGGATAAATCAAAGCTCTGAACTTGCATTCTTTGTGGATTTAAATTATATACTACTCAAGTGGAACAAAACTCAGAATCTCCCCCGCCACCAGCTGGGAGAGTAACAGAAACTGGTATGGCCCAGTGGTAACCCTGAATTGTCTGAGAAGGGAATATAAAACCCATCCGGGAAGTGTACTTCAGTTAACCAGGCAACATGGGATTTACATACACACGCACAAAACAAGTCCTATTTAAAATGGATACACATCATACATAACAAAACACAAGAGAAAATGATCTGCCGTGAAGAATTAGCAAACAAACAAAAACAATAACAAAAACAAAACTGAAGGATTGGAACCATACAGACTTCTGATAAAACTATAATATGATAGAGATAATAAGTAAAACATATTTAAAATTTTTAAAGGGATGAAAGGAGTAGAAAGCAAAAGGAAAGAACACAATGCACAAATAAAAACCAAACATCTTTGAAAAAATAACTCAGTAAAAAGACAAGAGAGCAGGTTCCTAGCAATCTGGAGAGAATGGTAGGTGGAAGGAGAGGGAAAAGCCATCTGGGCCTATAAAAATGTGTCTGTCTCTCAGCGGTCGTGTTTTAGTTTCAAGGCATTAAGAAACACAATACACTTCTCAGTAAATGGCATTGTACTTAAATACCAATGCTCTTATTCCAAATATCTCCAACAGCTGTATTTTTTCAACCTTTAGCAATGAATTCTATAATTAGAGCACTGTAATAGATCCTGGATCAGAAGTCAGAAAAGGGTAACCAAGTGTCCCTCATGCTTTGGGTACCACATACCTCTGACGATGCCCTCTCACCCCTTGCAAAGGCCCACTTTATCTCAGCTCTGAATACCACTGGCTGAATCCAATCTATTCCTGCCTTGCTATTTTCTATTAAAAAGATAAGGCATTAATGGTACTCTGTTTTTCAACGCTTTCCTCTTTCAGAAACTGGTACAGATTTTCTCAATTTGGAAATATATTCTATTTCAGAAATTATTATATTTTTACAATCAGTGGATTCTTCAGTGATAGTGATTTGTGTACAGTGATTTATAATCCTTTCTGGCTATTCAGGTCTCGGTCACACATTCCAATAGATCTGACTATTTTACTAATTTTTTTTTTAACTGTGAATGCTCCCACTTTGTTCCTCACTCCCTCTTTCCCTGCAAAGTCATTCTGATCATTTACTTTCTGCTCCACTTTAAAAAAAATGCCAGCTATTGTTTAAGAAACTTGTGGTTGCTGTGAATGCATGAAATGTATTTTTACCTTAGTGAAATGTTAATTATTAGAACAAACTTTAAAGTTGATCCATAAACAGGATTCTCAGTATTCACGTCTCCAGAAAAATTCAAACTAACAGCTCCTCAGAGTCACTGTCATCATACTTTAGCTGAGGACAAAGTATATTGTTTCTCTTCAAAAGATGCTAAGTTCCTCAAAAGTTATAATTCATACCTTTTTCCCAGATACTTGATGATTTTCTTATTAGAAACACAGGCACAGAAACTAATAGAAATGAATCATGTGCCAATGATTGGATGCTTAGGGTGTGGGAAATCTTGCTATCTGTATCTACATTTGCTGAAGAAAACTTTTGCCCATGGGGGCAGGCAGGTCTGGCGTTAGGAAGTCTTTGGCAATTCCCCCTGCTATAAAATCATTAGAAGTCACCAAGCTTTCTACTGACAACTGAGTCCTTTCTGAATCCAATGAGAAGTGGTACTATTCTGTCAGAGAATGGTCTGGGTCCTCATGAATCAATTCCTTTGTTGGGGCTTTGAATGCCTGTGTTGAACCAACTGGATTGGGACCAAAACAGGGGCATCTGCATAACTAGGCTAAAATCAAATGTAGTCACTTTGATTCTCCTGTTAAGAATAGCTGTATGAAGAACTTCCAGAACGGTGAAGAGTAAGGACCTCTAAAAATTTGCTCATCCGTAAAAGCAATGAGAACATTGGCAAAAAGTTGTCAAAATGAACTTATTCAGAACTCTGTAAATCGATCAAAGGTTTACACCCATCCAAGGAGCATTTATACAAGAAGAATGGCTGACACTCAGTAAGAATAGTGAGCTTTGAAGTATTTTAACTTGTCCTAAACCCATCCCCTTTGCCCCAATTCTGTGGTAGCCTTGAGAACCAACAAGCTCACAATCAGGGTAGCAGCCAGTGGAGGGGACAGAATGGGTTTAGGGCTCTTCAAAAGCGCCATTCCCAGAGAATTTTCCAATTTGACCTATCTGGCAGCTCTCTGGAAACCCCCTGCTTACAGGGCTCACATTTATTTGACTTGATTCAGAGCTTACTCAGTGCAAAAAGCCTTTTCCTGAGGCATTTGTAGAAAACAACCAGTGGTAATTGTTTAACGTTACAGCTGCCTGAGGTGAGAATATCAGCTGGGGCAAACAGAAGGCTGACTAAAAAACTTAAAAGGAAAAGGAGGGGGATGAACCCCATAGGAAGTTTTGAAAAGCTCTAATATATTCCAGGGGATCTAAAAGACCATATGCATGGGCAGGGCTGTGTGCAAGCCCAGAAAAGACCTGAGAAGACTCTCCTCTAACACTTGACCTTGAGGTTCTGAGAAAGCAGGAAGTGAAGGCTAAAGCAGGGATGTAAACTGCCCCACAACATTGAAAACATGCCCCAATAGGTACACAGAGCTGTTCGGCAAAGCCTGGGAGACTTAATAAAGGCATTTAAGGAAATCTCTATCCAATCATTAACTGACTACTAAGCTAAGCAAACTGAGACTTCAGTGGTCATACAGGGAGAAAAAAGACAAACTTTGCAGACTTAGTTTAGGAATGTCACTAAACAAACAACAACAGTAAGAACAACAATAAATAGCAGCAACAAGAAATCCTGAAAATGTGAATCTGATTATAAGAGTTGCCACATTACATTATTTAAAATATCCAGTTTTATACAAAAAGAAAATTATGAGACATATAGAGAAACAGTAAAGTATAGCCTTTAGAGAGGGAAAAAAATCAGCCAAAAGAAACTGTCTCTGAGGAAGCCTGGATACTAGGCAAAAACTTTAAATCAGCCAATATGAAGAACTAAAGAACATAATAATGAAAAACTAAAAGAAAGTATGGGTATAATGACTAATAAATAGAGATTATCAGTAAGGAGATCAGAAATTATAAAGAAGAAACAAGTAGAAATCTGGTGTTCAAAAATGCAATAACTAAAATGAAAAATTCACTAGAGGGGCTCAACAGCAGATATAAGCTGGCAGAAGAAAGAATCAACAAACTTGGAGATAGGTCAATTGAGATTATTTAATCAAGGAAAAGATGTGAAAAAGAATAAAATAAAATTAACAGAGCCTTAGAGACCTGTAGCACACTACCATGTGTACCAATATATGCATAATGGGAATCCCTAAAAGAAAGGAGAGAACGAAAGTACAAAAAAATATTTTAAGAAATAATTGTTGAAAACTTCCATATTTGTTGAAAAATATTAATCTGTACATCTTAGAAACTCAATGAATCTCAGTAGGATAAACTCAAAGGTATCGACACTGGGCACATCATGATCAAACTGTCAAAAGCCAAAGACAAAAAAAGAATCTTGAAAGTAGCAAGAGAGGAATGATTCATCATATATAATAATCCTCAAAAAGATTAATAGCCGATTTCTTATCAGAAACCATTAGAGGCCATAAGATAGCAGGATGACATACTCAAAGTGCTAAAAGAAAAAGTCTGTTGACCAAGTATTCTATATCTAGCAAAATTATTCTTCAAAAGCAAAGAATAAAATAAGACACTAAGATTTTTTTTTTTTAAGTGAGCGTTTCTTGCTAACATACCTCACCTACAAAAAATACTAAAGAGAATACTTTAGACTGAAAGGAAGGAATACCAGACAGAAACTTGAAACCACATGAAGACATAGAAATCACAAGGAAAGGTTACACAGGTAAATAGAAAAGACAGTATGAATGAACTTTTTTTGGTAACACTTTTCTTCTCTTTATTTAAAAGACAACTGAATAAAGAAATAATTATAAAACAGTATTGATGGCCTTATATATAGAAATATAATTTGTATTATAATAATTACACAAAGGAAAGGGGACAAGATGTAATTACATAAGAGCAAAATTTTTCATACTATTGAAATTAAATTGGTATTAATCCAAATTAGATTTTTGTAAGTCAAGATATTAATTGTAATTCTTAGAGTACCCATTAAGAAAATAAGTAAAAAATATATCATGAAAGAAACAACAAGGGAATTAAAATGGTAAACTAGAAAGTATCTATTTAACATAAAAGAAGTCAGTAATGGAGAAACAGAGGACAAAAAAGGACATAAGACATAGAGAAAGTAAATAGTAAAATGGCAGATATAAATCTTATCTTATTAGTAATTGTGCTAAACATAAATAGATTAAAAACTCCCATCAAATGGCAGAGTCTGGCAGAATGGATTAAAAAATATGATGCAACTATATGCTGTCTACAGGAGACACATTTTGGATTAAAAGATATGAATAGGTTGAAAGCAAAAGGATGGGAAAAAATATACTAAGCAAAGAGTGACCAAAAGAGCCCTCAAGTGGCTATAGTATCAGACAAAATATACATGCCTATTATCAGAAAAAAATACTTTATAACAAAAAATGTTACCAGAGATAAATTTTATAGTAATTAAATGGTCAATCCATCAGGAACACATAATAATTATAAACATAAATGCATCTAACAATAGAGCCCCAAAATACAAACTAACAGAAATAAAGGGAGAAATAGACAATTTCAACAATAATAATTGAAAACTTCAATATTGTACTTTCAAAAATGGATAGAACAACTAGGCAGAAGGTTGACAGGTAAACAGAAGACTTGAACAACACTATAAACCAAACTAGAACCAACAGATAATCTACAGAACATTTCATCCAAGAAGTTCAGAACACATACTTTTCCTCAAGTGCACATGAAACATTTTTCAGGATTAACCATACGTTAGGCTATAAAAAAAACCTTGATACTTTAAAAAGGGTTAAAATCATATAAAGTATGTTCTCTAACCACAATGAAATAAAATTAGAAATCAATAACAGAAGGAAAATTTAGAAATTCATAAATATATAAATATTAAAAAACATGTAGTCAATGGGTCAAAGACTAAATCCAAAAGAAATTAGAAATACTTTGAGAAGAATAAAAATGAAAACACCACATACCAAAATTTATGTGATGCAGCTAAAGGAGTGCTTAGAAGGAAATTTACAGCTTTAAATTCCTACATTAAAAAAGAAGAAATATATCAAATCAATAACTTAATCTTGCACCTTAACAAAAACTAGAAAAATGGCCAGGTGTGGTGGCTCATGCCTGTAGTCCCATCTACTTGGTAGGCTGAGGCAGGAGGATTACTTGAGCTGAGGAGTTCAAGGTTGCAGTAAGCTGTGATCACACCACACTGCACTCCAGCTTGGGCAACAGAGCAAGACCCTGTCTCAAAAAAAAAAAAAAAAAAAAAAAAAAGAACAAAAGAAAAGAAAACTAGGAAAAGAAAAGGAAGTATATTAATAAAGATGTGGAAATTAATGAAATAGATACTAGAAAAGTAAGAGAGAAAATTACCAAAACCAAAAGTTGTTTCTTTGAAAAGACAAAAAATAACTAACAAGCCTTTAGGTGGACTGACCAAGGAAAAACAAGAGAAGACTCAAATTACTAAGTCAGGAATAAATGACAGGACATCACTACCCCTATTAAAGAAATAAAAGGAATTAAAGGATTACTATAAATAATTGTAGACAACAGATTAGATAACTTAGAGGAAATGGATAAATTCTTAGAGAGACATAAACTATTGAAACCAACTCAAGAAGAATTAGAAAGTCTGAATAACAAGAGTTTGAATTAGTAATCAAAAACTTCCATTAAAAAAGCCCAGGCTTATATGACTTCACTAGTAAAATCTATCAAATGTTTAAGGAAGAATTATTACCAATCTTTCACAAACTGCCCTAACAAATAGAAGAGGAAGGAACACTTCCCAACTCATTCTCAGTGGTCAGTATCGCCTAGATACCAAAACCAGCAAAGACATGACAAGAGGAGACTAGAGACCATTGTCCCTTATGATTATAAATGCAAAGATCCTCAACAAAATGCTGGCAAACCAAATCTGTGAAAATATAAAAATGATTATGAACCACAACGAAGTGCAATTTGTCCCAGGGATGGAAGTTTGATAAAAAAATCAATGTAACACACCATATTAAAAGACTAAAGGACAAAACCCCCATGATCATCTCAAAAGACTAAGAAAACCATTTGACAAAATCCAATACCCTTTCATACCAAAACATTTCACAAACTAGGACTAGAAGGGAATTTCTCAACTTGATCAATGCTATCTATAAAAAACCCACAGCAAACATTATACTCAATGGTAAAAGCCAGAATGCATTTCCTATAAGATCAGGAAAAAGATAAAGTTGCCCGTTCTTGACACCTTTAAGCAACATTGTACTGGAGGTTCTACTAAGGACAACTAGGCAAGAAAAAGAAACAAAAGGCATCCAAATTAGAAAGAAAAACGTAACAATATCTCTATTTGCAGATCACATGATCTTGTGTATCATAAGGAATCCAATAAAAATGTTTTTAGATTTAGTGAGGTCAGAAAGGTTGCAGGATACAAGATCAATACAAAATCCATTGTATTTCTATATGCTAACAATGAAAAATTCCAAAATAGAATTAAGAAAACAATTACAATAGTGTCAAAAAGAATAACGTACTTAAGAATAAATTTAACAAGTTTAAAACTTACCACTGAAAATTATGAAACATTTTTTAAAGAAATTTAGGAAGACCTAAATAAATGGAGAGACATCTCATGTTTATGGTCAGTAAGTGGACTTAATATTGTTAAGATGGCAATACTCCCCAACATGATCTACAAATTCAATCTAATCAATATCAAAATTCCAGTTGCTACTTCTGCAGAAATGGACAAGGTAATCCTAAAATTGATAAGAAAATGCAAGCAACCCGGAATAGTCAAAACAATCTTGAAAACACTTTTTTTAAGGTGATGAAAATGTTCTGAAATTAGATAGTGGTGAAAGTTGCAAAACTCTATGAACACACTAAAAGCTAAATTGTACACTTTTAAAAGGGTGAACTTTTTGGTATGTGAATTATATCTCAACAAAGCTGTTTTTTTTTTTTTTTAAAAAAACCCCAAATCTGTGACATACCTGGCCAAATGTATTGATGGTGTACAGTTTAGTTTTCTTTCTTAGTATTTCTTTTGCACTGAGAAATGTTGGAGTGTTTATGCTTTATTTAGAATCATGGATCCAGAATTATTTTCTATAAGATAATATTCCATGCCCGAGTTGAGAGTAATTAGTCATTGCAGAAATGAGTGTTTTTAAGAATTTTTTAGTTTGGCTATAATAAGCAGCAGTCACCAGCTGTGATCAATTCTGGTTCTGTAAATGTTCTTTAATGAAACAATAATTTTGAGGATCTTTTTGCTACTTATAAGAGCTCTTATTTTGCAAAGGCTTCAATGTGTAATAAAAGCACATCAGTGGAAGGTCAGAATCGTTGGAGGAAGACCAGATGTCAAGGCTTTTCACACTCTTGGTTAAAATCAAGGAAGCACATTCAAGCATCTTTCCTATTCCTCTATGCCAGATGTTGGTCTTTGAAAGATCAGCTCATCTGGACTCCTAAATTATGGATTGCTGACTTTCAAAACACTAGGCTAACAAGCTTCCAAGGAGAGGTAATGAAATAAATATTTCAGGGAGAGCTGCAGGCCTAGATCTCTAAATCTAATTTCAGATTCCATTTTCCTGCTTTCTTCCTTTTTGACTTCTTAGATTTAGTAGGCAACGAAAAGAAGGGAAAAAAGCCTAAGGCTATTTGAAGAAGCCAGTTATCACATACTGAAAGATTCTTTTAAGGCATCTTATGTTGTCTGGAGAGAATGTTAAAGCAAAAGGGCCTTGCATATGAACATTGGTAGTAGAGATAAACCAAAAGTCAGGAGCTCCTGCTTATTGGAAAAGGTGGTACCAGCCTTGAGATAACCCACTAACCCCTTTCTCCTGGACAGTTGGGACCAGGATCGGAGTTTCTCGACAGGGAGAAGTCATTTCATAAGATATAAAATTGTCTGTCGGGCACAGCCATCTATATCAGCCAGGGCTAGTGCTGTGTTTACACATGTGAGGAATGAGGACCAATAAGCAATACCAACTGAAAGAACACTGCTTTGTGTTAAGATTGATGGAATACACACAAATAAATGCAAATACGTAAAGGCACGACCCAGAAGATGGTGGAGCTATGGACCAAGGGAGTTTTGTGGAGAACTTACATGGAATCATTCATAAAACTGAAAAACTATTGAGCTGCCATTTACTGAACACTTCCTGTATCTTGTCTTAGTTCTTCATATAAGTTATCATAGTGGTAGATGTTATGAACTATATTTTAGAGAGATAGAAACTGAAGTGTAGGGAGATTTATTAACTAACTCAAGGTAACCAAGTTGGTAAGGTTTATCTGAGATTTGCACCATGGCATGAGATTCTAAAGTTATGTGCTTGATCATAATCGTGTATTACCTCCTCAAATTAAAAATGGATTTCATCTAGTGAAGACCTCTATTAGAAGGACAAAGGCAGGTCATTCTTTGTTTGCTTGCCTTTCCCAAATAACTACCAGTATTGTGTATAACAAATATGTGTTAAATGTCCACTATGTGCTTGAAATACCATGTTTAAAAGACTATACTTAATGGAATGGAAAAATGACTAGGGTGAAAGTCGGGGGGAAAATCGCACTGTATCATTTTAACTCTTTTGAGTCAGCACTTTAGCTGGGCTTCATGCTAAGGATCTCTAGGTTTCTTATCAGCTATCAGACAAATACTCTGTATAAGAGAAAAAATAATTATATTTCTGTACTATAATGATTTCACATACAAACATCCTTACATGCACTTGGATTGTTATGTAATACACAAATCTTTTTTAGTTGACACTTCAAAGACAGCTATTGGTCTTCTGATCGCATTTTAAAGTGGGAAACTGAAAAGGGATGGATAGATTCATAACAACTACAGATGACAGATCAGGTGGTTGATGTTTACGTTACCACGTTGCTTTGCTCCATCCCAATCCCTAATACATACCAAATGAAAAATTACCAGCCCCAAACCCAGGCCTGAAAGAATGAAAAATAGTATGTGCTGAAGCATGGAACAAAAATGCTTCGTTTGTCCTCTTTAAAACCCTCAGCAGCTTGAAAAACCTCCCACATGCAAAGAGGAAAGAATCCAGCTTTTATCTGACAGGCTGTTTAAAGAAGTTTGACCTCTGGCTTCCTTACATTGCTGGAACTTAGCTATTCATGTAGTCAGTGTCCAGCACATTTTTTTTCCATGCAAATTTCCTTGTCAAAACTACAAACAGACATTTGATCAAAGGTCAGACCTCCCCTTTGTATTCCTGTTTGATAAAGAAGTTTCTATTTCATCTTTGGCTTTCAGGCCGGTATGGGAAGGTGTTGTCTGTCAGAGAAATTACTGATGCGTTCCTTCCTTGTCCTCTAAAGTTTTCCCACCTCCTTCCTGTTTTTTTTTTTTTCTTTTAAATCTTAAGGGTGTTTTAATTTGAATGTTTTCACTTTTTAATGGAATACTTAAATTAGCTGTGGAAGGAACCTGAACTCTGTCTGCTTGTTAACTGAGGTTGATAATATCAACTGAGGTAGCTAGATAATATCCCAGCAACTGACACAATGATCATCTGCCTTTCCTAGCAGCAGTTCTACCTCACGCTTTGCTTCTGAAACTTGTGTACAGATAGGCCTATGAAGGAAGCTTGTTACCAAGGGCCAAATAAGGACTTTTTTCTTTTCTGATGCTCTTCTGTCTGTCTTTCTGAGAAGAATGAGGAAAGGAACAACAAAGAAATTCTTAAATTAGTTTGTACAAATATACTATTATACTATCCCAGTCAGTTGACTCACACGGAAAACCCACGTGGAGTTTAAGCATTTATTCGCTTATTGTATTTTCAGGTATCAAAGGGCAAGTTACCTTTGCTTACAAGGCAAAGCTCCACTTGGGTGGTCACCAGGACTGTTTTAGGTAGTTGTAGATTGTGCAGAGACTTGAAACATTCAGTAAGATGTCAAAGCCTAGCTAGTGAAAAAATATATTGCGAAAACAACACTGTAACAGTTATGTTTAAAGAGATAGTACTTCTGATTATAAGATGAAACTTCTGTCAGACAAAGAAGAAATTGTCAAGTGAAAACTTGCTCAACTAAATAACTAGAATACTTCATTGTTTAATAACAGGGACAGTGACCACCGGAAGAGTCTTTGAAAGCAGACAGACTGGGTTTGAACTCTAGCTCTGCCACTTCCTAAGTATTTGACCTTGCATAAGTTTTCTGAGAGCCAACTTGCATATCTATAAAAAGGGGATAATTAAAGCTCCTTACTCAGGAGCCTTCAATAGATTCTACTTTTTCTTTTCTTATAGTAAATATGCTTATATATAGTAAATACATACAATAAATAAATTAATTATAGTAATAATACTGTGGGAAAGGCAGATGAAATCTTTTTCTTTTTCACCCATTAATACTTTCACAGCTAAGAAGTAGGTCAAGGATTTGTGCTCAGACTTTCCCTCTTCCCAAGTTCTGAGCTTTTTCTTCTATTTTCTCAAAGGAAAATATAACAGAGTGTTGCTGCCCGACCAGGTTGTATTGTCCGCTGCACAGAGAAGAGCCAATACACTGAGGCAGTCAGGGTTGCAATGGAGAAAGGGCTGAAATTCTGCAGAGTGCTAAGTGGGGAGACGGGAGGAATTTCTTAAATCCGCCTCCCTGAGAATTTGGAGATGGGGTTTTTAAAGATAGTTTGGCGGGCAAAGGATTAGGCAATTGGGTTTACTAATTGGTTAGGTTTTGGGTAAAATTGTAGGAGTGTAGAAATCATCTTCTTGTGCTGAGTCAGTTCCAGGGTTGGGGGCACAATTCCAGTTGAGTCAGAGTCTTGGGATGGGCCGCTCGTCTGGGTGGGTCAGCCAATCCACTGGAATGTGGGCCTGGAAGATATCTCAGAAACTACCCCTCGGTTTCAAAAAGGTGATGTTATCTATGGGGACAGTTAAGAATCTTTATGACTACTAGCTATGTGATTCCAGAGTAGCAATTATAGGGAAGCAAACAGGAACAGTGGCTGATTATTGTCATTATTTTTAGCTAGGCCTGTGCCTTCGCAGAGTTTTAGGCCCTTACCACAGTTCTTGTCTTGCACCCCTTTGTTGATTTGTAAAGGGCGGTTTCAGAAGGCCTTTTAGAATTCCTGTGTAATGAGGAATCCGAAACTCTTCTCCAACCAAATACATAAATTCTTCTACTTATCCCATCTCCATTCTGAAAGTTTTACCAATTTAGTTAGCACTCTATAAAGCAAGCCGTTACTAGTCCTGTCCCATCTTACTTATTTAGAAAGTCAGATTATTGTGCACCAATAAGAAAATTTGCTTCCCTTTAGGTAAAGTGGAATGTCTCTTTGGGTTTTCTCTTGGCTTAACTCACACTTATACTTTATCCCTGGGATTCTAAAACACTCTACTTACCATCTGAATGCACCACCAATTGCTTTTAAAACAGATCTAAGGGATCTTCTTAGTGGGCCTATCCAGGGAGAATCTAAAGATACCTGTTATCCTCGACTCATATGGTCACCAGGGCAGTGTGTCAGGGAAAGACACAACAGACCCACGACCCGAGGACCTGTGGAGAGCTCAGACCCCTTGCTTGTAACTTGAAAAGCTCAGAAATACAGGCGGAGGCTCAGTCAGGCTGTAAAGAGCTTCACTTCCCTTCCTTGTCCCCTCCCTCCCAGCGTACCCAGCTTTTCTCTCCCCAATCTTCCCTTTGCCCCTTTCTGCGGTCCTTTATCATGCAGATTCACGTGGCGTTCTCTCCTACTTTACAGAGGCTTTCTGCTTTGGAGTGGGTAATCCTGGGCTTCTCTTCTGTGAGCTGGAGGTGTGGGAGGGAGGCTGGGAAGGAGTCGAATCCCTTCACACAGGATTGACGCGAGCCCCTCTGTGCTGCTGTAGGCCTCTGCTCTGGTTTTGTGGGTAAAATTATTAGGGAGGGGGTTGTTTAGGATAGCGAGGTGCCCCTGAGCAAGCTAGTAAGGTGGGTAGAAGTAGGCAGTTCACCACCCGTCTGACGTTTAGGGAGAAATTCATCAAGCTTCTGAAGGAATAGGGCCAGTAGAAGCAGATAGTTAATGGTCTTGCCAAGCTGGCCATCTTTCTTCTGTTCCATGCTTCTCCCCCCGTGGGCCAAGGTTCATTCTGAGCCCAAATATTTCCAAGCCGAAAGCCTTTCTTCCCACCGTGTGGCTTCACAACAGTCCGCAGCTGGTGACAGGCCATGAGCAGCACTCTGGCGGTGAAACGACATATCCCTTCACCTCTTTTTCTTTTTGCGTTTGTTTTTGGGAGGTAGGACAATGAGCCTCTATCTGGAGGCAGTGTGGCCATCGGGACTGCCCCAGACATCTGGATGTGGTTCCCTAATTGACACCATTAACGTCCTGGCAGGCATTCAAATGAGGCTTGAGAGGGATCTTTCTATCCTTTTCTTTTAAAGAAACAGAAGAGTCTGGACGCACCCAAAGCTCCTTGCAGGCTTTTCTAGCTAAGGGGTCTCAGAGGCCCTGTGCCTGACTGGCAATGATCCGAAAGGGAACACCTCTTGGAACCCCAAATCCTGTACCCCACAGGTACGTGCAAGTGAAAACCACACACCACGTTTTGAACAATAACCGACTATGAATTAGATAAATAGCAGTGGCATTATCTCCTGCTTCCTACACCTGTGCTGTGTCTGGTTGTCAGACACGTAAGGTAAATATCTCTAACGGGATTCTTTTCTTTCCCCAGTAACAGCTTTACTGAGCTATAACTCACATACCATGCAATGCACCCGGTAAACATGTATAATACAATTCAATGGTTTTTAGCATATTGATAGAGTTGTGCAACTATCACCATAATCAATTTTAGAATATTTTCATCATCCCAGAATGAAACCCTATACCCATTAGCAGTCACTGTCCATTTCTCCCTCACCCCTTGAGGTCTAGACAACCCCTAATTTACTTTCTGTCACCATATAATGGGCTTTTTTAAACTCCTGTTTTTAATGAAAGAAAATCTGTATCTCACGGTTCTGAGGAGTAGATGGTGCCAACACTGGGGGAAAGCACAGAGTCGGAGCTAAAGACGGTTTTAATGAACTGGGTAAGAGCTCGGCATCGAGGCAGACAGGCCCAGATTAAAGTCCTGGCTCTGCACTAGCTGGCTGTGTGTTTTCAGGTTACTTAACCTCTCTGAATCTATGTTCTCAACTACAAAGTGGGAATCATGATAATTCCATGTTATGGGCCTGTTTTGAGTATTGAATAAGAATGTATTAATACGTAAGGCACTTAGCAGCATTCGTGGAATAGCTTAAGTGCTCAACACATGTTAATTAATGTTATCATATTTATTCTTGTCATTCACAAAACTCTCTGTAGAATGGATTTCACTTTATTGAATAACCCATCCTGCCACAGAACGGTTGTATTTTACTTCTAAGGTGACTGGAGTTGTCACTTAGCAGGTCAGTTGTGAGAGTGGCTTCAGAGCAGTGGGGAAGGATGCCAGACCACAGTGGGGACAGGCGAATGAGCACGGAGTAAAGGAACAGTAAGTGCAGACTCGTCTTTCAAGAAACTGGGCAGTGACTTCGGGGGAAGGTCTCTGCAGGACCTAGAGGGTTTGCAGATGTTCGTAGACCACTGGGGAAGGAACCAGTAAAAGGAGAGAGACTGGCGATGCCACAGAAAAGGGGGTCACGGTCATAAGGACAAGCAAAGAGGCAAGACCATCTTGGAGATGGACAAATCATATAACTAATTGTATCAGCATTTTTTCAAAGACACAGCTAAGAAAATAAAAAATAACAGTGTCACCCTGGGTTCCCCTGAAAGCAGAGCCTGAGATGAAAGCTTGATTCCATGTAGTTTATTTGGGAATGTGATCCCAGACAGCAGAAATACAGAGTAGCAGGAGGGACACTGGAAGGAAGGAAAGAAAGTTTATACAAGACATTGGCCTTGTCTACAGGCAACTGGTGCCTGATATCACTGGACCTTCTGAGAACCTCATAAAACACATTTCAGAACCGTCCACCTAGGGGCAGGGGGAAACATTTGTCTCCCTTTCCCCTAGGTCAAAGATGGTCTATTGGATTAAATCTTTTGTATTTCTGGTATGAGAAATTGTGAGTGCCAAGCAGGTTCCCAGATATCCCATGCTGTGGCTTCTAAAAAGCCCTAAGACTGAAAGTAGAAGGTACAGGGCTCTGGCCCAAGCAGAAGGCTGTGCAATTGTACCTCAGGAAAGCCTATCAAAGACTGCCTAGGACCGTCACCAAGCAGTGGCTGGGATGAGAGGTAGGGCTGAAAAGATTTCACAGTGGAAGACAAGAGATGTTCCACTCAAAGAGCTATCATTATACATTTAATAGACAGCAGGCAGTTTTAAACACTTGACATTAACTTGCTTAATCCACAGAACTACCTTGCATTGCAAATGAGAAAACTGAAGCACGAAACCTTGAGTAAGCTGCTTGAGGTCATATAGTTGTTAAGTAGCAAGGCCAGGAGTGAGTCTCCAGCATACAAGTCCCTAACCACTGTACCGCACAGCCTCTGAGAAGCAGGCTGGCTGAAGCAGGGCCAGGGGAGCGTGTGTACGTGTAGATGGTGGAGGGTGCCCCACTCATTCACCTTCCCCTCTGGCCCTCTCCCCTCAGCAGTCCGTAAATGACCTCTACTGAGCTCTAGGTAGAACTGATTCCTGCCTAGATCTTCCAAGGTCATGTTTGACTTAATTCCACCCTCCTTCCTCACAATGAAACAAAAGACAAGAGGCCCAGCTTGCTAACTCAGGGTGAACTCGGAGACCCTTTGAGCTGCTAGGTCTCCTGCTCATTTATTCTTCACTGAATTCTATTGAAATCATTTGGTGATCACCACCAAGAGTCACTTCCAAAGTGTGTACAATAAAATTGACTTAAACTCCAAAAGAACTTAAACATTCAACTGGGCCTAGGACAACATTAAAAAAAAAAAGTAATCATAGCTACATTTGACTATTGAGCATTTGACAAGGGAGTAGTTCAAACTGAGGTGTGCTATAAATGTAAGATACATGCTGAATTTGAAAGATTTAGTAAAGAAAGTAAAAAGTAAACTAACTCATTAGTATTTCTTATATTGATTACATATTCAAATGATACTATTTTGAGTATATTAGATTAAATAAAATATATTATTAAAATTAATTTCCTTTACTTCTTTTGACTTCTTAAAATGTGGCTACTTAAAAACATAAAGTTGTATATGTAACTGACATTATATATCTATTGGACATAATCTGACCTTCCCAGCCTCTTTCTTACTTTCCCAGTCTCTACTCTTCCTAAAACTTCCCCAACATGTTCCTACCACAGGGCCTTTGCAGTTGCTTTTCCTCTGCCTAGAATGTTCTTTTCCCAGATTTTCCCATGGCTTCCTTCTTCATTTCCTTCTTGGCCTCATCAGAGGAACACCCCCTACCCACCTTATGTATGCAGTATCTCCCACACTCCTTGAGCTGTATTTCTCTTTATAGCAGTTACACTCATATTGTGTCCCCTGTCAATGGTGTTTATATTCTTGTGCAAATAAATGGATAGATCAATGGAGTAGATTTTTGTGTTTTCCTGCGACTAACCTTTTGGATAATGAATGCCCAATTTAAAAAAACAAAGTTTGCCTACCTTGATGGACTGTTTCCTCTGGGCTTTGGAATTTCAAACTTGCCTTAGCTCCGTCCACATTAGTCCCACACCTTTCAGGTAAATTGAAGGACGGCCTGTAGCTTAAGGAGCCTCCCCAGGGCCTTCTCCCTAGAAAGGGATGTTGACTAGCCTTGCCTTCCTATGAGCCGGGATTCCTATCGTTTCTCATTCACAGGTGCTGAAGACAGATCTCTCAATTTGTGGCCTCTGTTTTTTAGTGACAGCAGAGGGCAGCAGAGTCCTTTCTACTGGGGCATTTCGAGCAAAGAAGACCAGCTCAGACTTTGGACTGTGGACAGTTAAAGTCAAGCCCCTTTCAGAGAGAAATAACTGATGAGTCCTGTTATGTCTAGGATGGGACTTACAGCAATGGTACGTTTTCTTCCATCTCTAATCATGTAGATGATTCAAACTTCTGAAGAAATGGAGTTTGCATATTTGAAAGCTTTGAGTATTCATAGCAACTGTGCCTGAAAAAAACTGTAATCTTATTGTTATTTATTTTATGTTCTCCAACCTCCTTATTGCATATTTATTTTATTTTAGTTTTTATTTCCTTGCTTCCATTTTATTTATAGTTTAAAGGTTGGCTAGGGCTGTAGGACTAGGGAAAATTGATACCGGTGGATTCACATTTATTTAGTTAACATCTTATCCTGGACCTTCAGAAATGAAAACTGGTTTCTTATAGCATATAATTTCTGTATTTATCTGTAAAGATTACTCTGAAGGGAAGACAGTCTTAACTCTAATTTTACGCATGACCCAGAAATGAGCATCTGCACCAACCCATTACCATTATAGCATTGAAAGTTTTCAATAAAAGCAGATACACATGACAATTTGTTAATAATCCCCAAGAGGGAGACAGGTAAAATGCTTGCAGGGCTTTTGGCTGTGCCAGACAGTCACACAGATATGTTTCCTAAGAATATAAGAAAAAAGGTCCAATTCCCCTAAAAGTATTTTTAAAAATCCAATAGGTAGTGAGGCTGCTTATAAGGAATTACAAAGTGTCTTGGTCAATTGGTGATTTTAGAATGAACTCGTAGCTAGAAACTGCAGTAAACCAGCAGCATAAGGTGTTTTTTTAGCTTTTAATACATTTACAAAATGGATCACAATTATTTCTTTATCTCCATATTTCATGGACAATAGAATGGTTTAAAAAAAATTTGACCTTGGCATGTTGGTCAAGTAGGTTAGCAGCTGGTGACTCAAAGCTTCCTCCATTAGTTATACTCAGTAGGAGCCCACCAAGATGCTAGTTGACTGTGTCTCAGTAAGAGTTTTGAATCATAACTAAATTTCTCCTCAAATTGCATCCTACTGTTTTGACACCTAATACTTACATGGATATCTGCTCTCATGCTCTGGTGGCTTTTATTGTGAGGACTGTTATACTCTCTAAAAATTCTCTTTAGGAAAAACAGCCCCCAAATGTGTAGGGCCAGAGGAAAGAGACTTGACTTTGCTAAGCCATAATCATAGTTATTACACCAACAGCCACTGGAAGATTTTGTTGCTGTTTATGGCCACACAAATCAGTCTCAGGCTGGATTGTTTGGGCTTTGTTTGAATTTGATACTTAACTTTGAACTCTAGGTTTTGAAAATTTCCATTCAGTCTCAGGCACATAACCTTAGGAAATTGGATTCTCAAGAGATAGCCGAAGACAGTGTTGAGCATGCCTTTTAGATATAAAATAGGATTAAACAGCTTCATCCTGTTGAAATTATTTACCATTGGAGCCTCTGAATATAAATGTACTCCTAAAGGCACTGAAGCTTAAGGCAGCCATATGAAGGAGAATAAGAAAAGATTTCTATTATTATTATACATATGGGATGCTGAGAAAGAGATGAGAAAAAAAAAGAACTACAAGGAAAACATAAAATAGATGTAGGATAGACTTTCCATTTTGAATATATGAAGATATTGTTAGGGGAAAATTCTATTTTCACTTATAATAATTCTATGCAACACACATAAACCAACCAATTCTTATTTAAAAACCTAATCTAGGTTTAAGAAGTAGGAAAACAATCTTTGCATTCTGAATCTGTCCTTATAGTGAAGAAGAGCTGAATTATGATTTGAACTCTTACTGATAGGTATGAACTCAGGAACTGTACAGGACATTTGAAACATACCTGCGACAAAAACTCAATGAACCCTCCTTTGTGTCAAATGTGGTACTAGATACTATGGATACTGATGGAGTTTAGGACACGTTACTCCAAAATATGGCACCTTGGCATTTCAGAAAACAGCAGAAGCAGGACGGTCTCTCTGAGCTCCTCCCATGGTTCTCCCTGACACAGGTCATACATGAATTCTCTGAACTTTCTCTAAAATAGATAAGACCCTCATTCCACAGGGGTCCTTCTTATACCTGGTGGAAAGGAATGAAGACACAGAGGTGTCAAGAAGAATCTGAATCAGCAGGCCTCGCTAAGTTCTCCCCAGTTTATTACCATTAGATCACACCCTTTAGTCCAATCCTACTTCCATATGATGGCCCATTCATCAAACCTCAGCATAAAAATACACACATTTCCCTGTTTCTTTGGGTCTTCATTTTTGAAAGCTCTCATGTCATCTAAAACATGTTAAATAAATTTTATGCATCTGTCTTGTTAATGTGTCTTTTGTTACAGGAATCTCAGCCAGGAACCTAGTGATGGGTGAGGAAAAATATCTTACTTTCCCTCCCCCACAATACAAAGATGAGCACGAAGCAGAAAAAGAGCCTCTGGGTTGGAAAAGTTCAGTGTCTAGTTGGGGAGATTGAACAAATAACTTAACACATTTATTTAACAAAGAATTACAGTACAATATGATAATTGCAATGGCCAAAGTATAGGCAAAGCATTGGAGGAACAGGTATAAAGGTATAAAGAGGAGACCACTTCTGAAAAAAAATCTTACATACTTACCTGTTCCCAACAGTTTGACCTGAAAATAAATCAGCATAACAATATACAAATAGAAGTGTTAGGCAATTCGCTTTACAACTTGAGATTAGTTTTAAGTAAGATTATTTCTTTATAAGGACAGCCCCAATAATTTAGTTTTTATGGCTATTTGGGATTCCATCTTTATGAAGTCATTATATGCATCTCTCTCAGTAAATAGGTTCTCATCTTACTTATTTTGGGGGTTCTCATTTATCACCCAACACTGGGCTTGTGCTTGCATTCCACAAATATTTTTGAGCTAAATTAAACTTGAATATATTCTTGTGGGGCAGATAAAGTAAAAAAAGAGAGATTGTTTATTGGTAATATCTGAAGCAAAACTGGATCAGGTACAATAAAAAGGAAAATTGCACATATCCCCTTTATATGGTCATCTGCCAACAGTCTACATTAAATATACTGTTTGGTATTAAAAGCTAAGCTTATAACTTCTATCACTTGTTAGACTTACTGGTTTTATTAGCAGAGAACATATATCAAATAACTAAAAAGCAGAAAGTTCTGCTTGATACAAGAGATAAACTTCACATTTGTTTAAGATTTTTTTTTCATATAAGCAAGGACTAGACTACAAAGCATGGATTTATCTAGGATGATCTGGTCTCAGCTATGGATAAATCCTTTAAAGTCTATATAATATTTGAGTAACAAATTGTTTCTCCCCTTGGAATAAATGTGTTGCTTTTCATAGGGACAGTTACATTTTTAAGCTTTGTTTAATTAGGGTAAAAACGCCCTCTCTAAAGCACCAGCAAGCAGATGGGAAATTTATTTTGGGTGGTAGTAGTGGTTCTTCCTTGGAATCTTTTTCCCAAATGACATCTCATAGATAGCTGCCAATTAGGTCAAATTGACATATGGGCTTTCCAAATGGCTCTCTGTTTTTTCAAAATAGCACCTCTTAGACCAAGAGTTCTCCATCTAAGGAGCTACCTAAACCACCATATAACCACTGGCTTTACTCTGCTCAAAGCCATGTGCCCATGATAATCACAGCAACTTGTATTTTCATAAGGTACTTTTACTGTGGGTTATCTCATATGACATGAATAGCTTCACAGTCAAGTTGTTAAATATCCACTTTTCAGGTACAAAACCAGCTTCTAACTTCTATTCAACATAGCAATGGAATTCTTGGTTGGAGCAATTAAGCAAGAGAAAGAAATAAAAGGCATCCAAATTGGAAGAGAAGAAGTTGAATTTTCCCTGTTTGCAGACAACATGATTTTATATATATATAAAAAACCCTATATACTTCATAAAAAACTGTTAAAATTAATAAATGAATTCAGTAAAGATGATGGATACATACAAAATCAACATACAAAAATCAGTGGTGTCTCTATACACTGACAACAAACTATTCAAAAAAGAAATCAAGAAAACAATCTCATTTATAATAGCTAAATAAGGAATAAATAATAAGGAATAAATTTAACCAAGGAGGTGAAAGACCTATACGCTGAAAACTATAAAACGTTCATGAAAGAAATTTTAAAAGACACAACATGAAAAGATATCCCATGTTTGTGGATTGGAAGAATTAATATTCTTAAAATGTCCATGCTACCCAAAGCAATTCCTTTAACTCCAATGACATTTTTCACAGAAATAAAAAAAAAATTCTAAAATTCGTATTGGACCACAAATGACCATGAATAGTCAAAGCAACTCTGAGCAAAAACAACAAAGCTAGAGGCATCACACTACCTTACTTCAAAATATACTACAAAGGTACAATAATCAAAACACCATGGTACTAGCATAAAAACAGACACATGGACCAATGCAACATAATACAGAGCCCAGAAATAAATCTATGAAATAAATAAATAAATCTATGAAGTAAATAAATCTATAGTCAATTGATTTTTGACAAAGGTACCAAGAACACACAATGGAGAAAGGACAGTCTCTTCAATAAATGGTGTTGGGACAACAGGATATCCACATGAAAAAGAATGAAATTAGACCCTTATTTTATGCCATATACAAAAATCAACTAAAAATGGATAAAAGACTTAACTGTAAGACCTGAAACTATAAAACGCTTAGAAGAAAACATAAGGGAAAAGTTCCTTGACGCTGGTCTAGGCAATGATTTTTTTGGATATGACTCCAAAAGCACAGGCAACAAAAGCCAAAATACACAAATGAGATTATATCAAACTAAAAGACTTCTGCCCAGTCAGGGAAACAACCAACAGAGTGAAGAGGTAACTTACAGAATGGGAGAAAATATTTGGAAATTGTACATCTGGTAAGGGGTTAATATCCAAAATAGTTGAGGGCACATGCAACTTAATAGTAAGAAAATAAATAACCCAATTAAAAACAACATAAAGGATCTGAATAGACATTTCTCAAAAGACATACAAATGGCCCATAGGTATATGAAAAAATGCTCAATATCACTAATCATGAGAGAAATGCAAATTAAAACAATGAAATAGCACCTCACACCTGTTAGAATGGCTAGTATCAAAAGGACAAAAGACAGCAAGTGTCGGCGGCGAGGATGTGGAGAAAAGGGAATGCTTGTAGACAGGGGAATATAAATTAATATGGCCATTATGTAAAACAATATGAAAGTTCCTCAAAAAATTAAAAATAGAACTACCATATAATCCAGCAATCCTACTACTGGGAATATATCCAAAGGAAATAAAATCAGTATGTGAAAGAGATATATGCACTCCCGTGTTCATTACAGCATTTTTATTCACAATAGCTAAGATATGAAATCAACTAAGTGTCCATCAATGGATAAATGAATAAAGAAAATGTATTATACATACACAATGGAATACTCTTCAGTCTTAAAAAAGAAGGAAATCCTGTTATTTGCAACAACATAGATGAACCTGGGGACCATTATGTTAAGTGAAATAAGCCAGGCATAGCAAGACAAATACCGTATGATCTCACTCACTTACGAAATCGAAACCGCTGAACTCATCATAGAAGCAGAGAACAGAAAGGTGCTTACCAGGGGCTGAGGGGATGGAGGTGGGGAGATGTTGGTCAAAGAATACAAAATTTCAGTTAGAGAGGAGAAGTTCAAGAGATCTATTGTACAACATGGTAACTACAATTTATAACAATGCATTTGTTATTCTTGAAAAAATGTTAAGAGAGTAGATTTTAAGTGTTCTCATCACAAAAAAAATGATAAGTGTGTGAGGTAATGTATATGTTAATTAGCTCGATTTAGCCATTCAACAATGTATGTATCTTTCAAAATAACACGTACATGATAAATATATACAATTTTTATTTGTCAATTAAAAATATTTAAAAAAATAGAATCAGTTTATAGAGGTTACAAGAGATGAAAATGTGGTAATGATCACAAACTTAGATTTTCCATTAACTGGTGACTTATAATGTTTCCCCTCTGGGCACAACATTTTTTAAAGCTTGAGAAGATACCGTTTATTTCATGATCCCACCTTCTATGAATACTATAAGTTGCCAACTACAGTAGAAATAATCATTTCTCCATATGGGCACCACGAAAAATGATTTCCTATGAGTATGTTATTGGCAGAATTTGAAAATGCTTCCCTTCCCGAATTCTGAAATGCTTAAAAATACCTACTATTCTGAAGATGTATTATTCAAAGCACAGAACACCAAACAACAACAAAAAAACCCCACAGAATAAAAGACCCTGCTTTGAAAAATGTACAATCTACTTGCAGAGACAAAATTTAATCAGGGTTTGGAACCATATTTGACAAGTACCAATGATAAACTGGAATGTCAGCTGTGGGAGGGCAGGCATTTTTGCCCTCCTACAAGATACAAAATACAGCAGTGTTCTGTCATTGCTGTACCCTCAGCTCCTAGAACATATTTAAATGAAAAATTTTTTTGAATGAATGAGTAGCATGTACAATAGGTATGATGGGATTCAGAGGGAGAGACTTGTGTGGGTGGAGTCGTCCTCAAAGGCACCGTGCAGGAAGTGAGATTGAAACTGAGCCTTAACGTGCATAGAGTTCGGCAGACTTTTACATTTATTGTCTTATTAATTCTACTACCTTGTCTACTACGTGCAGGTACTAGGATAATGGGAGTGTAAAAAGGAAATCAATCACTGATCGGAGATGATCCTGAGGATTTAATACATGTTCTAAAATCCAGCCCGGTCTGTCCAGTACTCCCTAAAATTCCAAACATGTATGGAAAAGCAAAAACTAGAGTGAAATCATCAAGAAACAGCCACTAGTCTGAAAACAGATGGTATGGTGGCAGAAAAGGAGAGTGTACAATATTCCTCTTCTTGCCTGCCAATTCCTTTCATTTCTTTCTAAACACAATTCAAGAGTTCTGGAAAGAAGTGCAAATTCAGAGGGACAGAAATGCCGCCCTCTTTGTCATCCCACTGGGAAAGGGGTCCCTTCCCCTTTGTTTTCCAGCCTGGAGGCTGATGGCACATTAGGCACGGTAGTCTGGCCTTCATCCTCTGTCTCATCCGGAGTCGCTGCCCCCTTCTCTTCCAAACCTGTTCCCCGCTCCCACCCCGAAGCCAACAAACGCCACCATCTCAGGCACATACTGGCTGTGCATTTGAGTTCCTAGAAAATCAGCTTTGGTTTGTTCTTATTTCTCCCACAAATCTATAACAATTATCCAAATACCTATGGACTTGGGTGAGTTAGGAGGCAAATGGAGAACAGAAAAATACAGACACTGGAAGGTCTCCAGTCCCTCCCTCACCAGCTGCTCCCCAAGTAGGAAAAGCAGATACAACATGCCATGTATTTCGTGGTAGGAATCTCTCACCATTTTGACTGTTTGGGCAGTTCACAGTGTGATCTGACTTCCTGGTTGCAGCAATTCAGCAGATTATTTTTTCATGTTGTTGGACTCATGCTTGCAAAAAAAATTAAAAGCCAAATATACATATAAAATATAAACACGTATGTATATTTGTATGTGTATATATGTACATATGTATATAAATGATATATGTATACATCTTTGCTTGCTGCCTCTGTTGTTCGGCTTTCCTTGGAAACATGTTGAATCTAGAAGCCTGTACAGCACACCGTTAAGGCCCTGAGCTTTGGAGCTCAAAAGACCATAGTTTAATCCAAGTTCCCCCGTTTACTACAAGTGGTTAAACCATCTCTGTTCCCCACCTATATATCAGGATGCAAAACATCCCACATGGCATTGTTGTGACAATTAGATGGGATCATTCAATGTGCAGAGCATCATCTCTTAGGCAGTATGAAAATCAGTAAAGGTTAGTTATTATTATCATTCCCCTTTGTTTCTCAGTCTTGAGCCTGACCTCCAATTAATCACCGTAATCTGGATTTCTCTGTTGTTTATCCTTCTAATTATTCAGGCCAAACACCTTAAAGCGGGCTTCCTCAACTCAGCACTGTTGACGTTTCAGGCAGAATAATTCTCTGTCGTTGTGGGTGTCCGGTGCCTTGTAGTATCTCTAGCAGCATCCTGGCCTCCACCTACTGGATGCCAGTGGCAAACTGCCCCCTCTCCCACTGCGACAACCCAAACTATATGGACATTGACATATTGTCCTGGCTGTGGGGGGGCAGAATCACCCCTGCCTTGATTCTTCTCTTTTTTATACACTCCTCCACCTAAACCATCCATGCACCTTGTTAACTTTGAGGATGAGTCTTGTTCTCTCTGCGGCCACCACCACCATCTCCCTTTGTCACTACTGCATTGGTGTCCTTGCTCTAATCCCACGGGCCTCACCTGCACCCTGCCTCATTCCAGCCATGCTGGCCTCCTTGAAGCTGCTGAAACACAGCAGAAGGCTCCCAACCCTGCACCGGCCGTTCCTTCTGCGCGAGCCACTCTTCCTCCAGTTGTCTCCACGCCTCACTCGCTTTCAGGCTTCTGCTTAAATGTCACCTTCGAGGTGGGGTCTTCCCAGATCATTCCAAATTCTGGCAACTCTGGACGCTTCCTATCCTCCCACACTTTCTTCTCTATTTTTATCCATAGCATTTTCTGCCATGTAATATAGTACATTTCACTCCTTTTGTTTGTCTGCCTCCATTAGAGTGTCAGCTCCATGTGGGTAAGGTTTTTTGGTATGCTGAGTTTTGGCTTGTGTTCCCCAACACAAGAGCAGTACCTTGCCCTTAGTGGGCACTGAAATATTTGTCAAACGAATACATTTTTAAAACTTTAAATTGTGGTAAAATACACATAACATAAAATTCACCATCTTAAACCACTTACACAGTTCAGTAGTAATACGTACATTCACACTGTTGTGTGACCAATTTCCAGAACTCTCTTGATCTTGCAAAATTGAAACTATATCCATTAAACAACTACTCATTTCCACCTTCCCCCAGCTCCTCTGCTTTCTGTCTCTATAAATCTGACTACTCCAGGTACCTCATAGAAGTGGAATCATAAGTTATTTGTCTTTTTGTGTCTGCTTCTTTCATGAAGCATAATGTCCTCAGGGTTCAGCCATGTTGTTCCATGTGTCAGGATTTCCTTCCCTTTTAAGCTGAATATTCCATTGTATGTATATACCACATTTTATTTATCCATTCATCCATCAATGGACAGAAGTGGAAATGCTGGATCATATGGCAAATTTATTTTTAATCTTTTCAGGAACCACCGTTACTCTTTTCCACAGCAGCTACATCATTTTATATTCCCTCCAGCACTTTGCAAGGGTTCCGATCTCTCCACATCCGGGCCCACACTTGCTATTTTATGTCGTTTTGATGGCAGTCATCCTAATGGATGTGAGGTGGTTATCTCACTGTGGGATTGATTTTCATTTCTTAGATTAGTGAGGCTGAGCATCTTCTCATGTGTACCAACCCTGTTTTTGACATCTAGGTCCCTCTTCTTCTCAAGGACTTGTGGCTTCTCCAGGCAGTGTCATCTAAACCTCCCTCTGTCACACCCACTGCCTGTTCCACTCTACGCACTGCTTGGGACTTTGATTCTCTATCTCTCTTTTTTCTCAGTGGGTCTTTGCTGGTTAGTGAAAGAGAAGGCTTCCCTTTCCCATTTGAGAACACTCTAGAAACCTGTGAATTAGAGTCCATTTTTGTCCTTCTCTCACTGACATCAATCTTTATGCTTCTTCAGGCAATTATCTCACAGCAGTTGCAAGAGCAAACAATTAAATGTTCAAATTGGCATGTTTGTTCGTATGACTTCCAGAAGCTCTCTGAGCAGATGACTCACTCAGTTGACCCACTTATATAATTCCAATCTAACACTTGTCAATCAGATGTTTAACCTGAGAACAGGGTTTCTTTCCCCTCTATTTCCATATTTTTCCTCTTTTCGATCTTGCAGCATCTCAACTTTGAAGTTATTTGAAGTCACTGATTTACTGTAACTGTATGTTGTATATATTATCCATACTAACTAATAAAGTCCCCTTCAGAAAAACCTGGAACATGTTCACTGTGCTTTCTGGAAACCTAGGATAAAGAATTAATAAAGGGGATGGGCGCAGTGTCTCACACCTGTAATCCTAGCACTCTGGGAGGCCGAGGCTCGAGGTCAGGAGTTCGAGACCAGCCTGAGCAAGAGTGAGACCCCATCTCTACTAAAAACAGAAAGAAATTAGCTGGACAACTAAAAATCTGTATAGAGAAAATTAGCCGGGCATGGTGGCACATGCCTGTAGTCCCAGCTACTCGGGAGGCTGAGGCAGAAGGATTGCTTGAGCCCAGGAGTTTGAGGTTGCTGTGAGCTGGGCTGATGCCACGGCACTCTAGCCTGGGCAATAGAGTGAGACTCTGTCTCAAAAAAAAAAAAAAAAAAAAAAAAGAATTAATAAAGGATCTCATATCCCCGTGTTAATTTTTTTCCATATAGCATTGATGACTTCCTCTAAGAAACTGTAAAATACTTCCTTCAAAAAATATTAATTTGTGCATACAAAATTCTAGACTGACTTGCTTGTGAGAGCTCATTCCAGTCAACACGTGCTCCCTCCTCACTCTGGCCTTGAGATTGTGTTGCATCCATGACCCAAGAATGACTATTCTGTGGTATGACAATAGAAATCTGCATGTCGTAAGCTTCAAGTACACCAGGTAACTAACTGCCCAGACAGCAGATATATAGTCATCATTCCTTTCTTTACTATCTTCCTTTTTTTCTAACTTCTGAAATTCCTCCTGCCTTTCTCTATAAGCTCCAGTTTTCTACTCTACTTCACAGGGAGCTCATTCTCAGTCTCTTTCACAGCTTCCTCTCCCTCCTTTAGCCTTTAAACATGGGTGTTCCTCAATTCTCTTTCTTGCTAGCCCCATTCATTTCAAACCTCCGTTTCCATCTCTCTTCATGAGACCCAAATCCATGCCATTCACCATGGCCTTCCCTGAGCTTGAGACAGGCATCCCTTGTGCTGTCCAGGCAACCAGCAAAGGTCACCCCATCAACCTAAACCCAGTTCTCCCTCCACACCTCCTTTTTGCTTATTGACTTAATCATCCTACTAACCTCAGTTTACACAATTCAAATATCTTTTCCACTTTCATTCTGCGGTGAACAGGAAGTAGACAGTACTTAAAGGAAGAAAGATTTAAAGACTTGAAGCACTTAAAGGAGGGAAAGATTTAGGGGGGCTGGGGGACTCAGGGGAGGCCCCAAGGAAGCAGTAGCATTGGGGTTAACAGGATGTAGAGAAGGTTAAGTTAGGCAGAGAAGAGGGGTGGAAGAGAGTTTTTCAGACAGAGGAGGAAAGAGATACAGAGGCTGCGATTTGGGAAGAGGAGAGTTATCTACAGTGGCTAGAAAGGATTGCAGAGAGGAAGAGCACTTTAAGGTGGAAACCATGGAGCATCATGAGTTTATACTGACTTGAAGTGAGAAGCCCCGAGAACCCAGTAAAGACTTCCTAATAGGGTGTCTTAGTCTGTTCAGGCTGCTATACCAGAGTGCCATAGTCTGCGTGGCTTACAAACATCAGAAATTTATTTCTCACAGTTCTGGAGCCTGTGAAGTCCAAGATCAAGGCACCAACAGAGTCGACCTCTGGTGAGGGTCCGCTTCCTGGCTCATCGATGGCCATCTGCTTACTGTGTCCTCCCATGGTGAAAGGGGCAAGGGAGTTCTCCGGGGTCTCTTTTATAAGGACGCTAATCCCATTCATGAGGGTTCTGCCCTTATGACCTAAGTACCTCCCAAAGACCCCACCTCCAAACATCACCACATTGGGGATTAGGTTTCAACATACAAATTTTAAGAGGACACAAACATTTAAGGGTAATATCACTTTAACTCATAATCTGTTTTTTTATATCCCGTGTCTTATCTTCCCTGGGAAACATCAAGTCCTTGGGTAACAGGACGCACTGTGCACTCTTTCTCTCTGATCCTTCTCTGTGTCCCCCAGCGTGTTACTCAGCACATCAGAATTCAGTAAGTGCTCGATGACTAGATAAATAAGCAGCAATTTAAGTGTAAAGGTAGAATGAACACAGACAATAAACTGCTGTAAAAATAAATGTTCCATTTAGTACTTGAACTTCTTAAGCTTTCAGGTTTCCATCTAACCATCCAACTGCTCACTTATCCAGCCTCCCTTCTCTCACTCACGTGTGTCAGATACTGTGGATATAAACGACTAAAGCCTCAAGAAGCTACCTGTGGGAATCAGAATGACGTGTAAACAAACTCTGAAATATGTTGCAAAGAGTGTTTGAAGACAAAGATGCCTACAGTGATATGGAAACACACTAAAAAGAACAGCTAGATACCTGAAATGACAGCTGAGCCATATAGAATTATTCATTCAAAACATATTAATATTATTTCCTATGTATGAGGAGCTAGAGATATCCTGTGTTGGATATACAGTAAGTCAGGACCCCTGTTCCCAAGACCTCTTAGTCTAATTGATAGTAAAACTCTCTCATTCATTGAGTTACTACCATTATCTCTTGAACCATCACAGAAAGATTTTATACAAAGAAACAGAGAAGGTAGGTGACTTGCCCAACTGGAGTTGCGTTGGTTCCAAAGCTCATACTCTCTTTACTACACAACGCCTCTTGGAAGCAGTACATGGAAAGATGTACAAAGTGTTCTGAGCACTTAGAAGATGGATTAACTGGGGGAGAGTCGGGGAAATCCTCCTGGAAGAGGTGGGGTTTTACAGCAGGAGAGCAGTAGGTGGCTGTCACCTGTCATTTGCTCTCATGAAAAAAAGTTTGATACCGAGCTGTTGATAGACTATTTTTCACCAATCCTGCTTTGTACTCGAAGGAGCACAGAGGTACAATTTTACTGTTGTGTTCCATTTGGATACTTGAGGTTGTATGCAGAAGTGATTTGGGGGTGACATTTCCAGAAGAGTTTATTTGCCCCAAAAACATCTGTTGTCTGTGGCCTCCTCTCTCCTAATATAATAACAAAAAGGTTTGGGCTCAAACTTCATGACATTTTTTTACAGAAAACAAAGCCAGGGCATTAGGGAAGGCAGGCTCATCTTTTTCCTCACCCAAGCATTGCTCAACTGATATACATCAATTTATTTGCACTGGCTTTGATATCAGATGTTTGAGCCTTTATGCATAAAAGACAAGTCACAATATCCCTGAATTGTAGCCTGAATAATTCATGTTGTTTTTCATGGATCTTTTAAGACTTTCTGTTAAAGATTAGCTTCCCCCTCCACCACCCCTTCATCACAGGTTATTTTGAGTCAGCTTTAAACAATTCCTCAAGCTGTACTGTTCAACTATTTGATTCAGTATTTTCAGGATTTGGAAGCAGGTTGCTGCTGGTTCTTAGGCCTGCTGTATTATTCAACGCCTTAGTAAATGATGAATAGGTTGAAAGCCTAGAAGGCTATTTTCTAATTTCTCAAGAGTCTCTTTACCACCTAATTTTCTTTTCATCAAATGTTATTTACTGACTACCTCCAATCAACTGCTTTGGTTTTGTAGCTTGCTGTGATTCTGGCAGATAATAAATGCCAGCATGGGAGGGGAAAAGATCCGAGCCTTAAACTTAACAATATTGTTTGTTTGAAATTGGCTTCGCTTTCATCATACTCAGTCTTGCGGGGGGCAAGACCTTTACTCAGCCGCCTTGATAAGATCCCTGGGGTCCCTGTAGGTCCTTAGAATTTTCTACGTGTGCAAGAGATGAAAAGATCTAAGGAACAAAGCAGTCTGCTATTTATCTTGAAAATCATATTTTATTTTGTGTTGTATGGGTCCAGTAGGCATGCTAATGTGCAGTCTACCAAAGACATAGGAACAAAGATGTTAAATTAATACGTCATATGGAGCCAAGCAGGAAAGAGTTGAAGGTAGGAAGATGAAAGTGGGAAGTCGCAGAGGGCAGGCATGTGGAAGGCACATCGCAGCAGCTCTTTCCACCCCACTGTCACCATCACGCATCAGACCAAGCTCTCCTTCATGCCAAGCTCCCATGCAGCTCAGAATCCTTCTCAACACAGTCCACTGGGAAGCCATTGTCAATCTTGACTGCCATGCCAGAGGAAAATGTTAGCCACCTCTGATCCCTTGGGTAAGTTATATGCAAATGCAGGGATAGTTATAGGCCAATCCAAGAGACCACACTAGCCATGGTTCCTGCTGCAGTGGGTTTTCCATGACAGCTCAGTGTCAGTATTTTATCTCATTAATTGCAAGTTTACCACATTGTCAGCTAGTTTACTTCGTTAATTGCTATTTTACCTCATTAATAGCAGGCTCCCACCTACTTCGAAGCATTTGACCGAGGTCTGTGTTGGCTCACCTTTCAGTATTATTATATTTCTAACTTGTATCTGCTAGAGCTTCTAAGTTTTATATGAGCCTCTGATTCCTATCTGAAACTTTTCATACCTGAAATACAAAGAGTGGTTTCTGTTTCCCTGTGTGAACTACAGACAAAAAAGAGATGCTTCGTTTTATAGTCTAAAACATGCAGATGTCTTTTTGATCATTTTGAGCTCTAAATATGGTAGCTCTCTACCCACACATTTATTTCTCTGTGCACTTAAGCATGAGATTTGATGACAGTTCTACATAATCTTATACAAGTTGCTTTACTTGTGTTAAGTTGTGTCCTTCTAAGAAGATTTTCATTCTGTGGAGTTGAAGTAAGGACTAGACAGTTTTCATATTTTCCTTCTGACCTTACAGTTTTCAAAATGTATGAACAGCCAATTGATAGAAGACCACAACTTATTTCAAACTAGTGCTAGAAAATATTTCTGCCATTGAAATTAATGAAATCAAATGTCAACTTTATGGCCTCCTTCCAAGAGGAGTATAAGAGAGATATAGACACACATACCACCTTCAGTGCTAGGAGTGTCTTCTCTTTGCCCCCCGCAAATGAAAAAGGATGCCAGCTCCTCCGTTGCCTACTTGGCCTCACCGCCAGCTGTGGAAGATCTCTCTTCTGCTTTGCAGAGATGTTAGGGACCACATCCCTGAACCCCCTGCCCTGTGTGCACAGTTCTGCATTAGAGTTGGCCAGCAAGAAGCACATGGGTAAGATCCAGAAGGAGATAGAGAAGGAGAAGCCTCCATTCTGTCCAGGTAGTTGTAGCCGGACGTGCCGGCAGAGATATTGCAGCAGCTTCCTGGTGAGCTCATGAAAAACATGCTTCATCACTGCAGGCAGAGGGACTTGGTGGGAATTTTCCAGAGCCTCTTGAGAACGGTTGTAAGCTCTGTGAGAGTTCTACAGAACCACCTGCTTCAAAGCTTTCAGCTGAGATCTTTGTGTGCCATCCCCAAACTTTACTCCCCCAGAGCTTCCAACATGTGTATAAATCCATAGTTCCTATATTAAATTTGTCACACCTAAAACATAGAGTGGTGGCCCTGTCTGAACCTTGCCTGATATTAAATGAATAAATGAGTGAGTGCCCAGAATATCTATCACAGCATTGTTCTAGATTATTCAACACAGTATGGAAAGCAACTGACATGGACATTTGCTGTGACCAAATGCTTATGATTTTCCCACACTTCCATCCTCTTCTTTGCAGCTGGCTGTAATTGGCTGTGTGACTACTTCTGGCCATAAGGCCTACTGTAACCAGAAATGATGGATAACTTCAGCACCAAAACATTTAAGATCTTCTTGTGCTACCCCCACACTCTGTTACCCTCCATAGAGGTCCTGGGTTATGATGGTACAGCTACAAGATGACAGAGCTTCCATGAGCCTGGGTCTCTGCATGCTACCAGGAGCAGAACTACCTTGTTGATCTATGCTGAACGTGTAACATGAACAAGAAACAAACTTTTGCTGTACGAAAGCTGTGAGATTCTGGTTACATTTGTTTCCACAGCTGATCCTACCCGAACTTGACTATTTCAGAGGCATAAAACCTACTTTTAAAGATGCAGTATTACTCAATTATAAGAAAAGATGGTGATCTGGTACCTCTTATATTTTCCTGGATAGAGCTTGAGCCCATCCTCCAAAGTGAGGTATCACAAGAATGGAAGAAAAGGCTCCACATGTACTCGCCATCAAATTGGCACTAACTGATCAACACTATGGTGATTACTACTAATATTACTACTTACACAGTAGTCATATTCTTCAGGGATTGGGGTTTGGGGTGGGTAAATTCACAACTAATGGACATAGTGAGAGTTGTAGGGGGGAAAAGGCATACCTCAAATCATGGTTTGGGCGGGGCAAAGTCATAACGTAACCAAAATGTTTATACCCCCATAATATCCTGAAATAAATAAAAATAAATAAAAATAAAGATGCATTGGAACCTGTTCCCTATGTTTTGAAACTAGAAATGCACCTTCTAAATGAAATATATTATTTTAAAAAATGCTGCTGACTTTGTATCAAATTCACACAAATACAAGTTTTAAAAAAAAGAGTAAAAAGAAAACCATAAGTAGTTTGTGCAGATATATATATACATGAAACACTCATTCAATTTTTAAGAACTACAAAATGACTAATCGATAAATGGATAGAGGACACAAAAGTGTAATTTGTACAGTGAAAATATAAATTCCAACAAACAAGAGAGAAAGTATTCTCCTTTACTAGTAATAACTATGCAAGCTGAAATAAGCTTTCACTCTAAAGTTATGAAATTATAGGTTAAATTATCCATTTTAAAACGATACTACCTCAAGTTGGGTTATAGAAAAACTTAGTCACCCATATTTGGGGAATGGCACTATAAACACATGTGTTTGGAAAAGGAAGTTGACAAAGAAAAAGTGACATAGATGTATGTTCACAATCCTTGTCCTAATAATTCTACTCTGAAGAATAATTGAAAAATGGAGGAAAGCCATATATATGAACAATTTTGTTGCCAACATTGTGTGTGATAATGTAAAAATGGAAATATTAAAACAACATATGTATTTAGATAACTATGACTTGTTAACATTGTGTGATGTTATGTAGCTATTAAAAAGGTCCTATAAGGCAGATCCTCAAGCTTGAGCATGCAGCAGAATTACCTGCAGGGCTGATAACACCAGACTGCTGAGCCCTAGTCCCAGAGATCCCATTCAGATCTAGGGTGGGAGTTTGCATTTCTAACAAGTTTCCAGGTGATACAAGGACCACACTTTGAGAATCCCTGGCATAAAGATTGCAAAATGTAAGTTTACATGTATAATATAATGTTAAGTAAGAAAAAGAAACATTGAAATCATACACTAAGATGCACCTATTTAATAATGCAGAAACATTTTAGTGAAACAGTGGTTGAGAGCATGGGATAAGGAATCAGTCAGCCTCACTGGAATTCCAGTTCTTTGGGTACCCTGGACCCAACGCTCTATTCCTATAAACTTTCAGGAATCTCTAAAAATGCTTGAGATATAAAAAGAGAAAGGAAAAGAAAAAAGGAGTACCAAAATATACAGAGAAAACTGCAACATAGACGTTAGTATTTAATTAAGGATGCCAAAAACAACACTTGAGCTTTTTAGTCAGTTGAAAGACAGCTCTGAATTACACATACATTTTTAAAACATATGTTTGTGCAATTAAATATATTTGCTATGATGTAGCATGGAGCCTCTAAAAGTAAGGAAACTGGGTTACTGGGTTTTTGGGAGGGTCGGGGTATTTATAAAGCAGTCTCAACCAGGTCAAACACTAATCAATGACAAAGGAAGAGTCCCATGTTACCTTCATCCCACTGCTTCATCAAGAGGCTTCACTCCCCCTGTCTCCCACTAACTGATATTGGTTACTCTTTATTCTACATAGGGTCTACTCTCCACCCAACAGCCACGGCAGATTAAATAAGATATATCACCAATGAAAGTTCTCCAATGACCTCCTACAGAAATTTGAAGGCAAAAAAAATTCAAACTCAGACTCAGGGAAAGCTGCTATCCTAGATTAGCTGTCAATAACACTCCCTCACTCAAAGGTGTTCCAGCTTGGATGATAAGAGAAAGGATAAGAGTAGAGTTGCCAGGTAAAATGTAAAATACCAAATATCGCATAAGATATATTTATACCAAATTTTTTTGTGTGTTTATCTGAAATTCAGTTTTAACAGGGTATCCTGTATTTTTATCCACTAAATCTGGCCATCCTATTGACCCTACACAACGGCCCTAAATGTCATGCCCCTGCCCACCACTCTGTTAGAGTTATCACACCTGCTCCCTGCTGCTTCAGCCCTGTTGTCCTTCATGTGCCTTAAGCATCCACGCTCACTCCATCCTTGGGACTGTGGCACCTGCTCTCTGATCTCTCTGGATCACTCTTCTTATCTTCACTCAGCTGACTCCTTCTGATCAACCAGGTCTTAGCAGCTGTCCTCACAGAAAGACCTTCCCTGATCACCCAGTGACAGACACCCAATACCCTCCCCTCTTCTGTCACTACCTAAAATAATAGCATTTGTTTTCATGGCTCACTCTCTCCCCATTCAGATAGAGATTTCCTGAGATCAGGAGACCCTGTCTTTCATGCTGACTGCTAGGGTGGTCTATACATGCCTAGAGCAGATTTGGAAAATGGTTAATACTTAATACATAATTTTTTTTTTTTTTGAGACAGAGTCTCGATTTGTTGCCCGGGCTAGAGTGAGTGCCATGGCGTCAGCCTAGCTCACAGCAACCTCAAACTCCTGGGCTTGAGCGATCCTACTGCCTCAGCCTCCCGAGTAGCTGGGACTAC
>CM052436.1:151081484-151095918 GCA_028533085.1 Varecia variegata | reverse complement strand
CAACTAAAAATATATATAGAAAAAATTAGCCGGGCATGGTGGCGCATGCCTGTAGTCCCAGCTACTCGGGAGGCTGAGGCCGTAGGATCGCTTGAGCCCAGGAGTTTGAGGTTGCTGTGAGCTGGGCTGATGCCACGGCACTCACTCTAGCCCGGGCAACAAAAGTGAGACTCTGTCTCAAAAAAAAAAAAAAAAAAAATTGTTCGGAGGCAAGCAGGGAAGAACATTCTGTAATTTAATGCACTGCTTTTCTATTTCAGTTTCCACTCTGGGATAATCACTCATTAAGACCTTTAGATTGAATACAGAGTATAGCACCTGAGGATTTGGGGTGACCTTCATTTAACTCTGGAAAATGGAAGATATTTTTGTTTACTTCACTCTCTTATCAAGGCAAACTTCTAGCTGACATTGTTGACAATTATTCGGTATACGTTTAGGACGGAGATTGTGATTCCTTCATTTTTATTCTTAAGCTGCTCAATAATGTAGTTAAATTCAATACAAGGAAAATATCCTGCTTGTTCTCACAGTTAGAAACAATTCTGTCTTCATTCATTTGGGCTGTATGTAATTTGGCTGGGGATTGGGGAACAAGGTAGATCATATTAGGTAGAAATGGGGAAAGAGTAGGTAGTATCCTCGGCAGATTCAGGTGGGAAAGGAGTTACTTTAGGATTTTATAAAAATACAAATATTGTATGTATAGATGAATTTGATACTAAGATATTAGTTATATTAAAACTTGTTCTATAAAAATGAATTACTATGTATAAAGGTAAGCTATATATAAAGAACATTTTCCCAAAATGACTAAGTATATTATGGTCTCATTTTAAAGCCAAATAGGGATAGCCTTTAGTTTTTTTTGTATATGAAGTCCAAATTTAGGATTTATTTTTCTAGATTTAAACCATTAATGTCATTAAACTAACAAAATATAATTAGTAGAAACATTTCTTTTTCTTTTTTTACTTATCTAGACTTACACAAAGCCCAATTTAATGAAAAGTTCCAAAGCTTGCAAAACTAAGAAAAATACTTTGATGCAATATTATACGTTATACATTTTTGGTTTTAATTTTTATTCTGAAACTATCTCAAACTTACCACAGAGTTGCAAGTACAGAACTTCTTTCTTGAACCATTTGAGAATAAATTGCCAACCTAAGACCTATGACCCCAGAGCATATTTCTCACGAACAAGGACATTTCTCCTATATAATCATAATATATACATTAAATTAGCAAATCAATATTGATATGTTACTACTATCTAATCCTTAGAGACTATTCAAGTTCCTTCAATTGCCCCAATAATGTCCTTTATAGCAAGAAGATCCAGTTAAGAATCAAACTTTGCATCTAGTTGCAATGTCTCTTCAGTTTCTCTCAGTCTGGGGCAGTTTCTCTGCATTTTTAAAAACTTTCATTATCTTGGTATTAATACTTTAAAAGATTGCAAAACAGTTGTTTTGTTGACTGTCCCTCAATTTGTGTTTGTCTGATAGTTCCTCATGATTAGATTCAGGTGATGAATATTCGGCAGAGATATCACAGGAGGGATGCTGTGTCCTTCTCCTTGCATCCAATCAGGTGGCACGTGATTTCTATTTGTCCCATTACTGAGAATAAACACTTTCCATCACTGGGATAAGGTGCCATCTGCCAGATTTCTCCATTATAATTTGGCTCTTTTTCCCTTTGTAATTTACAAGTATTTGGGGGAGGTACTTTGAAATCATATAAACATCCAACTCCTCATCAAACTTTCAACTTATTCATTCATTTACTTGTATCACTATGGTCTCGAGTTGCCAATTTTATTCAATGGGTTATCATCTGTCACTATCTTTATTTAACTTGATGTTTAAATTGTTCCAGATTTGGCCAGTAGGAACACCTGGGAACTACCGTGTCCTAATAATTCTCTGAGCACTTCCTTGCTTTCTGGCATAAGATGTTCTAGGCTCAACTTGTACTTTCTCTGTGCTAGCTCTAGAATTAGCCATTCCTCCGAGAAACCCTGAGTCTTTTCAGTGAGGAATGTATTTAGAAGCCAAGATTTGGGTGCCAGGTGTTCTCATTGATACTGGGGAGTTGTTCACAAGCCTTCTCAGTGGATACTGTGTATTCTAGGGAACACATACACATAATTATATATACACATACATATACACACATATATCCATATTTGTATCACTATGTCTGTGTGTAGACAAAGTATATAGCCTCATATTTATATCTATTTATATATATTTAGACAACTGTATAGATATATGGATAGATTATTCTCTTTGTTGGGCCACCCTCTTGTGTGGAAGCCTTTTTTACCCAGCTTGGGCTCTGACACTCCATGCCTGGCCATCCCCACATGTGGATATCTCACCCAGGGTCTTGCTCCCCACAGGGGCCATCCTATCTTTTGCATGGTCTCTGACACCAGGCTGACGCTCTGCAAAGATGCCCTCCTCACCCGACTCGGGCTCTGAGTCTCCACACCTTCCCACACCCACGTGGATGGCCCCTCCGCCCTGCATGGTTTCCAACAGTCCACACCAGGCCGCTCCTCCATGTGACTCCTGCCTTGCTCTGCCCCAGCTAACTGCTTGTTCAAGGTTGTTCAGGAAGGGAAGGAAAGGGAAAGGAAGGGAAAAGGAAGAGCCATTAGATTCTTTTTTTAAAGACTTAAAAAAATAAAAGTTTCAGTTGTAATCAAGGAAATATAAAGGAAGGAAGTCTTCATTACACTTTTGTAAACAACAATGTAATGCATATGACTAGTGAAAATGCAGGCAGCTCCAAAGAGCTCAGTGTCCTTAGCCCACCTCTAGTTTCACTTGTATGCATATGTAAGCACAGCCCTTTTTTCTCTCTTTGAACACACATGGGATTATATTAACTGGTCTGCCACTTTTTTTTCTGTTTCCATTAAATATGTCTTGGAGGTCTTTTGATGACAGCATACCACATTTATTTTAATATTTGTGTATTAATTAGCATTATTGTTTGAATCATGAATGGATATAAGCCTTCCACTGATGGCCATTTAGGCTGTCTCTGATGGTTCCTTCTTACAAACAATGCTACAATGTACATCCTTGAAGAAATATAATTTGGGTATGTGTCTCTTCATATTTTCAGTTGTTAAAAACTCAATCTCAAAATCAAATAGTTCAAATAAATAAGGAAGTATAAGACAGGCTACTTAAAAGGCATTATATTTTATCTTTACTGTGAATTCGTTTTGTGTCATAAAATGTAGGATTAAAAGAGCATAATCAGATCATTTTGCCCAAACACAAGAATCTACCTAAGTTCCTCTTTATAACAGATGAGGGAGCTTAAGGGGTAAGGTCCAAGCAATTTACTAATAAAGCCAGAACTAGCACCCGTGAGTCCAGACAGCCCACGTAGGAGTAAATGCCACAGGAACAAAATCCCAATCTGCGGAGGTGATCCTCTCCCTATCATCTTACTGTCTCTGCAGTTCTACCTGGGCTTGCATTACCTACATGCACAGAGACATTGAAATTCCATGACATGTATTTTACTTACTGACATAAGTGGGGCTCTGGGGCTGGAATTAAGTTAAACCCTTTGCCCCTGTTCTATTTGTCTTCCCATGCTAAATCAATGACTTTGTTTTCAACCCTTAATTATCTTTATCATCCCCAAATACATCACATTTAATGAAAGACAAGATCAATAAGGAAGAGGAAGATCAATAAAGATAAAACTTGAAAATAGGACGTTAAACACGAAGCCACCCAGAAAAGGAGGTAAGAAAACAAAGGAAAACAAGCTACAAGTGGTTTAAGGGGGCAAATTACCTTCTAAGAATTGAAAGAAAAGGCCACCAGGGTACAGGAGATTCACCAGATAAACCGGGGGCTTAGGGAGGTATATAATTTTCCCAGATAAAATATGGAATAAGAAAAACCAGGACATATCAGGGGAAAAGGAAAAAATAAAATCATTGGCTTGTTCTCATCCTCTACCTTTAATATTTCATCAAGGTGTCAAGTTATTTCCTGCTAAATCTTCTTAAATCTTAGACTGAACAGTTATATTTGGATTGCATTAATTAATCATTATTTTAAATTATTGTTCATCCACACGCTTGCCTCAGCTAAATACAGAGGGGAAAATAACATGAGAATAGAACACAAAGCACATCCTCAGGGAAAAAGCCCTATCACAATAAAACTTTTAAGAAATTAAACTAAATGAATATGGTACTCGACTTATGAAAAAGGAGAGGAGATGTGACAATTTTTTTAAAGCATTTCATACACACCTGAAGTCGATCCTTTCTGTACCATATCCTAGAAATAGCAACCTGGAGGAATTTTTAAGTAAATTTTTTACAACCCTAAGATAAACCAACTCAAGTTTCTGATGATTCTTAAGGTACTAACAACCCCAGAGGACTGCACTATTCCTTCCGGCTTCCCTCCACCCTGCCCACATATTTATACATAGTTCCTTTACTAAACCATCCTTGAATTATCCAGTTCCGATGTGCCACCTGTTCCCTGCTGGGAGCCTTGCTAATACCAAAAATGTGGAGTGGTCTTTCGGGGAGATCAGCTGGAAAGGGAAAGGCAGAGGTAGGCATAAGTTAGGGGAAGTGGCAGGGTGAAGCCACCTCTATTCTTTCAAGCTTTTTGAACATGTTATCATTGTATCATGTGCAAAAAAAAAAAATAGTCATATTTAAAAAAATGATTGCAATAACATCTGGCTCTAGCTTTACTTGTCAGGGTTGAGAGGAGCTCTTTAGAGCTGCCCTGGTCTTGCAAGTGCTGGGAGAATGGGACAATCCCTGATCTTCAGTCCCTAGGTGTTATAAGGCAGTTGCTTCTTCCCCAGAGCATTATGGACCTTTTGGAAAGAGGCATCCTTGTGTCTTAGCAAACGGCACCTTTGCTGAGGCTCCCAAGGCCTCAGAGACCACCCACAGCTCATCGCACCTCCTGGGATACACTGTGCCTCCGCCTACACCACATGCCGACCTAGCAGCCTTCCTCACCTTCCCAGTAGCTGGAATCCATTTCTCACTATCTCTAGCCCAGACAACCTAAATGAATTTTCAATAGATTCCAGATGGAATGGAAGGACAAGCAGTATTTTCTTCCAGCCCATCTTCCAGACTGCCCTAAGAAATCCAATTCTAACCATAGATCCAATCACATCACTCTTCTATTGACTTTGAGATAAAATACAATCCTGTCCCCAGACTATCTTTCCTGCTTTTCCTTTGGTCACTCATGGTCCTTCCTCAGCAATAATCTATCTATGTTCCAGCTTCACGGAGCTGCTGATCATCCCTGAACACTCAAGTAAGGGAAGAAACTAATGTTAATGAGCATCTATGATGTGTCACTTGTTGTGTCGAGTTTGGCATATGTCTCATTGAATCCATGTAACGGATGAGAAGACTGAGGCACAAGCGCATGAAGTGGCTTAATCAAGGGTAAGAGCCAATAAATGGTGGAGAAGAAGCTGAGCTGGACCCTGTTTTTCTGACATGAGGTGACCTCCAAAGCTCAGAGCTACCAGTGGGGAAGAACCTGATGCTCTTTCCCACCTTCACCACCTGGTAGAATCTTCTGCTTCCTTAATGCAAACCCCTGAACCCTTTCATGGCTACAGGACACAGGGTTGGTCCCTTGTTTCCCTTGGACTCCACAGCACTTTCAACACCTCTCCCCGTCACAGTTCTCATCACATGGCCTCCTCATTACCTGCATTTGTGTCAGTCTGTAATTACTAATTGCAGGGGTTTGAGAACCAAGAGCAAAGGTATGTTATTCATCTTTGATCCTTAGTTCTTACACAGAGCCTGATAAGTATAAGATGCTCTACCAATATTTGATAAATAAAGAAAGGAAGGAAGGAATAAAAAATAAATCTTAGAACTATAGACTGTCCCACTATACCATCTCTGGATATATTTGGAATGGAAAAAATTTACACTTTGCCTGGCAGGAAAGTTTCTAACCATATACAGTACTATCTAAACATGCCAAATAATGGGATGTGTCCTATGTACATGATACTGGGAATAAAAGATTTGCGAAAATGACAATGGAAAACAATAGTTAATGACAATACTATTTTAAAAAGTGACAAAACGTGCATCATTCCATATGGTTCTCCATGAGATCTAAACTCAGTTTCTCAAAATTAACCCAGAACATAAAATTTCCTAAATTAAGATAAAAAGGGCTTAGTAGCAATGATGAATTATGATACTTTTATATGAGGAAAAGGATAAGATAAAATAAATATGACAGACTTGTGAAAACAAAAGACTAAACAATTAGCAGAAATGAACACGATTAGGGTCTAAAATTGTAATTTTCAGTGTTCTAATCTAGAATTTAAAAGGAAAAATGAAATAAACTCTTTGAATAGCTGTGTATTAGAAATAGGAAGTATATAGTGTTAGAAAGATCTCATTTTAGAGATGTGGGATAAAATTTCTTCTTTCTGAAAAATAGAGTAAAATCTATTTACTCTCCTCAACACAATAGGAGCTATAGTTTTAACAAAATTCCTTAGTTTTCTCTGTGTACCTTTGTTTGAAATACTACAGCACTGAGAAGCTAAATAATTAATGTCAAATCAAGACACTAAAATGGTAATTATTATGAGGATATATTAATAATATTCAAAATTCAGTACTCTGTTTTTCCGCTGATTACATTAAGCATGAAACAGAAACTGATATTTCTCAGAAAACGCAGGATTATCCATTTCAGAAGTTTATGGACAATGGTCTAATAGTTACAAAAAGGGAATGCTGTTGACCACAAAACAAGATCTGTTTATAAAAGAACCTACAAGTGATCATTTGTAAAGTTATCGTGCACTTAATTAATCAGTAAAAGAGTACAGGTTGATCATTTTAATCTTGCAGCTATTTAATCAGTTCAAGACTTTTCTTCTTAAAAGTAACCAAGTACAAAACAGGCATACTTTTTCTGAGACACTAAGTCCCCAAGCTAATTACCATAAAATGAATGGGCTTGGAATATCTGAAAGAAGATGTGAAAGTGCTTTATCCAAAGAGAGTTCAAGAATCTTTGCAAAAGGAACACAGTTTCTGACCCTAAGGTATTGCCATACGTGCACTGATTTTAAAATAAATATATTCAGGACAGTGAGTAACCTCCAGTTGCTGATTTTTATCACTAAGACTAAACTGGAGACTTTGTTCTTAGCAATAATGCAAACAAAACTGTCACCATGTAGTAAATGCTCTATTTTGGGAAGACAGTCTATTGCAAATTATTAGGAGCTTAGAACAGACGGTGCTTCAAAAGGTCTTATTTGTAAACCTTTTTAATAGGAGATGTTGTAACATACTCTATTTCCACTTTTACAACACAGGATCTAAAAGGAAGATAATTATTTTAAATGCTCATCACATATGCCTTTCAGGATTTTCACTAACATCATTCTTGAACTTAACACCAAACTTCTCCAACCATCCTCTTTAGTAGCCTAAAAATAGGTGTTTTAAAATATAGAAAGTGAAATAAATGTTAATGATTATTTATGTTTCTTGTTCAGGTTCACTGTGTTGTTCATTTATTTCATATTTCTGGAGCATTTACTCAGGATTCAAGAAGTATGCTAGGACCGAGGATGGAGCAGCAAAGAAGACAGTCTCTGCTCTCATGCAGTTTATAGTCTAATGGGGAGGACAGATGAAACAATACTTGCACAAAAATACATTTCTTATGTGCAGAATGGTGAATAGAAAGCTCTCAAGCTTTGGAGCCAGGCAAACCTAAAATCAAGATCCTGTCTGGGGGGTGAGCTAGTAATCACATTTTAGCCTCCTCATTTCACCAAAATAGGCACTGTGATACTTACTGTAGAGAATTCTTCTGAGGATGAGCTAGAATAACATCTGGGAAAGGCTTGACAATTAATAGGTTCTCAAATCATTCCCCTTTCTCCCTTATTTACATTCCTTCTCCCTTACTTCCCATTCATATAAAACTGGGTAGCAAAAATTTGGCAGTGCAAAACTCTTTTCCTCTATTAAATTTAAGAAGTTATTTAATAAAAAAATTCAATTGAAAGCAAAAGCTAAAATAATTTTCTTAGTTAATGAAAAAGTTATCTATATTGAGAATACGTGTATATTGAATTTTGTTATCAAGTTCCTAGTCTTTTCTCAGTGTTCATCCAATTTTCTTACAATAGAAAGCATTAAAAAAAAAAAGGTAATGTTTTTATTGCCTTGGGGACAACTAGATTTTATATTCAAAGCAACAAAACCCACAGAAAGAATAAAGTACATACACTGAGCTTTTTCCTCTTAGATATAAGAAAACAAACTTTATGAAATTAAAATTATTTTGGTCTATGCAATCAATACAAATTTGAACAAAGCTAATGCTGTTGAGGAAATTATCAGTAGTTTATACAAATAACAAATTTTTTTTGCTCACTAGAGTTGTTGAATAAAACAAAACATTAATCTCCATGGGAAGACTCCATACATATTCAAAATTTTCTAGGGTTTTCTTTTAAGGTATTTTTAAGACATTAAATAGAAGTCTTAATCTTATGGTAACATTATGGACAATGGCAAACATATTCCTCCCTTCTCTCCAGGTACTGGTGGTACTTATTTAAACCCTGTAGACTTGTATTCTGAGCATTTTAATTTATTACAGTTCATTTTAATATGACCTTATTTGGAATAAGGTTTAGAATTTTGCTTATAATCTAAAATTCTGATGAGGAAGAGAACCCTGCTACCTGTTCTTCCTGAGGTGTAAAGAAAGAAAATAGATGTCTTAACTTCTGAATAATAGCACCTTGAAGCAAGAAAGGAACTTTAACAAATAATTTAGATCAATTCCTTTATTATAGTAATGAGAAAACTTGGGAGGTTCAAGGCTCTATTTTAAGTTAGGAGCAGAGCTCAGTCTGTGGTCCAGATGCGGAGGGGGCTCTGAGGATGTGGCATGCATGGGGGGTGGTGGTGGCCAGGTGGGCTGAGCACCTGTGTGTACATAGTTTCCCTATGTCTTCTGGTTATTGTGTGCAAACAAAACACTTGAGAACGTCTGCTTTACTGAGGAGTGGGAAGGAGAATTTTACTATTTGTCTGAAATTTTTTAGTCTGTGTTTTAGGGTTCACATACGTGTTTCCAGCATTGCATGAAATAAGAATTTAAAATTTCTTATTCTATATCTTTTTAACTATTTTAAAAACAAAGGAATAAGTCACATGAACAACGAAATGTGTTATGTACCAAATTCTAACGCGTTGGAGACCTCCAATACATAAATCTTTGCAGCTAAGTTAACTTGCTTTTCTGCAGGCCTCGGAATAAAGCAGGGGTCACAAAGGAAGTGACAACAGGGACCAAGGAGGTAATGTGGGGGACTGAAGGCAATGAGGACTTAGATGAACTAGATAGCGCAGCCCCATCTAATCCAGGCAGCTGGTTGTTGCCTGAGGAAATACAGGGCCAATGTTGCCAGGTCTTGATTCTTTGCAGTACAGATAGAACTCTGTATCTTTATGAACTTATGAAAACAGGAAAAAAAAAAAAAAAACCAGTTAGGGATCCAACCAGTGACTGGCTTTATTATGACCTGCTCTAATTAATTGTGTTTACTAACCATAGAAAAGGAAAGTCACATGAAGGTGGAGTAGCACAGCTTTAGGAGACAGAAAGTCCAGAGTCTGAATGCGTGCTATCACGTAGGCGTTTCAAGGCCAGCTGCAAGTACTTAACTCAAAAAAGACTCAATCTTTCTATCTGTCAAGTGGAGAACAACAGTACCACCTCATGGAACTGAGTGCAAATCAAATGAAATAATACACGTAGATATTGTGGCAGTGTCAATGCATCCAGTAAATTTCCCTTATCATCATCATCATTCATTGAGGCTGTTTCTTTACAGCTACACTGTAAATTGAGTCAATGCACTGTAATCCCATATAGCAAACAGATGAACACATTTTACATGAAAAACAGAAAAATTCCAAATAAATTCACAGGTATTTTTGTCTTTTAATACAGTGTATTGAATGGCTTTTAAAAACAATTTATTATTTAAATGTACCTAGAAGTTAAAATTACTGTTTTTTAAAAACACCGTATGCACATAAAATATAATGACAATGTATCCATAGAAAGAGAAATTACAGGGTATGATTTCCCCTGACATAAAAGACTGAATATCATTTCTAGTTTTAGCTGTTTTTGTAGTACTTAGCATAATCTATTTGAATTATTCTTGAAACTGTGATCACTGCCAGCCCTACTAGGATGCGTAAAGCCTATCTTTTTTAGATTAACTTTTCTGGAAACATTTGAATGTGATTTTAAATTTTTCTTAAACATCAAGGTTTAATAATTTGAGAAGCTTTTCTTCTCCCCCACCAAACAACAGATAACCATCTGTTTCAACAAAGTTGTTCAATAAAATTTTGTTACATTAGAAGATCTATAGCCTATCAGTATTTCTTTGTTTCAACCAGATTTTCATAGCCAGGCCATATCTGCTGAGCTGTATAGGACAATCAGAAAAGAGGCTACCATATCTCACAGAGTTTACAGTCAACACAGGAAAATTAGTTGAAAATTCCAAAGATAACTTCTTTTTAAAGCTTCTATAAATTTAAGCTTGCACATAAAAGAGTTAATTATACTAGTTAGTAATTTAATTGTACCAGTTCAAAATGGCTCTCTGAAAAATGGGTCCAAAAATAGGGATTTATATAGTGTTTTTGCTGTTTTTTATTAGGTTTCAACACATTTAAAACATTTTTAGGTGTGCTTCCCCAATACATATAAATGTGGAACACTAATCACCACAGTAATTATATAGAGATAAACCCCTTCCCTCTGCAAGGCTCAGAGGTTAAGGAAACAAGTCTTCAGTGACCTGAGTGACACCCACGATATTCAGAATCTCAAGGACACTGCAGTAAGATGAACAGGGGAAGTCGGGGACTTTCTGTATCTGTAAACAGGAATAGCAGCTATATTCTCCTTATTTCACCCAAGGAAGTTCTGAAGTACTGAGCATTATCTTTTCCCCCAAAATGTTCACTAAACATGGGTATCTTAAACTAAATGTCACAGTTCAAAAATTGCCCTGGAGCTTTCAGACTTCATTTTTAAATAACCTAATGCTTATTGTATAAAAGGAGCAATTTCTGGGAAGCCAGATGGCAGGGACCACAGGTGAAATTCTGCCAAGGAAGCCCACATTGTATTGTCAAAGGGCCGACTCTGAAACTGAAATTGATTCCAAGAAGTTCATGTTCATATAAATATATCTGAGATCTACCTCGCTTTGGGTTTATTTCTCCACCCATCAAAGTATCAAAACTCATTTCCTAAAAGATCAAGATGTTGCCACATTTCAAAAGCATAGAAAAGCAGCCGAGGATGACTAACCTTCACTACATCACAAAGAATACACCTCGCAAAAGACAACTAGATTTCTCACCCACACAAGAGAAACTGTTTAAGAACATCAAAAAGAGTGAGACCTTTAACTCCGAGCAGCGCTAGGTGGCAGGAGAGAGTCGGCTATGCGTCCAGGCTCTCCTGCTCTGCTCGGGCTCACGGCCACCTGTCTGCTCTGACCTTCACATTCTCTTTGGTGTCAAAGAAAAGCCTTGAGGCTGACCTGAGCTCCAACAGAGGCCTCTTCCTTACGAGGGAAACTGCTGTGAGCTAAATTCGTACAACTCTTTCAAACCTTTCATTGCAGCTTACTTGCCTGGTGGAATTAAATCCATATTGAAGGGACCTTAGCTGTACAACACTGTTCTTCAGGCCAGCAGATCACATGCCAAAATATAGCCCCAAGTCAATACAAGAAACACGCTGGGGGGCGGTTGGGATCCCTCAGGTGTCGAGCTCCTTACAGATGCCAGACTGGAGGCCCAGCTGGGGCAGGCACTCAGGAGGGATGTCTGCATGTTTGGGTGCTATTGCTGTGATCACCTTGTCACTGTATTCTAAAACCTCGAACAAGAGGTTTTTTAAGGAGTCTAGCTTCAGTATCCACTCGACCCCTCTAAGCCTCATTTTCTGTTTCAAAAATGAAGATAATGGGGTATTTAAAGGGTTGTGAGGAGCAAATGGGATAGCGGATCCATGGGAAGTGCTGTGTATGGTGCTTCCACAATAACATACTCAAACGTTAGCCTTTGTTATTTCCACCACCAAATGAGACGGGGAATGGGAAGGTTCTAGAAAACACAGAGCAGCCATCATTGTCATCGTCATTATTACCACTCTCCTTGTGCCCTCTGAGCTTCAGCTAAACCTCGACTTGGTGTTGTCACAAGCACACCCTGGAATTTCTCCCATCTCTCCGGTATCTACAGCATAGTGTTCGCACCTCATGCTACAGAATCAGATAAAGGTGAGTCTGAAAATCATCTGTCACTTACCAGCTATGCAATTTTGGGCAACTTGTCATCTTTTTGAGCCTTGGTTTCTCCACCTGAAAAATGAGGATAGTAATAAGTCTTTTGTCCATAGGTTATTTACCAGGATGAGGTGGTATACCATCCCATGCAAGAATAAAAATCCACCAGATGTTAGCTGCGATTCGTAGCATAACTATTCACTTTGCTTGGCATAACCTCCCCATCTAAAACTGCTTTCTTTAAGGCTTGCTTTAAAAATCTCCTCCACTTGTCCATATGTCCATTCTCTCATATAACACATAAGTCTCATGTCTCCTTCATACTCTGGGGGATTAAGAAATGAATTGGATGTAGCTCCTAGAATCAAGGAGCCCTTTGTCTAGGAGCAGAAATAAATCAGGTATATAAAGTTCTTAATGCAATGCAGGGTCTTAAGTGGCCAAAGAAGCATTTATTTTAAAGATGGTGTTAATTTAACCTGGGAAGGGAGATGATGTGTACCATGTACCATCATGGCTAAAAGTGTGGAGCTTTGTGTTACAGAGGTCTGGAGTTAAATATCAGCTTTGCCACTTGTTCTCTAGTTATCTTTGGGTAAGTTATAATATTCTCTCTGAGCCTCAGTTTTCTACATCTGTAATTGTAGAATCTACATGATGGACGGTGAAGATTACATACGGAAATCCACTTAAAATGCTACAGAAGTTTCAATAAAGGTTAGCTATTATCAGTAGTAATGATATTAATATAGCTAATATTGTTATTAAGCCTTGGTGATGATAATGCTGAATGTGGCTCTTGAATTATGAGTAGGATTTGAATACAGTGCTGGGGCAAGGAGAGCAGGCAAGAAGAACAACTCAGAAGTGAGAAAGAGGGAACCTGAGCACCAACCAGAGGGTGGCTCAGTTTGGCCTCATTCAACACTAAAATGTGTAATTAGGATGATCACCTCTCTTGGTTTACCTGAAGGGAAGGATTTTCCGGGGAAGCAGTATTTTTAGGCAGCAAAAACTGGGGATATCCTGGGAAAACCAGGGTAAGGTAATTATCCTAGGTTTAGAGGCTTGTGGCCCATCAAACAAGGGTTTGTTTTTTTGGGGGGGATTTTTAAAAAATTTTTTATTTCAGCATATTACACGGGTACAAATGTTTAGGTTACGTATATTGCCCTTGCCCCACCTGAGTCAGAGCTTCAAGCGTGTCCGTCCCCAGACAGTGTGCACCACACCCATTAGGGATGTATAGTCCCATCCCCTTCTCCCCCCTCCCACCTGCCCGAAACCTAATGAATGTTACTCCTATATGTGCACTTAAGTGTTGATCAGTTACACCAATTTGGTGGTGAGTACATGTGGTGCTTGTTTTTCCATTCTTGGGATACTTCACTTAGTAGAATGGGTTCCAGCTCGATCCAGGATAATACAAGAGGTGTTATATCACCATTGTTTTTTTGTGGCTGAGTAGAACTCCATGGTATACATATACCACATTTTATTAATCCACTCATGTATTGATGGGAACTTGGGTTGTTTCCACATCTTTGCAGTTGTGAATTGTGCTGCTATAAACGTTTGAGTGCAGATGTCTTTTTTATAGAATGTCTTTTGTTCTTTTGGGTAGATGCCCAGTAATAGGATTGCTGCGTCAAATGGTAGTTCTACTTGTAGTTCTTTGAGGTATCTCCATATTGCTTTCCACAGAGGTTGCACTAGTTTGCAGTCCCACCAGCAGTGTATGAGTGTTCCTGTCTCTCTGCATCCACGCCAACATTTATTGTTTTGGGACTTTTTGTTAAAGGCTATTCTCACTGGGGACCAGTGATATATCACTGTGGTTTTGATTTGCATTTCCCTGATGATTAGAGATGTTGAGCATTTTTTCATATATATGTTTGTTAGCCATTAGTCTATCTTCTTTTGAAAAGTTTCTGTTCATATCCTTTTCCCACTTATTGATAGGGTTGTTTGATTTTTTCTTGCTGATTTTCTTGAGTTC
>CM052436.1:151037172-151081384 GCA_028533085.1 Varecia variegata | reverse complement strand
GTTTCATGCCTTAGATTTAAGTCTGTTATCTACCATGAGTTGATTTTTGTGAGAGGTGAAAGGTGATCCTGTTTCAGTCTTCTACATGTGGCTATCCAGTTTTCCCAGCACCATTTATTGAATAAGGATTCTTTTCCCCAGTGTGTGTTTTTGTCTGCTTTGTCAAAGATTAGATGGCAATATGAGGATGGTTTTATTTCTGGGTTTTCAGTTCTGTTCCATTGGTGTATGTCTCTGTTCTTGTACCAGTACCATGTTGTTTTACCTACTATAACCTTGTACTATAGCTTGAAGTCTGGTAAATTGCTGCCTCCCAATTTGTACTTTTTGCTTAAGATTGCTTTTTCTATACAGGGTCTTCTCTGTTTCCATATGAAGCATAGAATTACTTTTTCTAGATCTGTGAAAAATGATGTTGGTATTTTAATAGGGATTGCACTGAATCTTTAGATCACTTTGGGTAGCATAGACATTGTAACAATGTTGATTCTGCCGACCCATGAGCATGGAATGGTTTTCCACCTGTTTACATCCTCTGCTATTTCCTTCCTCAGTGATTCATAGTTCTCCCTGTAGAGGTCTTTTACCTACTTAGTTAAATATATTCATAGGTATTTTACTTTCTTTGTTGCTATCGTGAAGGGTATTGAGTCTCTGATTTAGTTCTCAGTTTGACTATTGTTGGTGTATAGGAATGCTACTGATTTCTGTACATTGATTTTGTAACCCGAGACTTTGCTGAATTTGTTTATCAATTCCAGTAGTCTCTTGGCCCTCCTCCCATGGGAGGGCCGTGCACCCAGCTCAGGCTGTGATCCTGGGCAGGGCCCCTCCCAGCCGGCATCACAGCCAGGGGAGATCCACTGGCATGAGGTCCTGCCTGCTGGCAGAGCTGGGAGAAACCGTGGAATAGGGGAAGGTGGAAAGGAGCTGCCAGGCAGGGGCTGAAATGGCCCCACTCAGCCAAAAAGTCTGCCTGTGGGGTGGGGCTGTCTGAGACCTGCAGTCTGGAACAGGCCTCGCTCCTTTCCACCTTCCCCTATTCCACAGTTTCTCCCGGCTCTGCTGTGATCTCCCCTGGCTGTGATGCCGGCCGGGAGGGTCCCTACCCAGGATCACAGCCTGAGCTGGGTGCACGGCCCTCCCATGGGAGGAGGGTTGCCCCTAGAGCACACACTGGCCTGCCCCTGAAGGCACACACACCTCAGTAAGCTCTTTCACAAATATCCCTTCTGTGCCCCCGGGCAATGCGATTGAGACCTGGGTGTACGGGATCTGATCTGCAGGCCTGTGCGCTGGGTCCTGGAGATCAATCCCTGACCCTGCCTGGGAAAGAAGTGCTGGTCTCAAGTCACCCACGGGGTGCCCAATCTGGATCGATGTCTCTCCGCCTTGGGATTTGCCCTGCTCTCCTGGAATCAACAGCCAAGCGGCACCTGGGAGGGCTGGCGAGTAGGAAGCTCACATCTGAGTACCCCTCAGTCTGCTGTAGGGCCCCAAAAGGAAAACCCATTTCCCTGCAGAAGCCTCCGGGTGGTGGCTAAATTGTCTCTCTCGGCAGTCGCCGGTCGGGAAGGGGAAGGGGAGAATGACACAATATGGCGCCTGCCGATGGGCTGGCGTCTGGGGGCCGGGAGGTGCCCCGAGGGAGCTGGGAGCCTGGTGCCCTGTCCGCAAGAGGCTCACAGCTCACTGACAGCGGGCCGTCTCTGGGCTGGTGTTGGCAGGTCTCTCCCACCCCTCAGGAGCCCACCTGCAGTCCGACATGCAAGGGAGGGGAAATTTAACCGCTTCACCTACCCTTGTTGCTGGTCTCCGAGCCTCTCCCGGGGCCTTTCTCCTTCCAGTTCTCCTCCGCAGCTTCTTCCCATGGAGTCTTCTGTAGTTTCAGGTGCCCTTCATTCTGACCCTCATCTGATCTGTGTTTGTCTGCCTGTTTATATTTTACTTTCTACTAAAATCTGTCTTTCTTGCAGAGACACTCTGGCTGGCGGTTTTTCTCATCCGCCATCTTGCCCCCAAACAAGAGTCTTGAAGGCTGCCTTAAGGACCATAGGCTGTATTTGCGGGCAACAGGAAGCTCTTGAAAGTTCGTGAGGAGGGGAGTAACTATTCAGAGGTGTATTTCAGGCAATCGGTCTACAAAATGAAGGTTTTCTCTCTCATCCTTGCCAAATAAGTCTCTTCCTCATTGTCCTCCCACAGTCCTTTATTTGTATCTGTCCTCTAGGGTTTATCACACTGTATCTGTGTTAAAGATTTGTGTGTGCCCTCATAATGTTACCTACAATCTCCTCAATGTCAACATTGGGTCTCAACCATCTTATCTCCCATGTGTCTTGTACATAATGCTAATAAAAGCTCAATATGTATTGGATTAAATTGAAAACCTATGATTCTATACAATACAATATTAATTGATGATTGCTGGTCATCTCAGTTCAAAATTGAACATCAGTTGTTGGTGTGCCTAGTAATTATTCTTCTGCTGACCCATAAAGTCAATCTTTACAATATTGATTGTCAAATCTGTACACAAAATAATCCTCTGTAAATGTGAGGAAGTATTCCTCCCTTCCCCATTAACATTTTTAAATAAAGAAACTTTTCTTACCCATTCATTTGACCAGCAAATGCTTACTAGTACCATGTGCTGGTCCCTGTCCTGGGCCTGAGGTACAGGTAGAGTCGAGGTCCCCACCTTATTAGGTGTTCAGTCAAATCCCGGAGTAATGGGTAGAGTTTCCATGCAAGGTTCAAGTTGGCTTCGGGTTATTTTCAAATGCTCAATTCCCCATGGGACAGTTTGTTTTAGTCACTGCCAAATCAACGAAACAAGTAAAAAGCATTAGCAGAGGGTCCCTGACTTACAATGGTTTGACCTATGATTTTTTAACTTTATGATGACACGAAAGCAATACACATTCAGTAGAGGCAGTGCTTGAGTACCCATACAACCATTCTGTTTGTCACTTCAGTACAGTATTCAATAAATTACATGAGGTATTCAACACTTTATTATAAAATGGGCTTGGTGTTAGATGATTTTGTGCAACTGTAGGTAGACTAGGCTAAGTTATGATGTTCTGTAGGTTAGAGGTATTAGATGCATTTTCTACTTAAGATACTTTCAACTACAATGGGTTTGTTGGGATATAATCCCATTGTAAGTAAAGGAGAATCTTTATTTATTTCTATGTGTACAGAACTGTGAAGGAAAACAAGGAATATATTCCCAACCAAGGAATAATATATGTATACATTCACTGATACATACATACATATATCAGCTGATATATGTATGTATGTATACATATCAGTGAAATAATATATCATGGTGGTTTTAAAGCAAGGGTTCTAAGGCCAGATGATAAGAGTTCAAATCCCAGCTCTGCATTTCACTTACTTTTGATAAGATATTAACCTCTCTGATCCTCAGTTTCTTTATATGAAAAATGGGGGAAAATAGTATCTACCTCACAGGATTGTTATAGGAATAAAATGAGATAATATATGAAAACATTTAGCTCTGCAAACACATTTTATACAAGGAATATGTTCCTGAAGCCCTCAGATAATCTAAGACAGACACAGGCAGAGGATGGGACATGTTTCATTTACTGACTAAAGAGAGGCTTCTTGCAGATAGTTCATTCATTCATTCATTCATTCACACAGTTTATAATCACTTGGCTGACTAAGCTTTGAAATTATGTGATTCTTGACAAATTTTGGGCTTCTGGCCGAGTTGGATTCCTGGGAGGCAGACCCTGGGTGGACATGAGCATTTAGTAGGCTCGTTAGGGAATAGTGTTGGGCTATCCATAGGAGAAGAGAAGGATGAACTTATAACAAAGGCCCCAGGATGGTCTGAAGCTGAGATGGCTCTTTTAGGACATCCAATGTTAGAGCAAAAACACCTGTTTCAACCAGTCATTGAAAGGAAGGGAGTGTGGCCTTGAGCAGGCAGCCGCCTTCAGCTGAGGCCATCTGAAGAGACTCACCTGAGACTGGTCAGCCCATTTCACTTGCAGCAAGTGCGTGAATAAGTTCTGACGGAGGACGTCTCAGCAGTGTGACATCCTGTCCATGGCAGGCATGGTCATGGTGGTCTCAAATACACATAAAGTGAAACTTTGTATTTTTATATTACTTAATTTCAAAGTGACATACTTTGCTACCTTACTGTCTATGTTGCCTATTATTATTATTATGTTACCCTAGATAATTCTCAGTTTCTCATTTATTTATTGCTGCCTATCTCATAGTGATTTGGTGAGGATTAAAAACCATATAATGTATAGAAGGTATCTTGCAATGTTCCTGGCATGCAGCAAATGTCTGGTATGTGTTAGCTGTTTTTATTAACAGAAGGTCTAGGAATACAGAAAGACTCAGTAATAAATGAAGAAAAGGAAACCCATGGTTAGGATTTTAAAACTTACAGACTGACTTAAAGCACTAGCAAAGTTTACATTCTGGTATTTGACTAGTGGGTGTCTCGGTCTAGTTTTATGTCAACACTAAATGAGGTTTGGGTTTTGGCACCTGATGGGAAGCCTCAGCTAGACTGTGAACATTCTTCTCTCCCTCTTATTAGAAGGAAGTTTGAGAATGTTAGAATCACCCTCTGTCGATCCGGGGAATAAAAATGTAAACAAATGGTGGCAAGTAAGGGACAGAGACCAAGATATAATAAAGAATCCAAATTTGAGATACAGGGTATTTATCCCCCAACTAGGTCTTCATACCTAACAATTTTTAAATATTCATTATTTCACTCAAATTCTTAAACACAAGTTCTCAAAGGCAGATACTAAATCTCTCTAACTCCTTTTTGATTTACTGAACATAGTTTCAGCACAATGAACAGAGTGATAATATTCCTTTTGGCTATTTTATTAAGGGAAAAGTGTATTTAAAAAAATATGTATATGTTCCATCGACTTATTACTAAAGGTAAATTCAAAACAAAGGCTTCCTACTGTTAACCTGCTTCTATACTCCTCATTCTAAAATAGAACTCAAATGTTTATGTTGAGATCACGAACTACGTCGTATTCTGATTTTATTTTATTTTGCTATGTTTTTATATATCCATAAGTACCTAGCACAGTGTCTGAAATGCAGCATGTGCACAATAAAAATGTGTTGGTTGAATGAATGAATTTCAGAGCTGGAAAGGATGTTAGAGATAATGTTATCCTGGTTTTAGCACAAGGTTCAGGGCGACTGAGGCATATGTGGGAGGTTGCAGAGGTGTTTTGAGTCTAAGTAAAGATCCAGATCTCAGAACTCTCAGCAAGGGGCCCTTCCATCACAAGAGCACTTCCACCTGCTGTACCTTAAGGACCCAGGTAAAACTGCTCACAACATTGCTTGGTAATCATTCCTACAGGGAGAGAGTTTGTTTTCTTGGAGATATTTGTTTCTCCAAAGCTGGAATTAACCAGAAGATCTGCTAGTTTGGGATTTTCTCAGCTTCCTTTGTCTGAAAGATGTCTTTCACCTCATTATATTTTGTTATTGAGATACAATTCAAATTTAAAATTCACATGTAAAAAGGCATAATTTAGTGATTTTTAGTACATTCACTATTTTGCACAACCATTCTATGTAATTCCAGAACATTTCCCTTAACCCCAAAGGAAACTTGGTACCTATAATCTATCTGATCTTCACTACCTCACTCCACCCCCACCTATACCCAGGCAATGAATAATCTGTTATCTGTCTCTATGGATTTCCTAATTCAGGACATTTCATACAAATGGATTTATACACTAAGTGGCCTTCTTCATCTGGCTTCTTTCCATTAGCATAATGTTTTCAGGGATCACCTGTGTTGTAGCATAATCAGTACTTCATTCCTTTTTATGGCTTTATAATACTATTTCATTGTATGGATATACGATTAATACTACCTTTTATTTGTCACTTCACCAATAGGAAGACATTTGGACTGTTTCTACTCTGTGACTATTATAAATAATGTTGCTAAGGGCATTTGTATACAAGTTTTTTGTTAGAATAACTTTAAAATTCTCTTGAATGTATACCTAGGAGTGAAGTTGCTGGGTCCTTTGATAATTCTTGTTTCAAATTTTTGGAGGAAACTCCAAACTGTTTAACACAATGTTTGCATCATTTTCCACTCCCTCCAGCAATGAATGTGGTTTCCAGTTTCTCTACATCCTTTCTAACACTTTTTATTTTCCAATATCTTGATTATAGCCATCTTAGTGATTCTGAAGTAATGTCTCATTGTGGCTTTGCTTTGCATCTTTTCATATGTATATTGGCAAGGTGTATATATTCTTTAGGGTAATGTATTCATAAATAGTTTTCCGATTTTAAAATTTGATTATTTGTCTTACTATTATAGTTGGCCATGGATATGTAGATTTTATTTTGGGACTTTCAATTCTATTCCATTGGTCTGTATCTCTGTTATTATGCCAGTACCACACTGTTTTGATTATTGCAGCTTTGCAGTAAGCTTTGAAATCACGAAGCATGAATCTGCAGTTCACACTATGCAAGCACATGCTAATATTCAAGAAAGACTCAAAGGAGTTCAGTACAAATTTCTCAAACGCTTTTTTTTTCTGCATAGTTACAGCTTTGGGCATTGGGAACTGTTTTAGTTGGTGCCTGTGTCCCTTTAATATAGGCCTGCTATTATGATTTTTTTTTATCACTTTGTTACTTTCTGGCCTTATGAGATGTTCCAGGCTCACCTTGTATATTTCCTGCCCCAGCACTAGAATAAGCCATTTTCCAAAGACACTGTCATTAGTTGATGGTGTTAGAAACCAAAATCTGGGTTCTGTGTGTTCTTGTTGCTTTTGGTGTGTTTTTGCTTATAGGCACTAGGTAGACTGAATAAGGAAATCTATGTATTGATACTTACCTGTATATATAAACCTTTTTATAATTATGTCTACATGTATCTATCTATATCTATACATTAAGTTAAATATGAGTTTATATTGATGTCTATGATTCTAATGAAGTGCTGTATCATATTTCTTTTAAATTTCATTTCCCAACTCTTCCTTGCTTATAAATAGGAATGCATTTGATTATTGTAAACTCATAATTATTTAGGAACCTTGTTTACTTTATACACTATTTTTACTATTTTTGAAATATATCCCTTTATACTTTCCACATACATGATTACATTGTCTATCAATAAGGAAAGTATCGGCCGGGCGCGGTGGCTCACACCTGTAATCCTAGCACTTGGGAAGCCGAGGCGGGCGGATTGTTTGAGCTCAGGAGTTCGAGACCAGCCTGAGCAAGAGCGAGACCCTGTCTCTACTAAAAATAGAAAGAAATTATCTGGCCAACTAAAAATATATATAGAAAAAATCAGCGGGGCACGGTGGCGCTTGCCTGTAGTCCCAGCTACTCGGGAGGCTGAGGCAGTAGGATCGCTTAAGCCTGGGAGTTTGAGGTTGCTGTGAGCTAGGCTGACGCCACGGCACTCACTCTAGCCCAGGCAACAAAGCGAGACTCTGTCTCAAAAAAATAAAAAAATAAAAAAAAAATAAGGAAAATATCAGTTCTTCTCCAATATTTATTCCTTTTATTTCTTTTTAACTCCTTTTTGTGCTGGACAAGACCACCAGTACAATACTGAATAAAAGTGGTGAGAGCTGAAACCCTTGATATTTTTCTTTTAATCTAAGAAGTTAAGCTTTTAATATTTCACCACTGAATATGCTTTTAGCTAATAGTTTTTTATTGGGATATTCATTTTCAGGTTGAAGAAATTCCCACCTAAGTCTGGTCTTTTGGGATTCAGTTTTTAAAATTATAAATTGGTGTTGGATTGTTTTACCTGCATAAGCATCTTTTGATAAGATCATATAGTATTTCTTGTTTATTATGTTTTTGGTGAATTATATTGATTTTCTAATGTTAACCCAAAGTTGCATTTCTGAAGTAAATACCACTTCTGATTTGCTATCCTTTTTATATAATTCTGGATTCTGTTTTTAATATTTTGTTAATGATTTTTGCTTCTAAGTTAATGGAGATAGAGACCTCTACTTAACTTTAATGTCATTGTCCTTTTCTATTTTATTGGTTTCCAATTTTAATCTTCTTCTTTATTTCTTCTACATATTTTAATTCAATTTTCTTTTATTTTTAGCTTTTCTTTATGTGGAAGCATAGATCACTTGTTCTATCCTTTTCTTTTTTCTGATACAAGCACTTTTAATTTCTACAGGTTCACTGATTGGCTGCATCTACTGCACATTTTCAGATTTCCTTCAGTTTGGAATGTTTTCTAATTGCTTTTGTGATTTTTTTTTTCTTTGAAAAACTATTATTTTGAACTGTGTCCCTTAATATTTTAGCATTTGAATGTTTTCCAGACATCTGATATCACATATTTCTTCTTTAATTCTGTATAGTTCATGAATGTAATATGGATAATTTTAGTTTTTTGATATTATGGGTAATGTTTAATAGCATAGCTTATGACTAGCTTGGTGAACGTTTAATGTGCATTGAAAAAGAATGTACATTTGGCAGTTGTTGGCTGGAGTGTCTTATAAATACCAAATAGGTAATGTTGGTTAATGTATCATTCAACATTTCGTTATCCTTACTGAATTTTTGGCCGATTATTCTACAAATGATTAAGAAAGGACTTTGAAAATCTATGATTGTGGATTTGTCATTTTGTTCATTTTGTTTTGTCATATTCTTCCTGTGGTTTAGAGTTCTGTAATTGTAGGCACACTCAGTACAGCAGTCTCCCTTAGCCCCAGCGGGTGCATTCCAAGACCCCCGGGGAATGACTGAAACCACAGATAGTCCTAAACCTGATTGCCATCAACCAGAACACATTTCTGTTCATGTCTTCTACCCACAAATTGAATGCCTTTTCCTTCTTAACTAAGCACTTATCTTGCACTGTGGCCATAAATTTTACAGTTTGTGGAGCAACAGCAAAGCTAGCATACATTTCTTTTTTCCTCTTTACCGTTCCATGGATAGAAGATAGATAGGTCTTAGCAACCTCAGCATATGATTTTTTTCCTTTCCTTATTAAGACTAGAACTTTCACCATTTCACGTAAAGGAAGCACTGTATGGCTTCTCCTTGGCATATCGGAATTGCCAGCAACACTGTTCTTGAGCTTTGGGGCCATTATTGAGTAAAATAAGGGTTACTAGACACAAGCACTGAGATACCACGACAGTCGATCTGATAACTGAAATGGCTACTGAGAGACTGACAGACAGATAGCACAGACAGCACAGAGATGCTGGACAAAGGGATGGTTCACGTCCTAGGCCGGACAGTGCAAGATTTCATCATGCTACTCAGAATGGCACACAATTTAAAACTTACAGGTTGTTTATTTCTGGATTTTCCCATGTAATATTTTCAGATCTCATTTGTACATAACTGGAACTTGGGAAAGGAAACCATGGATAAGGGGAGACTCCTGTAGTCAAATCCAGACCCTGATACTGTAATGGTGGTATGAAAATCACTTATATCTCTAGCATAAAGGTTAAAAGACAAAACAGTTAAAAATAACTATAGCTACAATAATTTGTTAAGGGTTATGCAAGTTAGAAAGTTATAAACTATAACATTAGAAATATAATATGGGGGCAGGAGTAACAGTGTAGAGTTTCTATATGTGATCAAAGTTAAGTTGCTATCAGCCTAAAATAACCTGTTATGAGTGTAAGATGTTTTACGTAAGCCTCACAGTAAGCAAAAACTTCTAGTAGAAGAAAAAAGAGAGAGAAATTCAAGTGTATCAATATCCAAAGAAACCACAAAGAAAGTAAGAGAGGAAGAAAGGATCTACAAAACAACTAGAAAACAAATAACAAATGGCAATGTTAGTCCTTACCTATCAATAACTACCTTGAATATAAATGGATTAAATTTTCTAATCAAAAGATATAAAGTAGCTAAATGGATTTAAAAAAAAAAACAAAACAAGGCCCAACTATCTGCTGCCTACATGAGGCTCACTCCAGCTTCACGGACACACATAGGCTGAAAGTGAAGGGATGGAAAATGATATTCCTTGGAAATAGAAACCGAAAGAGAGCAGAGGGAGCTAAACACGTATCAGGCACAATAGACCTTACGTCAAATACCGTAAGAAGAGGCAAAGAAGAGCACGATAATGGTTGGGGGTCCAATTCATTAAGAGGATATAACAATTGTAAACTTATATACAGCTAAACTGGGGGCACCTAATTATCTCAAAGCAGGGACTCTCCAGCCCTGAAAGTGTCTATAAGGAGGTTGAAGCAATGAGAACCCTGACTCATCCAAACATCTGAAAGCTGCTGGATGTCACCAAAGACACCATCTGTTTGGTAACAGAATATGGGAGTGGCGGAAACCTTTTTTGGCCATATACTCTGACATGGCCACCTGGAGGAGGAGGAGGCCCGGGCCAAATTGCAGCAGATCCTTTCTGCCATGCAGTACTGCCACCATAAGAAGATTGTCACCACTACCTGAAGCCCCACAACATCCTACTCAATGCCAATGATAATGTCAAAATAGCTGACTTTGGCTTGGCCACAACATTTGGCAAAAGGAAGAAGCTGGATACCTTCAGTGGGACTCCCCCATATGCTGCCCCACAAATGTTCCTGCACCAGGAGTATAATGGGCTGGAGGTAGACGTGTGGAGCCTGGGTGTTGTCCCCTACATCATGACAGCCAGGACTCTTCCCTTTGACCGATAGGGTTTCAGGAACCTTGGAAGTCAGGTTGGAAGTGGCAGGTATAAGGCATCTTTTTCCTTTCCAGAGGAACTCAAATTTTTCTGAAAATGTTCCTGACCCTTGACCCCAGGGAGAGGCCCACCCTCCTCCAGATTATGAGCGACAACGGGATAAATTCTGGGGAGGAGACACTTAGGCCATACACAGAGCTGTCTGCAGAAAAGGCCACAGGGAACAGGACAGCCTAGATTAGGAGAGGGTGGCCCAAGGATTGTGAGGCAGTGCAGGCTGTGCACTAGGGAGGTCTGCAGGGGTCAAATGGGTCTGTCAACCATGGGGATGTGCAGCCCACTGCAGGGGAGGGTCAGGCTGGGGAGGACAGTCCTGTCTCTGGTTTGATCGTTTGGTATTTCATCAAACCTTCCCAAATCTGTGCCGTGTCCTTCTCTGGTTGGGGAAGAATTGGCCACAGATCTCACGACACAAAGGAGGCAGAAAAGTTTCTGGGGGGCATTCCTAGTGCTGGGAGCTGGTGGACACAGGGCCTCACTTCTGTAGATGCCCATCTCCCTACCACCAGAACCCTCTCTCCTGTGGCAATGCCGTGCCAGGCCTGACCCGTGTGCTGGTGCTCTGCCCGCTGTGTCTGGCCACTGACATTATCACCACAGTTGTGAGCCCCTGCTCTGGGCCAGCCCGCTGCCTGGAACATGGTCAGTTCTGAAGGGCATCGAATGATGTGCTCAGGACCTGCCATACAAATCGTGACATCCAGTACGTGACATACTGTGCAGCTCTGAGAGTGAGGTGGCCCATTTTACAGACAAGGAAACTGAGGCTCAGAGTGGGACTGACTTGCTCCAGGTCGCACAGGCATTGAGGGCCAGAGTTTGCCTGGCTCCGGCTTGTGTCCTTCCGTCACATCATGGCAGTCCCCTCTGCATTCTGTGCTCCTGAGGGACAGGCCTTCTCCTTGGGTGTTGCTGGGTCAAGTCCTGGGGTTTATCCGGAGTGGAATCTTCTTTCCATGTCTCACTGTCACCACTTTCTGAAGCCTAGATGACAGAAAGTGCACGCCCACTTGAAGTTTAAGACTCTGCCTGGGTTACAGGCCTGTTTCATTGATTAACGCTTTTTTGTTTTAAGGTGGGTGCCCAGCAGGGGCTACCCCCCACCGTGGTTTTGAGTAAATGGAAGAGACTGACGGGTCACGCTATTTCAACAGATATGCATTGACCACTTTGCTGTACAGCACATACCGCTTAACTTTGCCAAAGAAATTTATACTTTTGGGGCGATGATAGCTTTCTAGCCAGAATAGATTTTTACCTGGAATCAGAGAACTAAGGCTGCTGTTCATGGAGCTTGGGTTCTTTGGGCTTTAGAAACCCACATTTTCCTCCTTCCCCTGGTCACTGCAGGCGCATGACAGCCTGGTTAATGCTGCCTCTGCAATCCAAGAGGGCATTGCTACTTCTTTAAATGCCCCAAGAGGCAGGTCCTCCATAGAAACTGGACATTCGCAGCCCAGGGAACCTTTTTGAGATTTTGTGCAGATTGGGAAGGGCCCCACCAACACCACCTGTGTCGTCTGACTGGTCATTGTGGGCCAGATGCTGCTCCGAGTGTGGGACACGGAACACCTTGGCCTCTCTGACTTCGGCCCACTGCCGGTCCTGCAGGCCATCTCCCCAGCGCTGTCCAGAGCCTTGGTGGTGGGGGATGTCTTCTGTCTGGCCACTGTCCTGGTCAGCCTGGAATGTAAGGAAGATCCTGACCCAGGGAAACCTGTGGAGTGGGGGCCCTGGGGAGGTGCTCAGTGCAGGTCACTGGGGCGCATGGAAGCACTTGCTGCGGCATTTTAAAGGGAAAGGCGAGAGCCCTGCTCTCCATCAAGGCCTGGGTATGATGGGTGCACTATCAGAGGGGTACAGCCACTCCCAAGTGCCCTGGCTTGATCATCCCTTGTGGAACCCTCGCCAGCCCCGAGCAGCTGCCTCACCAGCAGCGGGGAGGGAAGGGGAAAGCTCTAATGGGAGATAGCTGGCACTCTGGTCCCTTTTGTCCAGAGGGGTCCTCTGGCATGCTGCACTCTCTTCTCAGCTGGAAGTGGACCACCCTGAATGCCCAAGCTCTGGGAGTCCTACATTTCCCCTGGGACCCCACAGTCCCCCTAAGGCCGCTGCAGTCTGAGTGAGAGCTGGGAGGTGTTGGCTGTGGGTCTGGTGATATAGAGACCCAAGGGCTGAGATTCCCTGGTCAGGACAGCTGCAAAAATGCTGCCTGTCCATGAAGAGAGGGGAATGAGCCACACCCTCCATCCAAAATCCAGGCACAGCGGGCACAGTGTTATGGGGGTGTAGCCCCCCCCCCACCGCCCTGAGCTGGCCCAGAGCTGGGCACTCATGCCTAAAGCTCATACATGGGAGCAGAGGCAGCTATGTCCTCTGCATTGGGTGGCTGGAGGAGGGGCAGTCCCTGTCCACGTCCCTTCCCCGGCTCTGGCCCTGCTATTGTTCGGGGGTTGCAATACTCTCCCACCCCATGGACTCCACTCTGCACACATGTCCCCATCAGGAGGGTGCAACAACTTCAGATCAAAGCCAGAGACTCACGGGTACAGGAGAGTGTGTGCTCTGCTTTCCTTTGCCCCCAAAAGCGTCCATGGCACCTCCCCATGCCCTAGGTGCAGCCTGCCCTATGGGTCAGAACTCTGGGAATACTGACGCTGCCCTGTGTCTCCCTATTCCTTCGTGGTTGTCACAGCCCAAGCGGGTGCCAGGGTACTTTCATGTGGGACCCAGTGACAAAGAGACTAAAGGGCTTTGACTCCCTAGGCAGGATAGAGCTACCCAGTGGGTGCACAGCAACATGGAACCCACTGCCTTAGCTCGGGTCTGTGGTGGGGGAAGCAGCCCGGGGCAGCCTGCAGCCCGGGGCTCGGTTCTGAAGAGCTCTCAGTTCGCTGATAGCAGCAGTGCTTGGACTCGTGAGGGCAGAAGGGCTCTGGGTAGAACAGGCGCTGGCAGGCTGCCGCAGGTGTGAGGGAGGACAAATTAACACTCCCACCTGCACCTTCTGCCAGACTCCAGCTCCCTCGGTGGTCGGTCCTTCTTGTTCCGCTCTCAGCTCCTTCCCATGGGATCTCCTCCCTCAGTATTCCACCTGGGCTTTTCCACCTGAAACTTCTTCTTTTGAGGATGTTCTGATGACTGATGTCTCTTGTCAGCCATCTATTCTTATAAACCTTTATATACCTTTTCTTTGTGTCTGTTGGTGGTTAATGCTTTCAGCTTTCATATATGTATATCTAAAAAGTATCACTGTTACATTCTCATCTTTAAATTTATTGTCACTGCATACAGAAATTTACAGAAAAATATTTTTCTCAATTTTCAGATATTGTTTCATTTTCTTCTATTTTTCATTATTTCTGATAGGAAAATGTTTTTTATCCTCACCCTTTTTTGTCTGTTGTAATGCGTCTTTTTTTTTTTTTTCTTGGCTGCTTTGAAGATTTTTTTCTTTGTTTTTCAGCAGTTGTACTGAATGTGCCGAGGTGTTGTTTTCTTTGTGTTTTTAGGCTGTCCTGTGATCAGTACTGCCAGGCAACCAGCTGGGCCCACTATGTTGTTCTGAGCCAGGGTCCACCTTTGTAGCCCAGTTATGGAGACTCATCAGAATACTGCTGGATCAGAAAGTTATAGCTTAGAAATCTGCATGAGAAAGACTGTAGTGTTGATTTTTCTTAGTTCTGTCTTTGATCTGTGACAGTTACCTAGGAAGGAAGCAGGAAAAAGAAAACTTTTTGGCTAAACACGTTTTCATGTCATTCCTTCTAATGAGGTCAAACAGGTTCTGAAGCTGAGATGGAAAGAGATGGAGTATTACAGCATTAAACATCGCTGCAACATGAAATCATATTGTCAGAAACCGCTATGGCTTAGAAAGAGTTCCCTAATCAAACAGTGTCCTTAGGGGCCCAGTTTACCACTGACTGCACATGGAAGTGGGATTGAGGGTTTCTTCTCTGCACTCAAGTGGTCATGCTGAGATGGAACCCTCAGGACCACATCTGGAGTTAGGCAAACACATCTGGGTGTTTCAATCAGTAGAAAGGCCCCCCATTTGTTCTTCATCACACAACCTAAATATTGGTGAAATAGACTCTTTCCTGCGTGTTTATTCCTCAAAGAAGACTTTATGATGTCCCAGAGAATGGCAGCAAATGGATGAAAAATTAAACACGCCTCTGCAAACTTGCAGGTGCTTCACAATTTTCATGCACATTAACTTCAGAAGATCCTTGAAAGTTAAGTACTATTTTTATCTCAGTTTTACACACAAAACAATGAAGGGTCAGAAGCATCAAGTGATTTTCCTTCAATCACCAGGCTAGCAAGAGGCTGAATCAGAACTAAAAGTCTTGTTCTTGGATCCCAAATCCTATATGCTTATTACTGCCATCGCCATAAAGCATGAATCACAGAAATATATTAAGTGACTGTTAAAAACCTTGGAGCCATTTCAAAGACTCTCTGAACATGAGGATTACAATTGACAGAATATGCAAAGAAATAATAAAGACGTGTGTCAGAACTGTCACAGAGCCCAAGGCAACAGAGAAAACTGAGGGAGCAGAATAAACAAGTTCCCAAACACAGGTGCAGCTACCAATGAAGCCAGGGAAGACACTGTGCCTAGAAAAGCTTGGGATCATACCCATACCTTTTCAATCCACACTGGTAATAAACAGCCTTCCCCCATGCCCAATTTCTAATCATTCAGAAGACTGAGATTATACACTTGACCTCACAAATCAAGATTTCATAAGTGCATACATTTTATGCTGTCTTTAAATGATCAGTGTGTTCTTTGGAATGTTAAGATTTTAAGAGACCTCCATAGATTATCTGAGCCAGTCCTTAGCCTTCCAGCAAATCTCGATTATTGTCCATATAAGGGAACTGAGGTTTAGAGAGGTTGTGTCTTGCTCAGGGTCCTACATGGCAGTTAAGGTAGAAGAGAAAAGAAAAAGAGTGGGTCTTCTACAGGTAAGGTGCTTTTTCCACTATGATTGAGGGAGAACCAACATTATCTTCTTTCTATAGACCTTCTAGACAATAAAATAGAAATTCCACCCTATTGGAGAGGTTAAAACTATCACCTCTTCAACACTTCTTCTGGGAAGAGAAAAGAATTACCTAGCTGATAAGAAGGCAGAAACTCTGACATCCATAAACTGCATTTCTCTACGAGGAGACACTGATCAGTTAAATATTGCTTTGTTTCTGTGGCATCATTCTCTCCATATCCATGAACTTCCGGTTGTGTGGGGCAGACACAGTTCTCTCCATACTCATATTTGAGGGGAAGCATTCAGAATTCCCCTTGGGCCATTAGTCCATGCCATCTTTTTCAATCAGGCATGGCCAGATATAAAGCTATTGTATTGATCCCTGTCTACTTTCTATGCCTAATTCTCAGTCAGTTTAGGATCCAGAGGAGGGAGAATGAATGAATGAATTGGCTTCCTTAGAAACCTCAACAATTTCGAAGACTTGACGTTCTTTAAAGTTTGACTGAACCTAATTCCTACATATATTAGAAACTCCCTTAACAAACCACAGACTTAGCAATTTGCCAGATCACTCTCTACTCCTGGTTTTCTCAATCACAGCACTGTTGACATTTTGGGCCAGATAATTCTTTGTTGTGGGGGCTGTCCTGTGTAACGTAGGATATTTAGCGGCGTCCATGTCCTCTACCTCAAGATGCCAGTACCACTGCTCCAGTTGTGAGAACCAAACATGTTTCCAGACTTTGCCAAATGTTCCCTGGAGGGAGCGATTGCCCCTGGTAGAGAACCACTGTTCTAATCCATCACGAACACAGAGGGCCTGATAACCACAGCGTGCTGAGCCCTCCAGGTTAGGTTCCCCTCTGAGATGCCCCATGCCCTCCTGATCCCATTAGTTGAGCCATGGGCTTGTCCAATGTCAGTTGTATATTTCATATTACTTATGTCAGTTGCACTTGTTGTAATTATGTAGTTTCCATAAATATGTAATTCAATGAAATATGAGAGCAAAATAATAGTTTTTATTTCTTTTCAAAGTTGAGCTATTGGAAGAGACTTCATATGTCAGAGACAAATTATTTCTTCACCATATCTTTTTTTCTCTTGATATACCACTAAACAACAATTCCCAGCCTCCCCTGCAGTTAGGAGGAATCTATGTGATTGAGTTCTGGTCAAAGGAAAGTGGGCAAAAAGATGAACACCATTTCTAGGTTTGGAACTTAAAACTCCCCTTGCTCTCTCTTGCTGCATCTGCAAAGAATCCAGAAGAGTTCTCTGATTGCCCGTGGCAGGGGTTGATAAACTTTATGTAAAGGGCCAGATAGGAAACAATTTCTGCTTTGCATATTCTTTTTTTTTTTAACCTTTCAAAATGTAAAAATGATTCTTAGCTTGTGGATAGTACTAAACATGCCATGGGCTGGATTTCTCCCATGGGCAGTAGTTTGCCAACCTCTGCTGCCATGGTGGGCGTGATGGTGCAACCCCATCTTCCATAAAGACACTTAAAAAATATTCCTGTCAAATTAGGCATGGGTAAAGCAATGAGAAAAATATTACAGGGGACTATAAAAGTCTAGCATGATTCTGCATGTGCATTGTTTCAAATCTCCTTAAATTCTCATTCTACTTTACAGATATTAAAAGTGGAAATCATAGACTTTGCAATTACAGATAACATAGAAGGAAGAAAAACAGTGCAGGATTCCAATCAGCTAACAGTCAAGATGAGGTCTTGGTCTTACACCAAAAGACTGGTAAAAATGATCCTTTATGCGTTGAATTCAAATTAAAAGTTTCAACTGTCTCTTTTTTTATGATTCTCTATTTTAACAGACTTTTTATATAAGTAAGACTTTTTATTTAACTTCACTCTCTCTTTTGTGCGAAAACAGACTGAAATGAGATGGCAGAAGAGACTTGAAAGAAATGGGACAGCCCTAGAATACTGATGCCTCTGTACTGGGTCTCAGCTCTGACATCAACTGTCCCGGAAATTTATAATACAATTGTGGCAATGTTCTAGATGCAAAAATGTTATTATAGGATTCCTAAATGTGTGTCATACAAAGAAACACAAAAACAGAAGTTAGTACGGTTTATGTAATATAAATGGACACGGGCCAGGCATAAGAATAAGCTAAGGAAAGTTATTGATAAAAAACAAAAGTCAGTCATCAGTTCACACCAATGTGTCTCCCTATTCTAATATGTTTTTTTCAGTTGAAATAGAGCTATTGGCCATGTGGAGTCCATACATAGCCTAGCTTTAGTATTTTTAAAATATTAACTATGTAACTTACACCCTTCCCTGTATTTCCTGCCATTCCTATCAGCTGTCTCTCATAACAAAATGTTTGGCCATTGTCTCAGTCAGCTTGGGCTGCCATAACAAAGTACTGCAAAATGGGCAGCTTAAGCAACGGGAATTTATTTTCTCACGGTTCTGGAGGCTAGATGGTCTAAGATCAAGGTGTCGGCATGGTTGGGTGCTGGCGAGAGCTCTCTTCCTGGCCTGTAGACAGCACGCTCTTCCTGTGCCCTCACATGGCAGGGGAAGAGAGAGAGGAAGAGAGGGAGGTGGGAGGAAGGGAAAGAGAGGGCCGTCTGGTATCTCTTTTTTGGAGGGGGATTATTTTATAGTATTTTATTATTTTTATTTTTTACATTGACAGATAAAATTGTATGCATTTACTATATACAACATGATGTTTTGAAGTATATATACATTGTTGGATGACTAAAAATGGCTAATTAACATATGCATTACCTCATATAGTTATGATTTTGGTGGGAAGAATATTTTATATTTGCTCAGCATTTTTCAAGAATACAATGTATTATTAACTATAGTCACCATGTTGTACAACAGATCTCTTGAACTTATTTCTCCTGTAAAATTTTGTATCCCCTGACCAATATCTCTTCAACCGCCTCCTCCCTGGCTACCCTGGCCCCTGATAACCACCATTCTACTTTCTACTTCTATAAGATCAGCATTTTTAGATTTCCACATTTGAGCGAGATCATGCAGTATTTGTCTTTCTTTGCCTGGCTTATTTCACTTAACATAATGTCCTCCAGGTCCGTCCCTGTTGTCACAAATGACATGATTTCCTTCTTTTCTATGGTTGAATAATATCCCATTATGTGTATATACACATTTTCTTTGTCCATTCATCCTGTGATGGACATGTCAATGTCCACATCTTGACTATTGTGAATAATGCTACAGTGAACATGACAGTGCAGATGTCTCTTCGACATACTAATTTCCTTTCCTCTGAATATATACCCAGTAGTGGGATTGATGGATCATATGGTAGTTCTATTTTTAATTTTTTTGAGGAACTGCCATACTCTTTTCCATAGTGACTGTACTGATTTACATTCCCACTGACAGTGTGCAAGAGTTCCCTTTTCTCCACATCCTTATCAATCCTATCATTTTTTTTTTTTTTGAAAATAGCTATTCTAACAGGTGTGAGGTGATCTCTCATTCTGGTTTTAATCAGCATTAATGTCTCTTCTTATAAGGCCACTAATCCCATCATGAGAGTGCCACCTTCATGACCTCATGCAAACCTAATTATTTCCCAAAAGCCCTATCTCCAAATAGCATTATTTTGGGGGGTTAGGGTTTCAAAGTATGAATTTGAGGGAGAATGGGGTACAATTCAGTACACAGCAGCAATGAATGAGGAAGTCTTCAAGGTACAATCTGGTACAATGAAGTGTTACTACCTCAGACGCACTGGAGTGCTAATTAAGCACTTTTTTTTCTCAGCAAAATGTGAACTTAGTTAGCCAGGTACTTTAGAACCCAGTGCTGATGAATCCAAGTCAATTCAGACTAAATCATCATAAACAAAGCACACCTTCCCTGTTGGGAAAACACCCAGGGAGAGTAGCAGCATCAATTTGCATTCATTTCACAAAGATTTAAATACAGGTTGAGCATCCTTAATCTGACATCTGAAATGCTCCAAAATCTAAAACTTTTTCAGTGCTGACATGACGCCACAAATGGAAAATTCCACTCCTGACCTCATGTGATGGGTCATAGTCAAAACACAGGCAAACCTGTGTTTCATGTACAAAATTATTGAAAGTATTGCATAAAATTATCTTCAGGCTATGTGTCTAAGGTGTATATGAGACAAAAATGAATTTTGTGTTTAGACTTTTCCCATTCCAAGATATCTCATTACTTATAGGCAAATATTCCAGAATCCATAAAGTATCCAGAATTGGAAACACTTCTGGTCCCAAACATTTGAGATAAGGATACTTTCCATCATATCCAAATACTCTCACTTCTGCCACATTTCCTTTAAGGAAAAAACTAAAACAATCTTTATTGTCATCTCATAGCAACAGTTCAAGCCTTAGTAGAACCTTCTTCTTTCTATTAGCTTTTTGTTTGTTTCTTTACTTTTTCATTTGAAAATATTTAAACCTGAAAGAGTTGTACAATGAATTCCCATAAAGTCTTTAATTTACCAAAAGGTTAACATTTTGCCACTTTTACTTTATTCCTCTCTGTGTATGTGTATTTGTACTTTTATACTTATTATTTGTGTCAAACCACTGACAATAAGTAGCAGAAATCATGGCCCTTCACTCCTAAAGACAAGAGCTTGTATCCTCTAGAACAAAGATGTTTACTTAATAATCAGAGCCCAGAGAGTGAAAGGAAGACATTCACCAAGGACAGGTATGAAAGGGGCCGATTTTTTTATGAAGAATTTGCAGAGAAATTAAATTTCCCAGGCAACAGCAGGAACCTGGTAAATAAAAGAATTTCAAACTGAGCTTAGGCATGCTCCTTTGACTCGTTTTAGCCTGAGTAATTAATAAAGTGTTTGGATTGTATTGGCACTACAAGCTTCAACTCCCTGAGGAGTAAGTGGGCTAACACACAGGTGGAAAAATTAGCAATTTATTGATTTGGTACATTCCAAACATACTTGAAGCTTTCCTAAGCTGTTTCTGAGACCCCATGCTGTGTGCATTCTTGTGATCATATTGGCTCCCTCTTGGCCACCAGGATTAACATACTGCTGGGCCAGGATTTGCCTTCTGATTCCCGAGTTAACAACCCACTAATATCCTTTTGCCAGGCATTGCATCTGACATGCTGGAGCCAGTCGTTCTGCAAGCCTCAGGCTTGCAGCTCAGACGAGGAAGCAAAACTTGCCATGTTGGAAATAACTTTAAACCTAAATTCTAACGCAAGTTGATGCTGGAAGCTCAAAAATTGCTCAGTGTGGTTTACTAATAGCTCCCCACCTTTAAGTATAAAATATTCCTTCCACATGCCTTTTGCCTCTGCATTCATCTGTGTTTAACCAAGCTTGTCTCACAAACTCAATTAGCGCTGCTAAACTTTATTTAACACACGCCCTTTCCTTGGTCACTTACAGTCGATCATTTCCTGACTGCTCCTATGGACTGTTCTTGGAAAAATGTGATCCTGCAAAGAAAGTCTCACAATTGCTCTCATATAAAGCTTCTTATTGAAACCGACTTCACAAATTAATAAAGGGGTACAAAGTGAGAACTGTGGTAAGAGCCTAGCTAAAAATAAGGCGGAGGCCCAGCTAAAAATAATGACAATAATTAGGCACCATCCCGTTTACTTCTCTGTAATTGCCACTCTGGAACCACACAGTTGGTGGTCATAAACATTCTTAGCCTTCTCCCTAGATAACATCACCTTTTTGAAAGCTAGGGGTAGTTTCTGAGATATCTTCCAGGTCCCATGTTCCAGTGGAACAGCTGACCCACCCAGACCAGAGGCCCATACCGAGGAACTGACTCAACTGGTCTTGTGACCCCCACCCAAGAACCTGGTCAACAAAGAAGACAATTTCTACAACCCTCTGGTTCCACCCTGAACCCAGCCAATTAGCAGATTCAACTGCCTATGCCAAATTGCCTTTAAAAACCCTGTCTCCCAAATTCTTGGGGAGGCGGATTTGAGAAATTCCTCCTGTCTCCCCTAGTAGTGCTATGTGGAATTAAAAACTCTTTCTCTGGAGGGTAAGCCCTGTTGTCTCGGTGTATTAGCTTCCTCTTGGACAGCGGGCAAATGAACCTGGTTGGGCGGCAACGTTATCAGCGATCAGTATCTAATTTTGTCATGCCATGATTTTTTTTCCATTGGGACTAAACCTTGCTTAATCAAGTTGGCAGATATATCTGTGGTGCTGTCTGTTTTGAAGGGCAGTGTTTTAAATTTGAATTTCAAGTATTTTTGAAAAAAATGAAAATACAGTCAAGTATTTTTGAAAAAAATGAAAATACAGTCAAGTCTCTCTAATTACCTTAGACCGGAGTTTCTCAACCTTGGTACTGTTGACATTTGGGGCCAGCCATCCTGTGAATTTTGGATTTGAAGGCAGATAATAATTCTTTTTTGTGGTAGAGCTGTCCTGCTACTCACTAGGTGCCAGTAGCAACATCCATACCCCAAAATGCAAAAACCAAAAATGTCTCTAGATATTCCCAAAGATCACTTGGGGGACAAAATCACCCTTGTGGAGAACTCCTGCAATAGATAGTTCTGGCTTATTTTTCTCATATCATTGAGGTAAACCAATCTTAGCAACTGCTGGTTTGTTTTGGAGTCATATGTGTATATGCCACAGATCGCCTACTTACCTGCAAAGTCACTGAGAGTAGGTACTAGGTTTTGTTTATCTCTGCATTACTAAGAGTGTCTGGCACAGTCCTGGCATAATATGTTTGTCATTGGTGCTGATTCCCAAATATTTCTGGCTTTCCTCCTTCTGAGGATGGTAGAATTGGACTTCCCATCCTACATTCCCATGGGGGTGGTGGCCACATGACTTGTTTTGGTCAATGAAATGTGACAGGAAGTTATGCATGTCTCTCCAGGGGGAAACAGTGCACGATTTACCACGTACTTGCTTTCTTTCTGGTGTGGTGACCAAGAACATTTGTGATGGTGGCTGCTCTATCGGTTTGGGCCTCTGCGTAATTGTAATGAGTAGAGCCTCCTGCTGCTCTGAGTTGGACGTAAACATAAGTGAAAAATAAAATTTTGGTAATTTAAGCTACTCAAACGGTGGGGTTATTCATAACTAACACATCCAGACTGATTTTAGTGTTACAGACATTTGAATTCAGAACACTTATGAGTCATTTGGTTCCTCTTTTCTCACCCTTAGCAAGGCTAGAAATCCATGATGGTGAACCTCTGCCAAGGTATGGAGCTAGGAAGATAGCGTATCTTGGGTTTCTGCTCCAGCTTAACTATGATTAAATCTGTAAACTGGTTACTTTACCATGAAGAACAACAAATTAATTGCTGTAATTAATTACCTGAAAAATTAAAAGGAATTTCACTTTACTGTTGGAGTACTATGACAAATAATAACAACTAACAGTCATGAAGTACTTTCTCTGTGGCAGACAGTGGGCTAAATACATTGCATAAATTATCTCCTTTACTCCTTATAACAGTTTTCTGAGGTAAATGCTCTCATTAGCCCAATTTTATTTATTTATTTATTTTTTGGGACAAAAAATGTTGCCCAGTATGTTGCCCAGGCTGGAGTGCAGTGGTGCAATCATAGCTCACTGCACCTCAAATTCTTGGGCTCAAGCGATCCTGCTCAGCCTCTGGAGTAGTTGGGAATACAGACACATGCCACCATACGTGGCTAATTTTTTTTGTTTGTTTTTTGTATAGATAGGGTCTCACTATGTTACCCAGGCTGGTCTCGAACTCCTGGTTTCAAGCGATCCACCTTCCTCGGCCTCCCAAAGTGCTGGGATTACAGGCATGAACCACCGTGTCTGGCTTATTAGCCCAATTTTAAAGCTGAGGAAACTGAGTCATGACAAAATTATCAGCTTGCCCTAGGTCATAGCTAGAAAATAGTTAAGCAAGAATTTGAACTTGGGTAGTCTGATTTCAGAGCGTGTGCCTCTTCACAACTCTGACAATCTATTTCCTAAAGAGCGATTCTCCATAAAACCAGGTACCTACGTATTTTGCAGACATAGACACAAGTTAGAGCTATTCTGTGTGGTCTCTAACAAGAAGGCCTTGAGAAATGCTTAGAAAAAATAGCCATATATTTGAAATGGTGCACAATAGTTAAAGCCTGCTGATTCTCCATGGATTATGGTACACTGAGTTGCTCAAAGCTACTATATTTAAGTGAATACACTTCTTTCTTAGGGATTGAACTGGATATGTAAGAGAGCAACATATAAAACATCTTTTCCTTAGGATGCTTCCTTGGCCTTCTGTCACATCTAATATACTGAGTGTTATAATTTTGGTTTCAAACATATAGATAGCATTCAGCCACATTTTTTTTTTTCTGGAGACAGGATCTTGTTCTGTTGCCCAGGCTGATTAGCAAATGATCATAGCTCACTGCAGCCTGGAACTCCTGGGCTCAAGTAATCCTCCCCCCTCAGCCTCCCAAGTAGCTGGAACTACAGGCATGCACCACCATGCCCAAATAATTTTTCAAATTTTTTTTTTTATAGAGATGGGGGTCTCTTACACCTGGGATCAAATGATCCTCCCTCCTTGGCCTCTGAAAGTGCTAGGATTACAGGCACAGGCCACTGTGCCCAGCTTCAGTAAGGCAGAAGTCTCTATCATATTAATCTGCTATATTTAAGACTTGAATGCAGTAAGGTAGCTTATCTCCAAGATGGCCCCAAGGAACCATACCTCCTGACAATCAGGCCCTTTTGTAGTTCCTTCCCACACTGAAACTCACTCTCCTCACAAGATGACCTAGTGAGTCACCACTGCAGTCAAGTTAACTATATACTTTACAGATAGATTTGGGGCGATTGTTTACCTTGCAATTTTCCTTTCATATTTCCCTTTAGAGTATCATTTACTTGAGTTTCTTGAAATGTTAAGATTCTCTCAGTTTTTATTAATATTAAATACTTGATGGACAGACAGGAAGGAGAGATGAGAGAAAAGTAGAAGTGAGGCTATAAAATTTATAGCTTCACTGTTGGAAAGGTCTGCAAACTCTTCATGTATTAATTCATCCATTGTTTTACTTTTCTACTGCTGCTATAACAAATTACCACCAGTGTAGTGGCTTAAAACAACAGAAATTATCCTACAGTATTGAATGTCAGAAGTCCAAAACCAAGATGTTGGCAGGACTTCCTTCCTCATGCAAGTTCTAGGGGAGAATCCATGACCTTGCCTTTTCCAGCTTCCAGAGGCTGCCTGCATTCATCAGCTCATGACCCTTGTTTCATCTTTGAGGCACATCACTAAACTTCTGCTTCTTCTGAGTTTGACCCTTTCATCCTCTCTTATAAGGACTCCTATGATTATGTTGGGCCCACCTGGATAATCCAGGATCATCCCTCCATCTCAAAATCCTTAATTTAATCATATTCTGCAAAATCTCATTTGCCATATAAGTTAACATATTAACAGGTTCTGGGGATTACAGCATGGACATCTTTGGGCAGCCATTACTCTGTCTACCACATCCATTCATCATTCAATACATTCATTTATGCAATTAATTATGTGAACATTTATTGAGTACCCTACATATATCAAACAGTGAACTAGTTGATGGGAATGTAAAGAATGAAAAGAATTGACTAGATGTAAACAAAGCAACATGTGTAGACCTTAAAAGCACAGCAAATGAAAAAAGTAAGAAAAAGACTGAGATTCATAGCACACTATTATATCAATCATAAGGCCACATAAAACATCAGTATATATTTTATGAGAACTGACACACAGGATCCCCATCAAACCCATTATAATGGTTGTATTTGAAGTTGGAAGAGGCTGGAAGTAGAGAATGGGGATTAAAGGCAATAGTACATATATGACATAAGAGATGAGGCACATGGACCAAAAATAATGCTGTGTTATGGACTGAGAAATATAACTACTCAGTGCAATGGATATTTAAAAGGAAAATAACCAAAATAGTTTTAAATAATAAGCATAGTATGATTATGTAAACCATAAGACAGCTGTTAACAAAGTGGGAGAACACAGCACAGAAGAGCACAGAGCAGGTAAGAGCATATTGTAGAAGAGTGGAAGACTTTCCCCCAGGGGACATTGCACAATGTCTGGGGACATTTTCATTTTCACATCTGGGAGGCGGGTGCTACTAGCATCTAGTAGGTAGAAGACAAAGATGCTGCTAAGCATCTGACAATGCACAGGGAAGCCACACAACACAGAATTATCTAGCTGCAAATGTCAATAGTGCTGAGATTAAGAAAACTCTATGATGGAACAACCAGATATAAAAACCAAATAACCCTGAGATTATTGTGGTATGTCAATAGATTTAATTTATAAATATTTGATTATGTGGAGGATTAATGTACAATCAACTACTCATCTTCTGTGTTCTCTCTGCTGTGTTTAAACTCCTTTCCAAATAGCCTAATGTCTATTCTCCATGAATTTCAGTTCCCGTGTCTATACGCTGACGCCTACTGCCCATTGATTTTCCTTCCATTTAGGTTTTTTAGTGATTCCATGAGCTTAAAAAAAAAATCAGATCATGATCGGGGTTGGAAAGAATCAACAGTCATTGTTTAACTACATTAGTTCCATTTGGGTTATAAGCTAATCTTCAAACAGAGAAGAGTGCTGATGTCTCACATTTTGACAGTGGCTTTGGCTCTTGCAGTCATTCTGAGTTTGAATATTGTTGAATAAATTAAGGGTATAGTAGAGTGATTCTCCTGAGGGTCTTCAATCTTATACAACAATTCAGTCTTGTATAATAGTGACAGTCAACTTAAATATTAATAGTTAATCACACACCTATATATTTTAACCATTCCTTTTAATTATTTTGTGGAAAGATAAAAAATAGGAAATGACTATACCTCTAAAATTATCAGTTTGGTCTGACAAGATCAAATTAGTTTAACAGTGTGACCTTCGCGCCTCTAGCTTTTCCTTTTTGTCCCCATTTCTAGGGGCATAAAACTATCTCAAACCTATACCAATAGTACTGTCCATTCATGACAGATACTAATTGACCTTGTGCTTGACACAGAACTAGACATGTTTAATGGGGAGAAAATCCTACAACATCTCATTTTCAGTATTCTGTTTTATTCCCAGACTTTTATCTACTGTAATCAAAAGAGAGTTGGCTTTGGGGCCAAAGACCACTATATGACTCTGGGCAGGTTATCATATCAAAATTCACCGGGCTTTGGTCTTTTCATTTGTAACATTGTTCTTACAAAATTTAATTAAAATGTAAAATCAAGTGAAATAAAGTAGGTAACACATAGCCATTAATTCCTTTTCCTTGTTCAATTCCTGAATGAAGCCCCATCAATATTAAACTAGATGCTTTACCTTCTGGGTCAAGCCAAGAAAAAAGCAAAGAGGTAAGAAAGTACTCCATCACTTTTGCAAATATCTCTTTGGCTGTCCAGCTTAAATCCCACACCAGCTGAACAGAATCTCTTATCTCTTCTGGAACCCTTAACATTAATTGTTTGAAATACTTATAAAGCTAATTAAGGGCTGCTCTCAGATTTCATGTTTTTTAGTTGATTTTCATGTGAATGTTTTAATTCCACAGATTATTAGGTCCTTGAGGTTAGGAATCTTATATCTCTACAACTATTTATTAATATCTATCATCTATTTATCTACCCATCTTGTTTAGTATGTGAAACCTTGATTTACACAGTGCCTTCCCAGAAGGTAGGTTGTGGGAGGAGGCAATAAATATTTTTGAGGAACTGAATTTCACTGCCACTAGTTTCAGTCTCTTTTTTTCAGGTATACGCTAATTCCAAATACTTAGATGAATTAATGTGTTTTAATATCACATTAAATCCTGTATGATCACATTGATCCTGTATGATCAAATTCAGTTTTTCAGGAAATGCAATCTTCTAGTTGTTACCATGTTGAATCCTCATATCACCATAAAGGGAATAAAAAATAAAAAACACAACAAAGCCCAGCAATGCCCAATCAGTAAAACTGATGTTAATATCTGTTTAGAGTTTTGTATTTAAAAGAAACTAAATCATAGGTAATATATAATGTTCTAGACATTTAAAAGAATCTGTTTGTATATCTGATATTATATTAAATTTATATTGACTAATCACTTTTGTTGTCATTCCCATTAATCCAGCCAATTCGAAAGTTTTTAGCAAGAAAAATGTTGCATTGAAGATATCAAGAAGGTTGTAGCTGTAGGCTGAGAAGGATAAACATATGGGGATATTATGTGCTAAAAGGTAAGAGTCTCAAGTATTCTCTCTTTCATGTTATATAGCTCTGGTCAATTTCACAGCCTCAGCCAGTACTGAACAGGGAAATTGGAAAACTGCAGAATCGATTTGCAGAAGTGAAGTTCTATTTTCTTTTACACCTTCTTCATCAGAATTGCTATCATTCTTGTGTTGTGTGGTATTATTGACAGTACCCTGGGCACAGCTGATAATTGCTAAAAGTCACTCTCTTGAAGTGGAAGCAGAATAAAACAAGGAGACTGCAATTTTTTTATTTTCTAAATTTGCTGCTTTCACAATCCTTCATCTTTGCTAGAATTTAAATGTAAAGACTTTTCTTCTCTCAAGCAACAATAATTATAGCAATTCTCTTTGCTTGTGTTTTCTAGGTAAAAAAACATTAAAATAATAAAGCTCTAAATGTCTAATCTGAACTAAATATAGGCCCTTCAAATATTCTGGTTTGCATTTTCAATTCTTATCCTTAATAGATTTTACTTTAAACTATAAATATATGCCAAAACTGCAATATACTTTTCAATATATTAAGAAGAAAACTGGTTTACTTTTGCTGCTGCTTTTCAAGATTGTCAGTAGGTTTAGCAGGTGCTTACTAATTTTCAAATTAGGGCTATTTAAAAAGAAAGCTGTAACCTTTGGCTATGTAGTATCAGCCCTGAAAAAGAATCTGCCTTGTATTCTTAAAGATCATTGAGAAATAATAATTGTCCTATTGGTTCAATTTTGAGATCTTACTATGTATTTTACGTTTTTAAAGAATGCATTTTAGTGATGATGAAATCTTTACTATGTAATGCTATTTGCCCAGTAGAATGGAGTCTATTTACAGTGTCATATAAATGGCAACTTTGTGATTATAAATCTTTTTTCTTTCTATTTCTATTTAGATTGGTGTTTGTTCTTGTATTCTGCTCCACTTCCAATTTAGAAATCTTGTGGGTCAAAGAATCAGAAAACTGCCTTTTAATTAGTCAAATAATATTGCCAACTCTGTTTGTTAATTAGTTGATAATCAAATGAAAAAGAAAATTGGCTACATTTCTTAAGGCTTAAGTAGATAGGCGGCTACAAAACAAACATAAAACACAAACAAAACTCCCCCATAGTAACAGGTTTAAAAAGGTTGCCAGATAAAATACAGAACACTCAATTAAATTTGAATTTCAGATAAACAGAAAATGATATTTTAGTTTAAGTATGTCTTAAATAATGCATGCCCTACATTTCATTTGCTAAATCTGACAACCCTAAGGATTAATGCCATTTTTCTTAACATCATCAATATTGTGATTTTTAAAAACATTATTTTAATAAATTAGAAAGCAACAGCATTAAGCTCATAAAATGGAAAAATGGAAATTTAAAGTTATGAATAACAAAAATTAAATCAATTTCTTCCATGTATAACTGTGCAGAAAAGGTTTTCATAAGGAAGAATTATAAATGCATATGGATGTTCATAAACCCCCGTTGGGAGGAAACACCACTTCTTAATTTGCATAGGATTATAGTACTTTGAGCTCTAAATTTCTCAGCAGACCTAGAGAACAGAACTAAATTGTTTTTTATAATTCTTTTTATCAATCACAATTTAAATTCTGAGATCAATTATCAAGGAATTTAACTATTTGATCTTTTGGGTGTGAGAAAAGTTAAATGCATGGACTAAATATGTCTCCACCAGAAATCCTTCCCATTCCTTATATTTCAAATTTCTAGAAATAGCATTCCCAGTCTTAGCTCATTTGCACCTTACATTTATCTTTAGAATATTAAGCATCTATAATGTATACCCTGTTAGATGTTAGAAACACAAGATGAGTAAATCAAAACTAGTCAACAGTAAAGTTTCGGTTTTCTTTCAAAAGGATTTCCGTCTATAAAGCAGATAGAATATGGATTCTATGTTACAAGTGAAAGGTCAGAGTGCTGAGACCCTAAGAGCTCAGAAGTATTATCTAAGGTCTCACATATAGTGAGTAAAGAGCCAGGGCTTCAGTAATCGTCCCTGGCTTCTGGCTGGGGGCACTTGACCACATCAAGCTAAAAAGCTTCTTCACAGCAAAGGAAACAATCAAAGTGAAGAGACAGTCTCCAATATTTCTTCAAAGGTAATCCCTGATTACTTAGTATCGTAACCCCTCCGTTTCCCAGAAGCAAAAAGGAAAGCATCTTGAAAGCATCTTGAATCCCTCCATAATGTTCACATGCTCTTAAAAGTGGAACAGGTGTTCTCTGGGTGTGGAAGAAAAGCAAGGCATGAGTGGGAGTTAAAGCAGCCGTTGTAACCAGACCAAATTAATCTGTGGAAACCGGAGCACCCAGCCAAGTCGATGCTTTTTCAATTGGGTGCTACAGGTGACTCATCAGAGACAGTTTGCTTTTGGGCCTTCTGATATTTTTCTTCAGGGTGGGGTGTCAGATTTCCTTTGCATTTTTGGACAACAGCCCTCGTGTCCACTTCCAAATTTGTCTGGTTTCACAGCCCTCACGCAGAGCCTGATTTCCTATCGGAAGCTAGTCATTGGCAGGAAGTTTAGGGAATGAAGAAAAAGGTGAAAAAATGAGCCAGAGGCCACGAGAGAGGCCTAAAATGGGGAAATTCGCACTTAAAGAGCTTTCCCTACCCCAGCCCCGCAGAATGACAGCTCTCCTCTGCCAGAAGACTACCTCTCCCGGCAGGCACTGCGCGCCCCACAGCCACAGGCTGGCCGGCGCCTTACTCTCCACCTCCGTCCGAACCAGCCAATAGGAACCCCGGCTTGGTTCTCCGCCCGACCCGGACCACGCGGGAGCGGGGTCAATAAAACTACACTTCCCGACGCGCTTATGCTCGCGTCCTGGCCAATCAGCGCCAGTAGTTCGGAGGCTGGGGGCGGAGCCGAATGCATAGGACACCCCATTGGCTAGAGGAAGCTTAGAAGAGCCGGAACCCGGGAGCTGGAGAAGCGAAATGACATTTCCTCTTTAAATAGCCGGAGCCCGGGCCCCACAGAGAAATGGCCGCGTCGGCAGGTGGGTCGTGTGCTGGCTAGGGCGGTATGGAGGGAGGAGGGAGAAGGTGAGCCGGGGCCAGGCACAGGCTGTGAGATGCGGAGGCAGCGATGAGGAGCCGGAGAGAAGGATGGAGAGGTGGGGAGGGTGGAGGGAAAGCAGGATGAATGGGGTGGAGGGCGGTGGGCGGTCCGGCCGGACAGGGATGGGGAGGCTGCGTACCCGCCGCCGCTCCAACCCGTTCGGGAGGCGGTTGAGAGGGCACCGGCGGCAGCCACCCGTCGAGCTTCCCTCGTGAGGCTCCTGCCCTCCGCTCTCGGCTGGGACGTGCCGGCTCTCGGCGGAGTCCTCGCAGACATCTCGCCCGTTCTATGAGCACGTTCCCTTCGCGAGCACGGGGCACCGAGCTCGCCTGGCTCCCGGAGGAGCGGGCTGGCCTTTGAACTTGTTCGCCGCTAGCTCTCAGCTCTTGTCTCTCAAATCCTACACTCGCGGTACCATAAGGTAGTGTGTATATATACGCATATTTATTTTTGAAGCGGGGTTGGGGGGAAAGCCTAGCAAATAAAAAAACCCCGTGACGCCGTAACTGGCTCGGAACTTGTGGTTGTACGATTTTTCTCCTCCTAGATTTAAGTAAGTCTTCCCCAACACCGAATGGGATTCCATCTTCAGACACAGCCAACGATGCCATGGACCCCTTCCATGCTTGCAGTATTCTTAAGCAACTCAAAACAATGTACGATGAGGGACAGCTGACAGACATTGTAGTGGAAGTGGATCACGGGAAAACATTTTCCTGTCATAGAAACGTTCTTGCTGCAATCAGCCCTTACTTCAGGTATGATGATGGTGGAAATTTCTATTGATATTTGCACGGAGCTCCCTTTCCCCCTCAGTATTGTCCCCTTGATTATTATACTGAGATGCAATAATGAAATGAAACCAATGAGTTTGTTTCCTCAGAATAGATAGCAGGCCCTATCTTATTAAGCCCTTGTTTTTGACTTGAGAGGTTCTTCTAGAGTTCAGGTGGTGGGTTAAGTTAGTGGACCTATGTTTGTTTGTTTGAGGTAAATGACCAGAAAATCTAGACTTGTGCTGTTCAATAGGGCAGCCACTAGCTGCCTGTGGCTATTTAAACTTCAATTACTTAAAATGAAATAAAATTAAATATTTAGTTCCTCAGTTACACTAAACACATTTCAAGTACTCAGTAGCCACATGCTTACTGGCTGCCATATTGGATAGCAAAGATATACAGCATTTCCATCACTGAAAGTTTTATTGGGCAGTGCTGATCTAGAATTTGTTCCAAAAAGTTATCCAGGATGCTTTTTTTTTTTTTTTTTTTTTTTTAGTGCATGTAAGTCTTTTAGAATTTAAAATATAGTAGCCTGTTCCTTTAAAAACAAATTACCATTCAATAGATTGTTTTAATCATATGGGGGTACAAGCAGTGGGATAAAAATGAATGAACTATAGTTTCCTTAGGCCCCAAACTAATGATTTCTAAGATTTCCAGAAGTATTTTTAAGCTAAGCTTTTATTTTCATTTATATTAATTCTTGTTTATCATAAACTTTGAAAAGTAAAATTTTAAAACTTGGGTCTGAAAAATAACTTTCTACTTTAAGAAAAGATTAATGGAAAATGTAGTTTCCTGCCTGAGTTTAACTACTTCTTTTGTGTCAAGTGCACACTTTTTTAAGTCTTTCAATATTCGAAAGTGGTGCATGAATGACAGTAAAATCATCTTCTCAATCACATTCTAAATGTGCTTTTTCCTTTTGAAGGTCCTTACCTTTATAGGACACATAGCAGTGTAGTGTTCCAGACAGTAGTTTCTGGTTCCTTTTTCTCAGAATACTGGGTTAAATATAGTCACTTCAGTCTGATGCTTGTGATGTTGTAATCGTTTAGACTTGCCTAGGGGTAGGTCATTGGACTGCTAAGTATTAATCATCACAAAACAATGAGCTGGGGGGAAAAATGAAACTCATATATGCAGAAGTTGTGAAATTTGGCCTGGTAATGAAAGCTATGGTGAGATTCACTTACCCAGGCTATCCATTAGATATGGTCAGGCCATTTATGTGTTTAAATATGTGCCACCATTATTACTTATGAAGCTTTGGTTAAGCTTACTTTACATACATTGCCTTATATAATCTTTATAATCTTATCTCCGTACACTTGTTCCCATTTTACATATGAAGAAACTGAGGCTCAATGAGGTTAAATAACCTGCCTAAATCATCTAACTGGTAAATGATAGAGGCTGGATTTGATTCCCGTGCCAGGCTTCTTAGTTACTAGATAACTCTTAAGGAACAAGAGTGTATAGAATGGGTCCTTTTTAAAGTTTCCTGTAAAAAAATTTTTTTATTGTATAATAGATTTGAATAGTAAAAAAAAGTTTAAAAAATTAGAACTTCAATGTGAAGATATCTATATCTTATAGAAATTTTATACTCTGGATTACATTATTTAAATATCATACTTAATTAAAATTAGCTTTGGAGACCAAGACAAATCACTTTAAAAGAAGTGTGCCAAAAGAGATTCTTAATTTCCTTAATTCCTTAAAATCTTAAATTATTTAATTTCCTTAAGATATTAACAATTAATAAATTTCTTAATTTCTTAATTTCCAAGGAGTTAAAAAATGCTTGAAAAACTTTCAAAGCATAAGATATGTGCATTCAAATAAAGAAATTTGACTAGAAAACTTAAAGGATTAGATTTTTATCTCTTGCTAGAGGTTTTTATACACAGTTTCTTGGCACCAGCGCTATTCTTATGTGGGATCTAGGAAGACATACTTAATAATTTCTAAGTCTTGCGTCACTGGTAGAAGAATCAGAATAGCTGGGAATTTGGCATGGCTTTTTCATGATCCCAGTGACTTATCAGAATTAAAATTTGATAATTAGAAATGTTTTGCTACTCTGAATTTCGTGCAAGGATGTGCTCCCACTTTATACAGAGTTTACGTGAAGAACTTACTAGAACAGAGGAGCACTCATCAAGTGTCAGACTACTCTTGTGTGTGAGACGAGCCTATTCAAGTCTGGAGTAGTTCCCATGATACAGGGATATGTGTAATGTTCTCCTTTGGGAGTTAATCTCTCCTAATGAAGGGCTTTATTTTTCTTTTTAATTGGTAGCTGTATAGGTGATTCTTTCAGCACCTGAATTGAAAATCAACTCCTACATCGGAACGTCTAGTTTTTAGTCATCAAAAAAAGCCTTTGTAATATTAAAATTTACATTGTGCAAGTAAAAATAGGACCCAAAAGTGATTAACCTGGGCAGCAAGCTGAGTCCTTGTACCTCCAATGTTTTCCATACTGCATTTTAAAATTAATTCCATGGATTTGATGGATACGTCAAAAGTTACTGGAATTCTTGCCATTTAAGGATATTTTTCATAATAGCACTTAAAAATGGAAGGGGTCTGGATCACAATAATCAACTTCTATCACCAATGTTAGGTCAGTTTCTTCAACATCTATTAAGCATCGTAGACCTTGAAAATGAAGATAAATAGCACATAGCCCTTTCTTCAAAAGGCTTTTAAAAAAGGTTTTGATTTGATTTTTATGTTTAAGAGTAGTCTAGAATGAAACCTGAAAGGGGTGAAAAGAAAGGCAAATGATGTTTGTAAATGACTAATACATAAATAAAGAGCCAGGTTTGGCTACTTAATGTTTTGGTCAAGAAAGTCCCATAAATGCACTGATACTTTAATTTAAAAAAAAAAAGCTTGATCTCAAAGGTAAAAGTTTGGGATTTTAAAAACTATTATCTCCAAAGAATCAGTTAACTATTAAATTCTCTTTAGAAGAGGCATTATATTAACCCTACCATAATCTTTATTTATGTCTAGATATAACTAGGTAAAATATGGTAATTTTAACTGAAAAAATGAAATATTTTCAAGATATATTTGAAAGATTTTCAAAATGTCCAAGGGTAAGTGATCTTTATATTCCTTATAATGATTAAAGAAGCATTCAAAACTAATAGTTTTTAAAAGGCATAGGTGGAGAATATGTACTTTTGAAGAACATCTTGCTTTCCTAAGATGAAATTTTTAAAGATATATTTTGTACACAAGTTGCCTTGTAATTTTCACTGGGACATGAAAAGTTTTATTAGACTGTGTCTTCTCTTTGTATGCCAATGTATCACATTGACACTTTTATAGATTTTTTTTTTTTTTAATTTTTATTTTGTGGAACTCTAGGCTCTGTCACTCAGCCTAGAGTGCAGTGGCATCATCATAGCTCACTGTAGCCTTGAGTGCCTGGGTTCGGGCGATCCTCCTGCCTCAGCCTCCTGAGTAGCTGGGACTATAGGAATGCAGCACCGCGCTCAGCTAATTTTTCTATTTTTTGTAGAGACGGAGTCTCGCTCTTTCTTGCTCAGGCTGGTCTCAAACTCCTGGCCTCAAGCAGTCCTCCTTCCTAGGCCTCCCAAAGTGCTAGGATTATAGGCGTGAACCACCTCACCTGGTATTAAACTTTTTGACTGGCATGGCAATTTAAGATCTAATGTCCGTAAGGCAACTTGACTAGAAGTCTAGAAGGGGCTCCAAGGAAAATGCGATACTGGAATATGCCATGTCACCTTTTGGTTTGCTTTACTTGGGTGTACTCTCCTTTTTTCATTGTTGGCACAAAGTAGGCTATCCCTGAGAATAGGGTTTTTGAGATTAGCCAGACTAAATCCTTCTGCTAGATTATCAATTTTTACCCCAATATCAGGAACTATATTAGGAAATACTGTATTACAAAAGCTTATCTTTGTGGTAACTTTGTACTTTTTAAAAATTTGCCACAGTAATTTTTATTTGTAGCACACATATATTAACCACTGTTTCCTTCATAGATCCATGTTCACTAGCGGCCTTACAGAAAGTACTCAAAAAGAAGTTCGAATAGTCGGTGTTGAAGCTGAATCAATGGATTTAGTGTTGAACTATGCCTACACCTCCAGAGTTATTCTGACAGAGGCCAATGTTCAAGCCTTGTTCACTGCAGCTAGCATCTTCCAGATTCCTTCCATCCAAGACCAATGTGCTAAGTATATGATCAGTCATTTGGACCCACAAAATTCTATTGGGGTCTTTATCTTTGCTGATCATTATGGTCATCAGGAACTTGGAGATCGATCAAAAGAATACATTCGTAAAAAGTTTCTGTGCGTCACCAAAGAACAAGAGTTTCTTCAGTTGACAAAAGACCAACTGATAAGTATACTAAACAGTGATGATTTAAATGTAGACCGAGAAGAGCATGTTTATGAAAGCATTATAAGGTGGTTTGAACATGAACAGAATGAAAGAGAAGTGCACCTTCCAGAAATTTTTGCCAAATGCATACGTTTTCCTTTGATGGAAGATACCTTTATAGAAAAAATTCCACCTCAGTTTGCACAGGCTATATCCAAATGCTGTGTAGAAAAGGGACCATCCAACACCAATGGCTGTACACAGAGGCTTGGAATGACTGCTTCTGAAATGATCATATGTTTTGATGCTGCCCACAAACACTCAGGAAAGAAGCAAACAGTGCCTTGTCTAGATATAGTGACAGGAAGAGTGTTTAAACTATGCAAACCACCAAATGACTTGAGAGAAGTTGGGATTCTTGTATCACCAGATAATGACATTTACATTGCAGGAGGGTACAGGCCAAGCAGCAGTGAGGTCTCCATCGACCATAAGGCGGAAAATGATTTCTGGATGTATGATCATTCCACCAACAGATGGCTACCCAAACCGTCCTTGCTGCGAGCCAGAATAGGCTGCAAACTAGTGTATTGCTGTGGTAAAATGTATGCAATTGGAGGTCGTGTTTATGAAGGTGATGGAAGAAACTCACTAAAATCTGTGGAGTGCTACGACAGTAGAGAGAATTGCTGGACAACTGTTTGCGCAATGCCAGTTGCAATGGAATTCCATAATGCTGTGGAGTACAAAGAGAAGATCTATGTTTTACAGGGTAGGTGCCTAAGTGATTTAGTTCTTCATGGAAGGGTAACACATCAAGTTGTATTTTACTTAATTATACTGAAACAGGTGTTAGTTCCTGTTAATTGAGGAATACCTCTGGCTTCCTTAGCAAACTATTTATTGGAACACTCTATTCTGTAAAAGACCTATAAAGGAAATAAGGGCTGGGCATGGTGGCTCACACTTGTACTCCTAGGACTCTGCAACGCTGAGATGGGAGAATTGCTGGAGGTCAGGAGTTCGAGACCAGCCTGAGCAAGAATGAGACCCTGTCTCTACAAAAAATAGAAAAATTAGCTGGGTGTGGTGGTATGTGCCTGTAATCCCAGCTACTTGGGAGGCTGAGGCAGGAGGATCACTTGAGCCCAGTAGTCTAGGTTGCAGTGAGCTGTGATGTGGTGGGACAGAGTAAGATTCTGTCTCAAAAAAAAAAAAAAAAAAAAAGGCAGGTAATTTTAAGTTATTAAAAGGATCCTGTAAGTTTTTTATGTTCTTGTTTTGATATCATGTGGAAAAAGTATTCTTGAAAACATGCTTTAATATTTAATAGTTCAGCCTTTTGGGAGAACTATTTCAGAGCAGTTTTTAAAACTTTAAACAAAAAAGCAAGGTTGATGCATATTTTTGCTTTTTAATAATATATAATCAAGAGATGTAGCAATTGCTTTTTTATGGAACTTACTGGATTAGTTTAAAAGAGGAAAAAAAGAACAAAGCATTAACTAAGTTATACTATTTAATTACCAAAGAGTTTTATATAAGCCCTATAATTGCAAAAGTTATGAAACTTAATTACAAAGAATTGGAAAGTACAGTCTTTAGGTTTTAATTTCACTGCTGTTGAGGTTGCCTTCCATAATATATTGTTTTCAATTTTTTTGACTGAAAAACTTTGAGATGTCACTGTTTTTTTACTTTTACCATTATAAGAGGAACTGTCTAATATACTTAACTTTAAAAAAAAAAAAAACTATTAAGGACCAGTAATCTGGCAAAGATACAGTAGAAGTACAGTGACTGAGTGAGAGTAAAGAAGATGTTTGCTCCAAGGTTCTGATTTGTGATAACTAGTATTTTCCTTCTATTTGGTTTCTTATACCTTTTAGTTGCTTGAATATAGAATGCAATATAGATAATATTAATACCAGTGCCCTTTTTCCTCTTACATGTTTCTTAATTGGTTATATATATTTTCCTCATACTACTACTTTAATAAAACAAGGCAAAGGGGCAACTTCTATGAAGATATGTAGTCATAATGCTGCATAACAACGATCTGGTCAATGATGGACCAAATATACAATTGTGGTCCCATAAGATTATAATACCATATTTCACTGTTCCTTTTCTATGTTTAGATATGTTTAGATACACAGACACTTCCCATTGTGTTACAGTTACCTACAGTGTTCAGTAACATGCTATAAGGAGCAGTAGGCTATACCTTACAGCCTAGTTGTGTAGTAGGCTATACCATCTAGGTTTGTGTAAATACACTCTATGATGTTCACGCAAAAACAAAATCTACTAACAACACATTTCTTGGAACATATCCCTATCGTTAAAAAATGCGTAATATTTTAAAAAATATGTTCTTTGCTCTAGTCCTTTATTTGACTTAAAACTATCTAGAAATGTCTGAACACATTTGTTTTAAGTTTAATTTCAAGGTAATTGTTCAGGAGTAGTACTCACTGGTTCCTTATTTTAGTTAAATGGAAGCACAAGCATGATTTGGGTTCGCTGGTCTTGCAGAAAATGATGTATAATGTTAAATGATGTATGATGTTAAATGATGTATAATCTACCCCATCTCTATTAAAAAAAAAAAAAAAAAGAAAAATTAGCTGGGTGTCATGGGGTACACCTGTAGTCCCAACTACTCTGGAGGCTGAGGCAGGAGGATCACTTGAGCCCAGGAGTTCAAGGTTGCAATGAGCTATGATGAGTCCACTGCACTGCAGTCTGGGCAACAGAGTGAAACCCTGTCTCCAAAAAAAAAAGATGTATAATCCATCCATTATCACTGGATAGGTTATATCATCCAATATGATTAATGAAAGCTCTGTGTGTGTGTGTGTGTGTGTGTATGTGTGTGTGTCTTACTAGCTAACCAGTTAGTTAATAGAAATAGAATTATAAGACTCCCAATTTGGAATGTAAAGGTGTATAGTAATGCAAATACTAAAGCAAAATAGCAATGAATTAATACAATTTCAGGGCTGGAATGAGTATCATTTAATCCAAGGTAATATTTAATATAAGAGGAATCTGAGGCCCTGAGATTTTCTTAATTGCTTATCATTGGTTTTAATTTATTAAAGAGGACTTTATATTTTAAGAATCAAATTTTTGGTGTGTCATATTTTCTTTTCTATAAGAAATTTATAGAGAAGTAGCATACATTAGAAAGTATGGATTCCTGTCTTCTTTATCAAGAATCCTGTTACAAGTTAATTAATAAAGGTAGATCTTATACAAGTAAATCTGGGAGCTCAACAAACTATTAGAAGTAAAATTGAAGGTAAAGTGTCACTATTACTAAGTTGGCAGTTGAATTTGTAGATAACAATAACTCTAGTTCAGAACAGTTTTCAAACGGAGACCCAATTTAGAATCAGGTATTACTAGTCTAAACCAAGCCTCTTTACATAAATAAATCTGACATACATAGTTGGAAGCTTATGTTGTACTAATTTTTTAAAAATCTGTGGCTTTTGAAGTATCATTTAATCTACTCATAAAGGTTCAGATTTTTATTACAAGGATTTTATACAAATGTTATAAATAGCAAAACTCTTATAAATCTTTACTACTTTAATTTTTTCTGACATTATCATATTGGCATTGTGATTCAGCATACCCTATTATTGTCAAATTAGAATAGAAGCTGACTCAAAGTCAATGCCATAAACCAAACATGTTTTCTATTTTATTAAAGCCATGTTTTCTCATGTTGAATATTTGTCTTTGCATAATTACAGCGACATTCACTCAAGTGAGCACATCATTGACCATAAACATAGATCTGAACAATCCCATGTGCTGTCTTCTAATTAAATAGTTGGCACACAAATTGATGGTGGCATTTGGTCTTATTGGCTGAACATTAATAATAATGCTTTTTTGGAGCTGGATTAAAATAAATTTTCTATAACACACAATTGGATAGAACAAGGAACCAAGCTCTTAACTGTTATTCTGCCATCAGTCTATAGTAACTCCTACCTCCTCAATATGAACATCCCAATTTAGGTCGACTGTAATATTATCTGTTATATTGTATCATGGAATTGAAAAAGTTTTATGGTATTTTGTAACCTCATTAATATATCTCTGGAGATTATAAAAGAAATATTTTAGAAAGTGAAATATTTGGAAAATTATGCTCTTTTGTCTTCAGAGGTTGGAATTACAACATACAGCCAAAAATCAAACATGAAAATATACATATTCTTGTTTTCTTTCTTTTTCTTTTTTTAGGAGAATTTTTCCTCTTCTATGAGCCTCAAAAAGACTACTGGGGTTTCTTAACCCCCATGACTGTGCCTAGAATCCAGGGCTTAGCAGCTGTATACAAGGACTCTATCTACTACATAGCTGGAACCTGTGGAAATCATCAACGTATGTTTACTGTAGAAGCCTATGATATTGAGCTCAATAAGTGGACTCGTAAAAAGGATTTTCCATGTGATCAATCCATAAATCCATACCTTAAACTGGTACTTTTCCAGAATAAACTCCATTTATTTGTTCGAGCTACTCAAGTGACTGTTGAAGAACATGTCTTCAGAACCAGCAGAAAAAATTCCCTTTACCAATATGATGACATTGCTGACCAGTGGATGAAAGTATATGAGACCCCAGATCGGCTCTGGGACCTTGGCCGGCATTTCGAATGTGCTGTTGCCAAACTCTATCCTCAGTGTCTTCAGAAAGTCCTTTAATGAGTAGCACGCCTTAGTGCATCACTGGCGTTTCATACTTAGGAAACTTGTCTTATGATAGAAAGGAGTGCTGTCAGTATTTAAGAAAGCTGAGAGAGTTTAGTACACAGAAAAGGGTGCTCTTAAAGATTAGTGTAGGAAGGAATTTGCTTTCATCCTTGCGATGTTTCATTTCAGTAAGAAAAGGTAACAAAGTGCAATTATCAGCAATTTTTTTTCTGGCATAAAAGTAATCATATTCTAGATTTTTGTGATAGTCACTGAGATACCAGATGAATCAAGACAACTATGCACTCTTAGAAGAGCATTTAGAGTATTATTGAGTAGAGACATTTAAACTAGTTTGATGTGACTTTTTATTTTTAATACGGGTAACAATCTGAGGCAATATCACTAGGATTTTACTTTAGCTGTGACCTCTCTAACACAGAGAAGCACTAACTTAGATCCTCATTCTTAATATTTATATATATATATTTTTTGTGTACTGTTTTCAAGTGTACTGAGATTTAAATGTGTTCTGTTATTAGAGTAGATTGAAGGAAAAACAAATGAGTCTCAGAAAGAGCTTTTCGTCTGATTGTTTCATATTTCCCATGTAACTTTAAGTTAAGCTAAAGTTTTTTTAAGTGGCAGTTTGGATTGATAACTTTTTCAAGTGCTAACACTGTCTCATTTTTTTTTAAATCTGGAAGAGTGCTCAAATTCACAGGTGGCTGGTGCTAGTCTAAGTTAATTCATGTGTATAACTAGATAGATTTAAATGGTCTGAGCCTATGCCTATCTTTCAAATTGGTATGTGAGTTTCATGGCCTGTAGTACTTTACCTGTTGAACTCTTGTGATTTCACAAGATTTTCTACTTATGTGATAGCAAGATATGGCCAGTTACTGGTCTAGCTGGACTCAATCTTAGAATATTAAGAACATTATACTGAGTTTGCACTAACATGGGCCATTTGTTGCTCCACTTCTTTTTCCATCTACCTGTCCAGTCATTATCGGTACAGCAGAAGGTAACTTAATTCTCTTCTGGGTAGATCCTAATGTGAACTTTTACACCTACTTTTAAAATTCTGTTTTCCAGAAACATACAACTTCTGCAGTGGTCTAATTTAATTGCTTTTAAGTTTCATATTACAATTAAAACCTCATTTTTTTTTTCATTTTTGCACTTAACAGTGATGGATGCTTTTACATTGAAATCCTTGTTCTAGCTGAAGGGGACTGAGAAGCAAAAGAGTGAGTGAATAGAACCATAGCTTTATAGGTACAAAATCATTTTTCATATTTAACTGATGAATTTCTAACAATCAGTTAGGAATATTAACGTGAAGGACAAACCAACTCATTTGTATATCTAAAGCAAGTATTTGGATCAGTAAGTTATTTTTTACTAAGCCTGGAATAATTGATAAAGGATTTAAGTATAGCCCAGAGTCTGTCCTCAATCAGAACATTTTTATTCACTTAAAAGAAGCAAACTGGCATGGTTTGTGTTTTAAAAATCTTGCACAAATTGTAATGTGATACTGTGAAACAAATTTAAAACATTGCCTCTTTGCATCACATACCTCGTTTTTCAGAAGCTTTCCAAACTGCTTTACGTAGACCTCTATAAGTAGGGAATGTTTTCTGAAACAGAAGTTTAAATGGACAGCATTTATAGAATTAACATTTTAATATATAGTCTTAGAAAGCTAGATATGTGGTTTCTTCTTATTGGCCTTTATAGTGTGACTGTAATCTCTGTATAAACTTTGTCAAACAATTACTTTTCCCTCCCCAGTTTATCATGCTGTTTGGGGGTTATTTCTGTGAGTTTTTAAGTCATTATTTACAGTTTTGCATTGCTGAGGAGAGGGAAAAAACAAAAATAACCAGTTTTTGCAAGAGATGTTCATGTAATTTATTTTTGAAAGCTTTGTTTAATAAGATTTCCTGCCGCTTTTTGACAATCTTCTGTATTTAGAAAAATGTATTACTTGAAAACATGACATAGAACTTTGGGTTAGCAATTTACATGTTCTGTACGATATGTAATAGAACAACATACTGTGGTTAATTCTATAGTAGATTTATTCTCTTGATCTGCACAACAGTTGATCTTTTGCTATAACAATTTATATTGAAAGTATGATCTAAGTTTAGTGTGTCAGAACCAAGGCCTAGGATTTGTTATGGGAGTAGAATATATATTGAATTTTGTATGAAGAACTATTTGTTTAAATTATATAGCTGGGATATTTTACCACTTTTAAAATGGATTCAGAAGAGGTCCTAGAAGACTAAGATTAGTGATATGTGTGGGTTTACGTTTAGATATTTAAGGTACACTTTCTTAGTGTGATGAAAATATAAGTAAAAGGCACAATGGGTACTACAGAATTAAAATATAGGTCTAACATATGCCAGTCCCACTTTAACTTTGTTTTTTTGAAGAATGTATCTTAGCACTTTCCTATGTATTTTTTACACATTGAAAACTGGACTTGGTATAACTATGTTACAGGAAAGTAGAAATTGTGTTATTATCTTCCATCTTTTTCTGTTATCCTACAAAGCTGATGCTTAAGCATCAAGGTGATTTCCTTTGTCATGAGAAAAAGTGGATGTGATCTTCGAGGAACCAGATTTCCTATGTAAAGCAGTTTAAAATGGCATTCAATGTTCAGTGCTCAGGTATGTAGTAAGTACTGTAGTCCTGTGGGGGCAAATGTGTAGATATTTTTAAACATTTTGCCATAATTGCACAATTTTTTGCATTTTTACCTGATGTCATTGTTTCTTAAAATAAAATCTTTTCTGATTGAAAACTTCCAGTGTTGCAAAGTGACTTCTGACTAGTGAGGTTTGCAGAATTCAAATTTGTTGAAAATCATGAAATACCTCATGTCATGGTAGAATGAAATGAGATTTTAATCTATTGAATATCTGGCCTCTGGTAGGAAATGAACTAGTTAATATTATATATAATGCTCTTTAAATTCCAAAGCAAGCTCACTTATATTTCTGGCCCTAAAATTTTGTTATCCTTGATTCCTCTCATTTCATATCCAATCCATCAGAATCACCCTTGATCCCTTGTAATCTGTTCTTTTCCCTGCACAGTAGTGAGAGTGATTCTGTTACACGTCAGTCTG
>CM052436.1:150981921-151036672 GCA_028533085.1 Varecia variegata | reverse complement strand
GCAGCTTTTGTCAAGCTCTGTCAAAGAACATTTCCCTGGAGAGTAGCCCTTTGTTATAAAAAGGTTCTGGGTGTGTTTCATATTTTTACTCCTTCTCTCCTCCAGCCAGAGCCACTAGGGGATCTTTCTTAGATATTTGCCATGAGAATCTGCTGAGTTTCCTGTAAATGAAATCCACCAAAGTATAGGGGCCCCATATGACTGAAGTTCCAAGGAGTTTCTCACTTTCATGGGAGTTCACACTCAGCCTCCAGCAATTCAGCAAGAATGACGATTTAGGTGTCCTAACCAGTTTATGGATATAGCTACTTCTAGTCCAAGTTAGCACATCTTGACTGTGACTCTGTGGATTCACTTCTACTTCAGATTTCCGGGTGACTGTTTGCCCTGCAACCTAATTTCTCTGATGGATCCAAGAAAACTCATTTATTTTTGGTTTGAACAGATTTTTCTTGTAAGGTTGAGAGTGACGACATCCAAGATCTTTGCATTTTCAGTGATGAATCTGGAATTCCCCATAAGAAGCTTCTAATACATATTTTAAATTGAATGAATGAATTATTCTTTAGTTTATATGGAATAGTTCATTTCCTCTTTTATATGTGTGATATATTTTACAATGAAAATGAGTAAAAAAGTTAGTCTCACTTTGTAAAACATGTTCATACACTTAATCATATTTAGGTGTCTTTTATTTGTAATTTACATGGCCATGGAATTGACATAGTTCAGTGAATGTTGACTCTTGAGTACCTAAATAACCTAGCTTCCTAGGACCAAATTAAAATTATATGATATAATTTAATTAAAATCATCAATCATTTTGGGATGTTTTTTACCAGACTATTAAAGCTAAATTGAAAATACAATGTAATCATTTTAAATTATCCTTATTAAGTATATACAGAACATTTTCTATTGGCTAGTTTGTTAGAAATGAACGAGATTTAATAGATCTTTTTTGTCATTTCCTATTTCTCAAATATATGTACAATTATATGATTTGGTGAACAAAATGCTACAATAAATATTAACAAGTGGAAAATGTGTAATATATTTTCTGAGTATTTTATATTGGGCTTATGAATGTGAATTATAGTGTTTTTGGTGACTATGGGCAGATTACTTAATTTTTCTGAGCTTCAATTTTCTCATGCATAAAATAGGCTAATAATATAACCCATCTTAGAGAGTTTTTGTGAGGATTAAATAAGCATGTAAAACACTTATTACAGTGCCTGGCATATAATGAACACTCCATAAATATTCATTGTTGTTAGTATTATTAATAACTATACTGCTTTCTTTTAGATAGATTTAAAGCATAACCTTTGTAGAAAAATATTCCTTAATAGTTGATATAAAGTATATACTAAAGGGAAGTGTAGCCATTTGGACTCTGTGCCCATAAGCCAAGCATGAAAACAATTTTCACAGTTTTACAGTCACACAGTTCTCACTTTCATTTCTGGACTATGCATTTCTAAAGGATTGAAATTAAACGAATGGTATGTAAAGTAATTTATACAAGGCTTGTAACCTCTGGCTGCAAAATAAAAATAGGCTTTTTTGCTTGTTTTAAAAAACTGAAAAGGGCCTGTCCTTACAGTTTATCTTGTTCTTTGTTCTCATTCGGAGATAAGGACCTGTCCTCCTCAGTTCAGGCTGCCATAACAAATTATCATAGACCCGGTGGCTTAAACAACAAACATTTATTTCTCACAGTCCTGGAGGCTGGGAGTCCAAGATCAAGGTGCTGGAAGATTCTGTCTGGTGAGGGCCTTCTCATTGTATCCTCTCTTGGTAGAAAGCAGAGGGAAAAAAAGCAAGCTCTCTAGTGTCTTTTTATAAGGGCACAAACCCCAGAGCCCTCATGACCTAACCACCTCCCAAAGGCTCTACTTCCTAATACCATCACATTGGGGACCAGGATTCCAAAATAAGAATTTGGTGGGGTTGGGGTAGGGGGACACAAACATTCAGTCCATAGCAGGATCTAATAGAGTTAAGGTCACATAGTTCAGTACTTAAAACATATGCTTGCAAGGATCTTTTAAGGATAAAAAGATAAGGTTAGAACACCTTATACTAACACTTAGATTAGGATGTTTTACACTAATCCATAAGTCAAGCAGCCAAAGTTAAGTCTTGAGGAGCATATGCCAAGAACATGTGCCAATATACCACATGGGAATATTATTTCCTTGTAGTCAGAACCGGAGATGGCAAGAAATCTATCGTACTCTCTGACAACTGGTCTTAAAGCTCACGAGTTAGGTCAAGGTTAGCAATGGAACTTAGGAGTCCAGCATTCATAGAGCTGGTTTCAGTTGAATTCGAGGGAATGGATGAGTTAGCTCAAAGATACAGTGTAAAATGAGAAGTGAAAGTAGCTAAGAACAAAATTTAAGACATTCGGCTGAAAGGTCAGAAGGAAGGCAACTGAGAAGTTATCAGAGAAGGCGAACCACGAAGGAGCAGTATTCGGAGAGAACCAGAATGAGATCCACAGAGAATAAATGAAATGCAGACCAAAAAGAGGCTCCTGGATCTGGCAATCTAAAGATCAGAAATGAGAAAGTAGTTTCAGCAAAGTGCTAGTGATGGAAATCAATTGCTGAGAATGAAGGTGCATGTGGAGGGTGTGAGTGGGTGTCAGTGGGCCAGGGTGCAGGTGGGGAGATTCTGAGTCACGGAGGTGCTATAGAAATGGTGTTTAAAAAACAAAAATTCAGAACACTCAGGCCTTTTCAGCAAAAATGGGAAATGAGCAATATCTATGCAAAAAGTTATAAGTATCCTATTTCTAGACTATTCCCAGTGAAGAGTTCTGCAATACCCCTGTTCCTCCCAAAAGTGAAAACTACAGAGATAATGGACACACAAAAACCTACAGGCAAAGAGACCGGACTGAAGCAAGACAAATCCTTAGCAATAGGAGCAGAATAACACAGGAAAAAATCCTGACCCAGAGAGAAATATTAATATATACACTTTCTGTGGCCTCTTACATTTCTGAAAGAGAATGCAAATGTTAATGTTTTTTGCAATTTCTCGCTACTTTGCCCCAGAGCCAAATCTGGTTCCCACCCTGACCCAAGACATCTGGCTTGTGATAAGTGCTCAAATAGCCTGTGTTTTCTAAAGTATGTGGTGGGTGTGGTGATGGCAGGAGTCACAGGCAGAAGAATGGATGAGCTAATCAGAACATGCCTACAGGAAGGTGAGGAGGCCAGGAAGATGGGACACATCACCTGGGGGCCCGCCCCAGTGAGTGGGGAGTTTCGTGGACCTCAGCTCCAAATTGTACAGTGCATGTCTGGGGACAATTTTGGTCCACAGTGTATAAAACCACAGAACTACAGCTGGGGGCAGAAGAAAAAGGGGAGCAATTTTGGTATGTGTATAGAGACTTTTATATTCATACATAAATGTGATACACAGCCAAATATGTGCATCATTGTGTGTGTGTGTGTCTTTCTTAAAGGTTTCTAAGAAATTGTTATGATTTTCTCTTAAACCTACATTTCACTGCTCCAAAAAATAAAATACTATCCACGCTTTACTGGGCATTGAGCTATCCAGGAGTTGATTTCCTGTTTAGCATGACGAACTATGTATTTATCATACTTGTATATAACAACAACCTCCCACCTGAAAAATATCTTAACATTTATGAGCCACTGGCTGATATCTTATTCTTGCATGACACTTTCTACTTTCTGAAATGCTTTTGTACCTGTTATCTTTTTGGATCCTGCTACTGGTCCTGCAGCCATCTGTCACTGCCTCCCTTTTACTGCTGAGGAAACAACGAACCTGAAAGGGAATTGTTAAACTTGGGGGATCAAACTCAGCAGTACATGAAAGCAGACATGTTAATTTCCTCCCACTCCCTAGTGAGCCGGGATCCAGGAGCATGGCCTGAATGTTTCTATTCAAAAGCAGAACGTGGAGGTGCTGGGACTGCAGACAGCTGGTAAAGCAGCCAGTTTGGGATGTAAAGTGAGTGAGCTCACTTTTGGAAGAGCTGAGCTTCAAGTGACCGAGGATAACTATGTATAGATTGCTGTGCCGAGAAACGGCCAGGATGGGTGTGGAGACAGGAAACTGGATGAAGGTGATAGGTCAGGCGAAGATGTGGCGTTGGCAGACGTCCACATACTGGTTAGAGCTCGAGGCGCTCACGGAGGGAGCTAGGAGAGAAGGGCCCACGTGAGGCCGAGGAAAGGGAAGACAGCCTTTCAATGAGCCAAGAACAGCAAGGTCCTGAGAGAATCAGGAGCATAGCCTTGAGGAAGGAAAAGAGGCCCTGTGTCAGGTGAAAACTGTTCAGTATGATAATGACTCCTGAAAACGCAGTTAAACCTTTTGTTCATTGTCTTCACTGTTAAGTGATGGTTTTAAGTTCTGACTCCGAAACATTGTTTATTCATATGGAATGACTATATGAATGACTTCATTGACTGGAACACCTCCTTCCCTAACCCCATGACGCAGAGGAACTTTGCTGTTGCCTCCTTGTCCTCTCACCCCTCTGCACCTCCACACAGGACACTGGTCCTCCTCTGCATCTGCAGATATGACGTTCCCCGAGGGCAGGAACCCTTAATCTTGTGTACTGAGCATGCGTGACAGACAGAAATCCCTCAACTATTTGAGAAATGATGGCATGGATGTCCCTCTCCTCTGCTTACTGCGAGTTTGATTTTCCTCTCTGGGACTCTCTGACTCCATATTTCCCATTGTTTGGAAAGATATATTTTCAGGCTTAGCAGTGATTGGCAAACATTTTTATATGGGGCTTGGCATTTAATGTCCGGAAAAGTTGTGAAATCAATTAGCTGCAGATAAAGATGGACAGATGGAAATATCTGGTGCTTTTCTACACATGTGTTATGTACATAATGAGACCGTTGCTTATTGTGCAACACTTGAACTCTGTTTTCCCAGATTTTAGGAAGAGGACTGCCTTTTGTTTTGGAGCATGAGCACTTGTGTGGAAACACCACCTCCTGACCGAGAAGTGGACTGGGTGTAAATGGGGAATATTTATGCGTGTTGAGTTTTCAAACACTTTTCCTAAAGGCTTACCACATCTCTGGAGAATTTAGATTTCAGCATCAAACAATGACACAGCTGCACTGATTCTATTTTATCATGTCATATGTATGGTGGAGAAGAGTAGAGAAAAATAAAATTAAAAGAGATGGGAGAAGGGAGAAGGGGAAGGGAACCCGGCTCTTGAAAGGCAATTGTTAAACTTACTGGATCAAACTTAGCTTTAAATGAAAGTGGACATTTTATTAATTTCCTTCTACTTTCTAGTGAAGGGGGACTCAAAAAGATGGCCTGATTGGTTATATTCAAAATAATGAAATTATTTTCCTACATACCTCTGAGTTATAATATTACTTTTGTAACTTGTTTTGTTCATGCCACACATGTAGCCTTTAGATTCCCAGATGGGCTCCCACATGTGATTAAAAAATATCTGTTCCCTTTCCCTTCTTCCATCTCTGTTAATATACATCTCTGTTAATATATTGAACATTGCTTCATTGCTTTCTAGCATCCAGTGCTACCACCGATAAGTTGTAGGTCATTCTGGCTCTTTGACCTTTGTAAATAACCTCTCTCTCTTTTCCTAGAATCTTTTAGAATCTTCTGTTTTTCCTTTATATTTTGAAATTTTACAAGATATTGCCTAGGTGTATGTATTTTTTTCATGTTTTATGCTGGCACTCTGGGAAATTCTCCTGTGTCCTTTATTTGATAATTTATTCTCCTGTGTTCTTGGCTTGCTTTCTTTCTGAAATTCCTGAGTCAGATATTGGATTTCTTAGATATGTTTATTCTCATTTCTCTCCTTCTCTCGTTTTCTAAATCTCTCTCTCTCTTTTCTGGAAGATTTTCTTGATTGAAACTTTCAACCCTTGTAATAATTCAGCTAGTGTATTTTTTGATTTGCCAGAAGTTTGTTTTATGATTATTCTTTTTTACAGTAATCTAATAAATATTCTTTTGTATAAAATATTTCCTTATATTTCTCTGAGAATCCTATTTTTTTACAACATTTTATCATGAAAATTTTAAACATATAGAAAGGTTAAAGAACTGTACAGTAAATAGCAATATACCCATGGCCTATAATCCCACAATTAAATTCTACAATTTTCATATTTGTTTCATCACATATCTATCCATCTATCCAACTAATAATTTTTAAAAGATTTTGTTGCCTGTGCTCTGGATTATCTCATTTTTTTTTTCCAAGATCTATTTCTTTTATTGTTTATCTTTATCTCTTTCCCATCTTCCAGGCTGACCTCATCTGTCTGAGTTCCTAGATTACCTACTCAACTTAAGGGTAAAACCATAAAACCCCTGAGCATGCCCACCACGCTTTGAATGGTGGTGTGAGGCTGTGATGCGATTGATGGAGAGTGGCTATAAATACAGATGAAGCTTCGCTTGCTCACCTACCGCTCACCTCCTATAATTCCTAAATTTCATGGAAGACAATTTTTCCACAGGGGTCGGGGGTGTGGAGCTCAGGTGGTGATGCTCGGCCTGGTTCCTAACAGGCCATGGACTGGTACCTGGCTGCAGTATTAGAGGGTGGGGACCGCAGTATTAGAGGAACTGTATAGGTATTCCCATTAAAGTCAGAAGAAAGAGTACTGTTATTTATCCCAATTCTGGTAATGCAAATCATTGCAAAATTAGACAAGGGAGTAAAATAAGAATAGATTTTTGTGGCCAAAAAAGAAACAAGTTTCTCTGTGGATGATTGGTTTGCCTACCTAGAAATCTAAGAGAATCAAACTGAAAAGGGTAGAACTAATTATAGTTGGGTGAGTTAGGCAGAGATAGTAGATGACTGTTAGTATAGGAATGAAAACACAAGCATTCCAACAGATTTTTTCAAAATGATTTTAAATGATGATCTCATTTTAAATTTATACTCAAAGTGGTAATTAATAAAGTAATTCATCCTTTTGGAAGATAATTCATCATTTGTCCTACACATTCATGTGCATAATAATAGTAATTGTTGTATCATTTGTAATAGTACATGGAAAGATGTGTTCTAAAGTCACACAAATGTGTATTTTTGGTATTGTTAATGGAAAAAAAATGAGGTTTTTAATTTGGAAAAATTTTCTCTCCCCAGTTTCCTGTTTTTACTAAAGACAAATCACAGTAGGCCTAATTTATTTGTAAAATAAATTTTAGCCATTACATGTGGCTTGATTATTTGCATAAAGTGCAGTAAGATAATCATTGGCCATCTAGGCTTTCTTTTTTAAATTGGCTTTGCTGGAATTTTTTTTTTTTCCATAAGGAATCTTAGATCAGACTTAAAGCCTCTTGAGGCAAGCCAAGGATTTAACTGCCTGTAGATACCTGTATAAATTGAGTAAATTCATTTTTCCTCAAGATCGCAAAGTAATTTGGGGTCCTGGATCTGTCAGAAAGTGACATTCTTTACTTACCAGCAATCAGGAAATGTTATATATATCAGGCCAGTTTTTCCAAAGGGCTTTTATTGGCCTTATAAAGTCAACCTAATTCCTCAAAGCAGTCTGGGCATATCCAAAAATATGCCATTCCAGCCAAAGCCTTGGTAAAGTAACCAGCATCTCTAATTTCCCCAACTTTTATATCCATTTAGTTATATCTATTATTTATTTATTTATTTAACTTAAAACCACTTCTGTTTTCTTTTATAACAGATTCTTATTGAACTTATGCAAATAACTATATTGTCATAAAATAAGAATACTTATAAACAGTTTCCAAATTCTGGAGAAATCGAGTAAAGAGAAAAATAAATGTTTTAGATTATTTACAAAAATACACTTTACCAATTTGTTGTAAGCTGTAGATAGCTCAAAAGAAGGAAAAGGTGTTTTGACTTCTGGAAAACAAAATGCAAAGAGAATCAGTAATGTTTTGATAAAAGTCATTAAAAAATTAGTTTAGATCTATGTAATTAATTGTGGTTTTGCTTGAGGTTAGGTTAGCAATCTTCATGAACTCATCAGCTTTTTAATTAAAGTCTTGGAAGTTTTTTTTAGTTTAAATGATATGATTGCCAAAATAATTGGCTGCACCTATATTTAAAGGTATCTGTCAGAGTCCTTTCTATAAATTTCCTTGAAGAAACAAATTTTGGACTGTTGTCAGTTAAAAACTGCTTTTTGAGAAGAATCAAAGTAAAATAGTAATTGTCTGTGGAGACAAAAGTCTTAGAATTATTATGATTAAAGAGACAATTGACAAAGAAATTTGGTTAAATTTTTGGCATATGACAATTTAACATAATAACCATAATTATTACTGATAACATACATCAAAGCATATCAGAATTTTAGGAATCTCATACAATTTTGGAACAGGTATTAATAACATGTTTATATAACATAGCCCAAGAAAGTTAAACATCATTTCATATTTGCAATGGTTCCTATATAGTTTTAACATATAAAATAAGCTGAATGTTTTTCTCTTGGACTCTCAGTGGTTCTAAATATTAAAAAAAAAACAAAACTAATTTAAGGTCAAAAAGACTGAATTTAGAATTTTGATTTTGGAAAGTTTGTCAAATATCAAGGTTTAAAACACTTGTTCTAGTAAAACAGGATTACAGGTTACTATAATAGTTACAATAGTTATTTAGCTGGCTAAAATGATAATTTAAAGATGTTAAGGGAAAAATCTTTGCTCTGTAATAGAGAGGAGACTCAGTTTCCCAAACAATAAGACCTAATAAAGACAAACTGAAAAAAACAATAAGCTAATAAAGAGGCAAACTGAATCCGTCTCTCTCCCTCCCTCCCTCCCTTCTTTATTTTTTTTTTTTTTTGGAAGTTTATTCAAAAAGGTGAATAAAAATTTTTACTAACTTTATTAATATTACTTGAAAATCTTATTTTAAAAGAGATAACTAATTTTTGGTTTTGTATTAGTGTATTAAATGTTAAAGCTAATTTTAATAAAACTTTATAAACAAATGTATTTAATCTTAATTTAACCATATGGTATCATTTCTATAAACCTTTTAAAAATTTTACTATTTTTCCCAACTTTTATATCTATTTAGTTATGTCTATTATTTATTTATTTAATTTAAAAACATTTCTAAAACATTTAAATTAGGCAAAGTTATTTTCTATTTAACAAAACCATATTTTATGTCTTCTTATAAACTTTTTTTAACCAAAAAAAAGCATTCAATTTTTTTTTTTTTTTGAGACAGGGTCTCACTCTGTTGCCCAGGCTAGAGTGAGTGCCGTGGCGTCAGCCTAGCTCACAGCAACCTCAAACACCTGGGCTCAAGTGATCCTACTGCCTCAGCCTCCCGAGTAGCTGGGACTACAGGCATGCGCCATCATGCCCGGCTAATTTTTTCTGTATACATTTTTAGTTGTCCATATAATTTCTTTCTAATTCAGTAGAGACGGGGTCTCGCTCTTGCTCAGGCTGGTCTCGAACTCCTGAGCTCAAACGATCCACCCGCCTCGGCCTCCCAGAGTGCTAGGATTACAGGTGTGAGCCACCGCGCCCGGCCAGCATTCAATTTTTAAAATATATTTTGTATATTGTTTCTCATATCTCATAGTTTTAATTACACATATTAATTACAATGTTAACTCTTAGTAACCCTTATTTTTGATGAAAAAACCTAGGAAATTAAAGTAAATTTGAACTGTTATCAATCCCCAATTTTTATTAGCACATCTAAATATATTTAGCTTTCTATATTATATACAAATAAGATGTTAAAGTATATAAACAAACTTATGTTTAATAATTTATGTTTTAGTATTTTAACTTACAAATGACTCAGGCATTTTATGATTTTCTTCTTCAATTTAATATGACTTTAAGATTTTAAATTATTGAAAAGAATTTTGAAACTGGAACACAGGTACCATTCCTAATGTCTTCTCCAGTCTTTTTAAGTCTCACGTAGACATGTGGCATTCAAGATGACTATGGAGGACAGGGCCTGACTACCCTCAATTCATATAGCAGGTGTAAAGCTCAGGACAGAAGACAAGATGCCTGGAGGATCCAACCCCTCCTACAATAGCAAGTGCCAAAGCTGGGACAGGGAAGAAGGGGCCATATTGGGCTTGATTGTGCCTTGTAGCTTCTGGTCTAGGCATTGAGAACATGTCCCCATGGCTATTTATCTAGACACCAGAATCTAGAGGCTCAAAACCAAAAATATAACTTCACAGTCAAATCTAGCAAGTATTAAAATTATTACAGAAGCAGCAGTTTTATGACCTTAAAACATCTACAGAGATAGTAGCTGACCTGTATGACCAATAGGTCTGGGTGAAAATGTCTAGCCATGAGACTGGCAAAACTCACCAGTCCAAAAGGACAGCTGGATTCCAGCTGGATTCAAACCATGCCATTGAGAATGGAACAAGTAAAACAATTTGGTTTTTTTGTTTCACACATGGCCTAAGCCCTCACCCAGTCTCAGAGGAAACAGGATATTAATATCTTAAAGCACAGAGAGAGAAAATCCAAGCCCTTTCAAGAAGTTTGGGTGTGCTAGAGGAAGACAAAAATGGATGCTAAGGCAATGTAAAATCATGGGAATTTACCACGGGACTTTATAAAGAGACCAGCTTCATTTAGATAGGCATCATTGAATCTCGGGCCCCCCAAAAGAGAGAAAGACACACACAATGGAACCAAGCCACACAATGTCTTTACAATACACTTTTTATAAAGACATTTTTCTAAGTGTTTAAATCACACCCTTTCTTATCTAAGGCCCAAAGAGAGAAGAAACCTCCTATAGTGTGTTTAACTGGCTCCAACTTGGCCATTCCTATCTAGCCATGACACACACCAAGATCAAAATTTTCTCACAGTAACAAAGTAATTTTTTGGTAACTCCCAAAGCCAAAGAGATCAAGTAATATAATCAAAAGAGAGTAGAGTTTTATATCTGAGAGGAATCTGTCTATGACTCTTTAGACTTCATATGGAAAACAGAAGACCCCCAAAAGAAGGATGAGTGGTGTCTTTTTTTCTGAGTTCCTTAAGGGGGTCTGAGTCATTAGAGACACCCTCTAGGTTTTTTTTTTTTTTTTTTTTTTCAGATGGTACCAAAGACAGTAAAAGAGGAAAGAGTGGGGAGGATTAAAAAGTAAACGGAGCGTACTTTAGCCAGGACAAACAGCTGACACTGTAGAGGAGGTTTTAAACAGAAGAAAAACAAAGGTTAACATTTGGAGCAATTCCTAAACCTAGCAGGAAAAAACAATTGTTTTAGGAGCAGAGATGGGAAGAGAGGTAAGAAAGAAGGAAAGAACTGACTGTATTTTGCATGTACCATTTTTTCCTCCTTTTTATGGAGTCTCTTTTTAGCTTTAAATCACCCTCATTAAGGGAGGCTATGAGCGATTCTTGATCCCATTTGGAAGCCTGGAAACACCAGTTACAGAATGATCTTCATTGTTTTGGAAGGTTTGATAGACTCTGTTTTAATTGAGCATGCAGATGAACTAGAGATCTCCTAAGATTTTTATTGTGGCCAGCAAAGCTTTAAATCATCCAAGGTTAGCTCTCTTTAGGATCTGAAAAAATTTACAAGAATTTTTTTAATAGTTTTTAAACATGTTAACTACTGGAGTCTCTGATGGCAGTGGATTAAAGACTATCTCCTTAGAACTAAGGTTTTCCATAACTGCATTTACCTTATGAAAGTGTCCCTCCTCTGTGCTCTTAGCGTGAGCATCTTCACCAAACCTATGGACCAGCTGAGTATGACTAGGTCCCTCTCAAGCCCAGGATCAACAAAGAAACTTCCTCTGGGGTCCAGAATGGAGAAAACTGGGAAAGCTGGGGTAGTGCAGAATGGTGAGAACCAGAACTGGGGAGAAATGAAGGGAAGGGGTGAAAAGAAGTAAAGTCTCTGAGATCTTCATCCTAAAAGTGGGAGATCTTGGATCCAGGGGAGCTTACCTGAGTTCCTCCCAGAGAGGTCGGGGAGACAACTTGAGCTATCAGTGGGTTGTGCAAATGTCAGGATGTTGACCTCTGATCACACTGGAGGAAACCAGGAGTCTCCCTGGATCCCTTTGTGGTTACCAATTTGTTGCCTTAAAAAAAAACAAAACAAAACAAAAGCAAAGAGGTTTATAATTTGGAAGAGGAGAGCTTTATTTTTTTGTAAAGGGTTTATAGCCCTCGGAGGCCATTCAGGCAGGCTGGGAAACAGGGCTCCCGGCCACAAGCCAGGAACACGTGTTTCAAGGGAGAGACAAGGGGAACAGGACTTTATACTAAGCGATTTGCTAAATGTACATATTTAACAAGCTACAGGAGGAGCTAAGAGTATTTATGAAAAGAGAACTACACACCTGCGCACTGGGGCTTTCTGGCCTTTTATGGGGTCCCTGTTTAAAAATGGCCGCCCACTATGTCAAAAAGGTGAAAAAAGGATGCGAAACCCCTCTCTGCGCAGGTTCTGTAGATTGTAAAAACCACTACATGGTTGGTAGTCTTTTATCAGGAAAGAATGCGGGTTTGGCCCTTAGGAAATAAAGCCTGATGGCCATTAGCAAGGGAGGGGTAAACTATGCGTGTTTGGCTTCCCATCCCATCATAGGTGAGAACTCAGTTTCAAGGTTTCTCTGGGGTCCCCTTGGCCAAGAGCAGTCTGTTCAGTCAGTGGGGGGCTTAGGATTTTATTTTTAATTCACAGTATTAAGAAAAAAACTATATCCATTGTATAAGCTCATACCTTTTTTATTAAAATGCTATGTGTATACGTGTATCTGAAGTCTACATGTCTACCTGTCTTAAACTAGTGTTTACTTTTAGGGCCTAGGGTAAAGAAGTGCTCTTATTGTTTCATTTTATACACTTTTGTTTGTTTCCAAGTAAGTTTTTCTTTTATTTGGTTTTTGTTGGTTTTAAACAAAGTGAATATATTACTTATTATACATATGAAATAAAACTAACACTAAAACTCCCTGAATTAGAACCCCATCTCTACCACTCACTGGCTTTTGTGATCTTTGGCTAATTACTTGAGTTTTCAGTGTTTCAGTTTCCTCATTTTTAACATGGGAGTAATAATAGTACCTATCTCTTAGGGCTGTTAGAGGATTAATCAGATAATATATGTAAAACATTTTAAAAGTTCCTGGCACATAGTAAGCACTCTGTGTTAGATATTATTTAGGAGTGTGTGTTTAATAGCTGTGAATTATTTTCTTACTTTATTATTACTAGTTAGTTTTTATAAATAACATATTAAATAAAACTTTGATATATTTTTATAAGGACATGCCAATTTATATGTTTTATAAAATTATGCTTCTCTACTGCTCAAGTGAATAAATTGATTTCTATATCAATTTTCTGATTTTTCTTTTTCTTCAAACTTAATGAAGAAAATATGCACTACTTAAGATATATTACTCTCTTGACATACCAATCTGTTTTTTTAAAAAAATACAATATAGAATTTTTACCTCACTTTTAGCTTTTTATCCACTTGATTCCCCCCACCCTCAATCTCTTCATTTCATTGCTCTTTAATTTTATGCAACGGCTCTCACTTCCAGAAGGCTACAGAAACATGAAAAAGTTGTTTCAGGAGTCCCATTGTAATAAAAGCATACTTTTATCTTTTGTTTAAAAAATATATATTTTAAACTTTTTATGAGTATATTCTTATGTGTACATCTAAGTAGAGAAGGTAATAAATGTTTTGTGGTTAAATTTTTATCACCATGTTAATTGATAGCTTTAAAAAAACCAAATAGTTTCTCCTCTATCTCCAGAATAGTATGAACCTCAAACTGTGCAGATTGAATTTGGGTCCTCCTAGGACAGCGTTTTCTACCTAGTTTAGAAAAAAATGATGTGTTTTCATCATATTCTGGGGTAAGAATTCTGAGAAGGGAGCAAGTGAGTGTGAATGAATACTCCAGTAGCTCTTTCCAATTTAGATCTTATAGTATCACCTTAATTCCTTTGTTTGAAGAACTATATTGTGAATTTTGAGAGGATTTGATGTGCCTTTTTAATAATTAGAAAATAAAACTTTGTCAAAAACTGTGATATTTGTCCCTTCTTGGTTATTTTAGATCATCTAATTTATTGCTCCCTTTGTCAGGGGCTGAACATATTAAAATTCTAAAATTAGCTTTTTGGTAGAGTTGGCTGTAACTCTAGCAATCCTAATTCATAACTAATTTGACAGCAGATAGAAAGCTCATTGGCAAATGAGTGTCTCGTATTTCTAAAATATACTATATATACTGAAGAGATTTTTAAAAAAAATCTTTAATTCTTTTCTAATCTTTAAATGTAATCTGTGTTCTTTCAGTGTCAGGAGGTCAGGCTAAATGAAGCCATTCTAGCTGCAAGAATGTAACTGGAAATTTTACTAAATATCTTCATTTCAGAAATGTTTAGTGCAGAACCAAACCTACTCTAACTGGGATTCTTTGGAGTTAGAAAATATAGAAAAACTGAGTAAACCATGTGAAGAGTTCTGGTTTTTAATGGTTTCTCAAATCTTTTCCCCTGTGAGCTCTGTTTCAGAGGTGCATTTCAAACCTTTTTATTGCAATTACATAGTAGTTGCCCTATATTCACTTTAAATTGTGTGGTAAAGTTTCTTCTACTTTTTCTATATTTTATCAGATTTTATTAGTGACAACATCATGATTCTGAAAGTGCACTTTGGTCTTTGATCATCAAATCATGGCTCTTTGTAGGGAGAGTCCTAGAAAGAGGTGCTCAAAGTCTTTAGGTGGATTAACATCTAATTAAGAGAAAGAGGGTTGCCTTCTCCTACTGAGAATCTCTGGGGAAGGCGGGTGCACAGTCATGCCCTAGCAGTCCCTTCCAAAGCCTCTCCCCCAGAACCCAAGGCCTCCTTTTGTGTGTGACATTCCTGCCTCTTTGATAGGGAGACCATTTCTTCTCATTGAGGACTTTGTGGACATGGAGAATGTCTAATCAGCTTATCTTCTCTATGAACCCTTCACGTAATTGAAAAGGAATTAATTTAAATTCCTCCTCCAAATTAAAAGTGTGCTGACCTTAAACTAAGTGTTTGACCAGTGCCAAATGTCACAGAAGGAGATCTTGTCAGTATTTTTATTCTGTTTAACAAAGCCTGGTATCATTTTGGTCTTTCTTGTGTATCAGATCATTTTGTAATTTTGTACTCACTTACATGGTATTTTTCATTCTCTACCAACTCCAGCACTTCTACCCTTATTTTTCCCTAAAAGTGCCATTTTACGCTTGTTTCTATTGAATTTCATTTTATTTTTATAGGCAATATTTTCTTTTAATAATTGCTAGTGCCTTTGCCCACCATGTTCCACACAAGCACTCTAAATTCCAGCTACCGCAAATTACTCACATGCCTGTGAATCTGTCATGCTTTTTCATGCCCTCTTACCTAAGCATTGGTGCATCCTCCTTCCTCTTTTCTACCTGGGTACTTGTGCTTGTCACTTAAGGCAAACCTCACGTGTCACTGTATTTAGGAGGCCTTCAGCCAGACTGAGTTAAGGGCTACCCCTTTGTGCCCCCACATGGACCCCAGGGATGCTCTGTTGTACCATTTGTTGGTTTGTGAGTCCATCTCTGTGACCGCTGAGGACTGTGCTAACGTTAGATCTCTTTGTGGGCAGCGACTGTGATCTACTCCTGTCTCTGCTCATAACTCCTAGACCCTGATTACACAGTTAGGTGTTCAAAAATGTTTGTGGGAGGGAACTAAGAGAATTTTAAAATGTATTACTGCTGTTCAGAGCATTGCAATTTATATCAATTTGATGTCACTTACAAATTACACATCCTGCGTTCCTTCATTCAGTTGATGCCAGAAAAAAAAAGAAATAATATCCAACAATTACCGAACACTAACTACATGCCAGATACAACTCTAAGACCTCGAAACATTGATTCACCTAAGCTTTATGACAACCCGTAAGGATAGGTGCTGTTATTATTCTCATTACAGATAAGGAGAGAGACGCGAAGGAAGATCAAGATACTTGCCACTACCTGGCTGCAGCCGAGTTTGTCAGGTTTCTTCCCTGCAAATGTCCTCTCTTTCCCCTGTTCCATACTGTGCTCTTTGGAAGCAAGGCACCATGTGCAGCTCACACTTACAGAGTGGGGAGGCTTGCTTTCCTTACATTTTCTTTTAAGTTTCTGGCCTTGAATTTTCTCACAGAGCATGGCCTTGGTTGATTTCCTCCTTATCACTTTGTCATTCTAAATATAGGTCTAACCAGATGTCCTGTCCTCTTCCCCCCACCCCCCTTGGCAGTCCGTCTCATCCACATCAATGTCTGCTCTACCTTCTCCTCCATGCCAGAGGCTCCCAAAGGCTCAACCTTAGCCTTGAGGCTGAGCCTGAGTATCTTTGCCCAGAAACCTGCAAGGATGTGACGGTTCAACTTTCCAAAAACAGAACTCTTCCTTTTCTTCCCTTCTTTCTTCATTTCTACTCATAGCTTCTTTATTGCTAAGTTGTCCAGCCAGAAAACCTCATAGTGGTATCAATTCTTTCTTGCTTGTACCTAATTTAGTGCTTATCACATCCCTGAAATCCTCCATATAAAATCTCTAATCTCTTCTTTTTTATCCCCATGGTTAACCACAGAGTCGGGGCCTCATTTCCTCCTCTCTAGGTAGTGTCAGCTAGTAACTTACCACAGCCTCTTTTTTGAAAGTCTGTTTTATGCCTATTGTCAGGTGATTTATTCGATTAGCTAAAGTTCTAGTATTTTGATGTAAAAATCTCTGGTGGCTCCTTATTGGTGAATATCTCCCTTCCTTGCTTCCTCCCTCCCTCTCTCCACCCTTCCTGCCTTCCTTTCCTGCTCTCTTATGTACTCCACTACCACCACCAATTGAAGGACAGGTATTTTACTCAAAACTAATGGGGTAGAGAGAAAAATTGTTAAAATGTGTCTCCTGTCAACCAAGGTGGAGACATATTCTTCACCGTGCTAGGTAAGTCACCAAACATTCTAGTCCTTACCTCCAAATACTTCCATCCTCTGCTCATTGTTACCAACATGTATCTTATCATAAATACTGCTTTGAAACAGATTAATTGATCTAGCATGCTCTGCTCTCTGAGACAACCCCATTAGAAACACACACACACACACACACACACACAAATGTTATCTCTCTTGTCTTTGAATTCATGTAGTGCAGTGTTTATTTTAATGCGTAGGGCTTTCTTTACTAAAGTATAATCCTTTGTGTACATGTCTTTTATCCTTTGCCAGACTGGTAGTTTCTCCAGGCAAGTGCCATGTCTTGGTCATCTCTTGTAATCAACCTTAGTGTTTGCAGAGTGAACACTTGGTAAATCATTTATTTATTTTATTTTATTTATTTATTTTTGGAGACAGGGTCTTGCTCTGTCACCCAGTCTGGAGTGCAGTGGTGTCATCATAGCTCACTGCAACCTCAGACTCCTAGGTTCAAGCAATCCTCCTGCCTCTGCCTCCCAAATAGCTGGGAGTACAGGCACACACCACCAAGCCCAGCTAATTTTTCTAGAGACAGGGTCTTGCTATGTTGCTCAGGCTTGTCTCGAACTCCTGGCCTCAAGTGATCCTCCTGCTTTGGCTTCCAAAGTGCTATGATTACACATGTCAGCCACTGTGCCTGGCCTCAGTAAATCATTTTGACAGATTGCTTTGCTTTGCATTATATTGAAAAGTCCTTGGTTGGTCTAAGTGCAGTGGTGTTTACAACTAATGGATCACAACCAGTTACAGATTCCTTTGTTCCTTCTCCACTTCCACTGCCTCACTTGACCAGCCTTTAAGTAAAAAAATAAAAGGTTAAAAAAAAAAAAAAGAAAGAAAGAAAAGTCCTTGGGATGAAAACCAATGCCTAGATAATTATTGTGAATATTGCCTTGGGTTGTACACAACACTATCAAGAATGGACTATAGTTTGTATCCAATTGAGTACACATCAAATAATTATCTCTCTGACATATAAGTATTGTTAGAAATTAGCTTCTTTTATAATTAGAAAAAAATATTAGTGATAAGAACCAAAGAAAAACACATGGCCTAGGGTGTCTATACACTTAAGTAGCTTTTATTTCAAAGATTTTTAAATCCTTTTGTCAGCCAAGATATTTAAACGCTTTCTAATATTTAATTGTGTAAAATAATAATGGTTTTAGATTTGGACTTCTAAGTAATTTTTCTCTTTTATGAACTTTATAGAATTCATTTTTGACATAAAATTCAGTTTTGAATAATAACATTTAAAATCGACCCCAAGGTAAAAGTTGCAGGACAACATAAAAAATGAAGTCACTTTTAGTGTGTTTCCCATTGGCAAATTACTGTGTTTTTTCTGCCACCAGGCTTCATCTAATGATGTGACCTTTACCATGCTAATAGACAGCAAACAAAAATCTGCCAAATTGTGATAAAATATAGGTATTAAATATAAAATAAATTAAGCCACAAAGACTTATAAAGGTCAAATGCATGGAAAGAATTAAGTTGAAACAGTGATTTGTGTTTGACACATGTTGTACCAGGTTTTTCCCAAGGTTATTTTTAACTCTTAATGTAGAATAACTATATTAGAACATGTAATTTTTTAAAAAAGTAACACTATAATAGTGTTGACTAATGTTTGTTTAGGCTCAAATGTTGGTTTATTCAACAGCTCTTTATTGTGCACCTAATATGTGCCAGGCAATGGAGATATATGAGTGAAGACCTCAGTAACGGCCACTGATCTCTCATAACTTATCGTTTAATAGGAGATACAGATAAACCTTCAAGTACTTCACACACCAACGTCAGGCTGTGAAAGGGGAAATGCAGACGGAAGTTGTACTAACCACCCAGACCACTAAGTTGAGCCCTGAAGATAAGATGGAGCTCACTAGGCATAAGCGTGGGGAGAGTGTTGCATACGTAAAGTACATAGAAGGTACTTAGGTACAGAGGAGAAAGAACCGTGTGTGTTCTGAAATGGAAAAAAGTTCATTATGGTGGGAGAGTTAAGTTAGAGAGAGTAGAGGACTATAAATTGGTGGTTCTTAATCAGGGGAGATTTTGGCCTTGAGGGCACATTTGTCAATGCCGGGAGACATTTTTGGTTGTTACAGTTGGTGGAGGGGCATGCTACTGGCCTCTAGTGGATAAAGGCCACTGTAACCGCCAAACATCTTACAATGCACAGGACAGCACCCACAACAAAGAATTATCCAGTTCCCAATGTCAACAGTGCTTAGGCTGAGATACCCTGTTATAGATAAACCTGTAGACTTGAGGTTACAGCACAAAGCTAATGAAGAAATTTAGGATTTATTCTGGGAGTTCTGGGGCACCACTGAAGGATTTTAAGCACATGTTTGTCACTCTGAGAACCACTCTATTATTATGGCTGAAACTAGGTATTTAAAAATCTATACTAAGTCTCACTTACATGATCTGATAATTGTGCTTACTATGAATTACATCTCACTGTCTTACAAAGGTGGAAAGAACATCATTGTGGAAAGTTTGCTAAAAGTTTAAAAACAAAAAGAAAAGATGACTTAATTCTTTGGTCCTCGGCAGTCACAATATAATTTTTAAAAATTTTACTGGACTCTCTCCTGCCACACAGAATCAAGCATGAGGGTCTAAGTCATGAGTTTCAAGCACTTCTGGAGATCAATAGAAAATATAGTGGGCCAAGATACAGTTTCAACTGGAAATAAAAAAGCTTGAACATGCAGAGCAAAGAGTTTCTTAATTTTTAAAAAATTTTTTTTGGTTTAATCTAGACTCTTTTGAATATCTGATGACATTTATGGCCTCTTTTATTTTAGAATTAGACACTTATCCCCTCAAATGTTTAATTTCAGGGGTCAGACCCAATGGAGATATAGTGGTTTCTCACTTGATGTTGATGTTCCCAGAAATATCTAATGGTTGGATTTATAGCAACAAATATTTGCCAAAGAAAATATAGCATAATTTAGAATCATCCAGAGAAGGTCTAGCATTTTTAATCAATGAGGAACTCTTTCCAAAAATGCTCACTATCATTTGTGTCTTCTTGTAAAATGTAAGTAATATTGCATCACAGTAAAAAAAAGTCTACGGAAATGAGCAATTTTTTATGATCCATAATGAAGACAATATGTTGCTCTGGTTACAATAACCTTTGTGATAAACAATTCTGTAAACCATGTGCTTTCCGCTGATTCCTTTCCATTTAATCATTACTTTCCTCTAAAAATAGTGATTGACTATAGGTTCAATGTCTTGTAAATAGGAAGAAAGCTTGAATTTATTTGTGCCTTAGTTCATCATAGTTTTATTTCTTCTACCATCAAGTACCAAACTTTCAATTCCTTTTACCCGCTGTCACTTCAGATGTTCCAATTATCTTAGTCATGAAAGAACTGCCCCCAAACAGCCACACCATCTTACACACACACACACACACACACACACACACACCTCTCTTCAGTTCTTTGGAGGAAATAATGCATGCTTATTTAGAGGTTCCTATCTCTTTTGGTGCCATCACCATAAACCAAAGCGCTTTCTACTTCTTGATTGGCAAATGTGCCCCATCATTTTTCTCACTTGCTAGTTTTGTTCAGAGAATCTGAGTGTTGGCCTTATCGCCAATTCTTGCTGTGATGTCTAGTAATCTGAACCAATTCAACCAGACTCCATTATAACAATTTAAGTGTCCCTTGATTTTCTTTATATTGGGATTTTATGTACTCTATAAATATTAGGCAGATGTTAACATGTAGTCAGAATCAAAATATCAGCTGGGGCTGCAGTTCTCACCTGGGACTCAAGGTCCTCTTACCACTTCAGTGGTTGTCTGCAGAACTCACTTCTCTCAAGCTTTTCATGTGACCAGCTCCACCTTCAGGCCAGAAACGGCAGGTAGAGCCCTCCCATCCTTCCTGTCTCTCTGACTTGACCTTCTGCCACATTTCTCGGACTCCAACTGGAGAGTTTGCTCTCTGCTTTTAAGGGCTCATGTGACTAGGTTGAGTCCACCTGCATAACCCAGGATCTTCTATTTTAGGTCTGCAACCTTAATTACTTCTGTAAAGTCCCTTTGCCTTGTAACAATATACTCACAGGTTCCAAGGATTAGAGTGTGGGCATCTTTGGGGGGCGGCAGGCATTCTTCCCACCACGGAGACCTACAGGTAGGTGGCATGGACGTTCAGAGAGAGAGAAAGAGAGAGAGAGAGAGAAAAAGAAGGATCAGTTATAATTAGAACTATCATGGAAGAACTATCTAATTAGAACTATTAGAAGTGGAACCATTTTAGCTGGGCCTTGAGGTCTAGACAGAATTTTGATTGGTGGAGATGGATATTTTGGATGAAGAGAATGAAGCGTTTGGAGTTTAGAAGAAATGGTGAGTAGTCAGATTTGGGGTAGGAAGCATGAAAAAGTAGGTTGGAGACAAGGAGTAGAGGAACTTAAATTATCAGTCAACAGTTTACTCTTACTGAGCATATAACCTATGCCTTAAAGACATTAAATAAAAATATATATTAGAATTAAAAATTAAACAAAAACATTCTTTAGCTGCTACACTTGAATTCTGAGACAAGTCAGTTTGCAATAGTTGGATAAATTTGTCAGCAGGAAGTATAATGTTACTGGTTTGCTGTGGGTTGTGGGAAAGGTCTGAAAATTGATGAAACCAAATACAGAAGTGGTACCTCTTAGCAATTTCTATATAAGGACTTCCCACTAATATTTGACATTTTCTATGAAGTGAGGCCTCAGATTTTATAGATGTTTATGATCAAACATCATTATAAAATCCTGTTTCTACCACAAACGTGAATGACTTGCAGGTTATCCCTTTCCCCCCTCATTCATGAAAATGATCAAGCATATTATGATTTGAAAATCTAGAGATTAGAAAATGCAAAACGGGCCGGGCGCGGTGGCTCACGCCTGTAGTCCCAGCTTCTTGGGAGGCTGAGGCGGCGGGAGGATAGCTGCAGCTCGGCAGTTCGACACCAGCCTGAGCACAGTTCAGACCCCGTCTCCCACTCTAAAAAATAAATTACAAAAAAGACAAAAAAAAAAAAAAAACACGCAAAAAATGCAAAACATATTACAGAATAAAAAATCCTGTTTGCAGTAGAAACTGAAAATATAAAAGGAAATAAACCTAAGAAATAGGCAAGACTTACATGAAAAAACCTTTAAAAACTATCAATGAATATAAAAAAGACCTAACTAATGGAAAAATATCAATTCTTCCTATGTTAATTTAAAATTTAATATGATATCAATAAAATACCAAGTTTTCTTTTTTTTTAAACTGGACAAACTAAATATAAAATTCATATGGAAAACTAAACAAGAATATCCCAAAAATAAAAATTCTAAAAAAGAAAAGCTAAGCAGGGGGACTAGTCCTATCACATACTAAATTATACCCTAATGTTTCAATATTTTAAACACTCTGACAGCAGCTCAAGACTAGACAGAGAAACCAATGGAGTAGGACAATTCAGAAACAGACCCAAATGCATGCCAAGTTATAACAAAGCCATGTTGGGTCAGTGGAAAAAATATGTGTTAGTGAATAAATGTTACTGGGACAACTGGTTGGCTACCCGGAAAAAAACTGTATCTATACCTCATACGGATCTATAGGATAAGCTCCAAGTAGATAAAAAATATCAATGTATTAATAAAAATTGAACTTATGAAAACACCAGAATGAATGAGAAAACTCCTTTATGATCCTGGAATATCAGAAGCCATAAGACAAATATTCGATAACATTAAAAATGTATTTATAGCTAAAAGCAACATAAACTAAGTCAAAATATGCTATTAATAATAAATTGATAAAAAGATTTGCAGCAATATTTGAAATAGCAAAAGATTGGAAACGATTTAAATGCCATCTGTAGGGACCAGTTAATAAATCATGTTTGAGCCATACAATGGAATACTATGCTGCTTTGAAAAAGAATAAGGAAGATTTGCATCTATTTATTCAGAAAGAACTCCAAGTTATATTATGAAGTGAAAAAAGCAAAGTGCAAAACATTGCTTTAGTATGCTAGCTTTTATATGAGAGGAGGAAATTAAGGACATATATTTAATATTTATATTTGCTTGTATATGGATGAGGAAACTTTGGTACATAAGAAGCAATAATAGTGTTTATCTGGAGGTTGGGAAAGTGGTTGGAGATGGTCACAGGTGAGAGTAAGATTTTTCTCTCAATCCCTTTTTATAGTATTTTATATCACTGATTCAAAAATTTAAATAAAAAAATCTAGTAATACCTTGCTTTTTCTAGGCAGCCCTAATTCATTCTATTAATTCTTGTTTTAAGTTACCATAAGGGAGTGAGAAAGGATGGCCTTGTTAATAAATTAGCTAACAGAGAAAGATAAATTATCAAACAGCAAGGAAGAGGAATAAACTCACAGCACAACTGCCCTTTTGTTTTGTTTGGTTAAACACCTGGGACTCAACTCATTGTCTTTACGATTAACCACCTGGAGGTATCTCTAAGTGAGCCCTAAGCAGACAGCAGGGGTGTGAGCTCCCTGCTTCAGCTCTCACCAGACCACACTGCAAGGACCCTGATAAGGCACCCTCCCAGAGAAGAAGAAAAAAACAAACAAACAAAGAAGCAGATGCAGCAGCTTCACAGCCGTTTTTGCTATCAATTGGCAGCAATCACTTTTTAAATTTCTCTCTGCATCCCTAATAAAAACCCTCAGTTCCCTACCCTCACTGCTAACACTCTTTCCTTTAGTGTCATGCCCTTCTCAAGCTTTGAGAAGTAAAATAAACTTTCTTTTTTTTAAACTATTCTAATCTTTGTGTCAAGAAATCTCTATCTACGTACAAATTTATACCCTAATGGAGTGTGTACCATCCACAGAGAATTTCAAGGCATTAGAATCCTATGCCATCAGAATTCTTCCACGGTTCTCATAGCCATTTCTGAATAGTCAGTCACATCCTTGTAGTTCTCTGAATCCATCCACTGGGGCTTAAAATAAAACTCCAGGGATCTGGTGAGCCAGGGTATGGGTTTTGGGGCCAGGAACGGAGCAAGTCAATCCATGATGAGGATGCAGAGTTAGCAAATATAAGGCACATACTGCCCAAACATTGGCCAGGATCCCCACTCTGAATTTCTTTCCCTCTTTCTCGGGCCTCAGTGACTCTACCCTGACTCCTTGCCTCTCCAAAGCCCTATGAGCTCCAACATGTGTACAGTCAAAGGAGAGAAGTATGGAGAAAACTGGACACAGAGGTAGAAAATTGCCATTTTCAGGTGCTATGTATGTGAGTGGTATTTTTGGTTAACGAGATGTTTTGGAGAAACTGCCTAATATTTCTGTTTAAACCCATTGTTATGTTATGTTTAGGTATGTCTTTCTTTCAGAAGTTAAATTCTGGGAAAAGAGACCTGGATCCTTTCATAAAGGGCAAGTTCTGACTCTGAACACCAATTATGTGCATACAGAGGGCAGACGACAGAATGAGCAGGCAGGCTTAGAATAAATAAAATTCCATTCCAATTAAACAAGAAAACTTGGATGCACCTCAAGCAAGCTAAAATTACTGTAATGCCTATTGATGTTTTAACCTTTCTTCTTCTACTGGATGAGAGGCATATAAAGAAGCAGAAAAATAAGGCCAGTAACTTGAGAAACCAAATAAAGATTTCTTTTTTAAACAAATAATTTTTTAATATAAAGAGGCTGGCTGAAATCGAGATGAGATTACAATATGAATGGCCTAGGAAGAACAAAGTCTACAGTGATTTTAATAACTGACCATAGTGGATAACATTTTAATTCCTTAAAGAAACCTAGAAAAACTAGGGAAAAAATCAGATTGAAAGAGACTCACTCAAGCTTTGAAAGGCAACCCAAAGTTAAAATAAATAAGGAACATTAAGAGCTGAAGATGAGTTTTAAAGAATACCCAGTTTTACCCGGTATCTGCCCTAAGTTTTTCTCAAAACTTGTGCATCTTGTTTAAGGAGAATATTTCTTCATATTTCTGCTTTTTTGTTTAATAGAGAATTCCACTTTAGAGAAAGACTGAGAAAATTTTGCTAAATACTATGACCGACTTAATCATGCCTATAGGAAGGCTAGCTATTCAGATCTTGAAGTCATAATTTAGATATCACTATGAATAGGATGATAGCATCTGCTCCAAAATAGGGAACTCAAATCATGGTCAGAGTATCAGGAGAAGTTTAGAGGCCACTGAAGTGCTAGCATAAATGTGCAAATCTGCAAAATAACCTTGGTTATATATGTTGCTTAGAGGACAACACGGAAATTGGCTCTTCAGACAGATGCAATTTTCAAAACTAGAATTGGATCTTAGTCTTCAGAGCCTAAAAAAACAAGAAAAGCAGAACTTAAGGATAATGGTGAAGTATATTTAATGCTTACTTGTGCAACTTAAAAGCTAGTAATTTTTTCTTTGTATAATATTATATTAGCACAGTAATTTTCAAAAGTTTTAAAAAATGGTGGAATTCATTTTTCCAATGTTATCTTCTACAGAATGTACATACATACAGCACACAAAAATAGAATTTTATTGGTTTTAAGCTATTTTATATGTTCACATTTATAACAGTTTTTACTCACTTATAAAACCAGAGAAAATGGACTGTTGTGACAAATTGATAATTTGAAAGCAAGGGTTATTATCACAGTAGTTAAGACAGTTGCAGTCTTTTGTCAGCTTCAACACTCAACTAATTTTTGTATTTTGTTTTGTTTGCACAACAGGGAGAAAATCTTAATTCATTAAGTAGGCATAAATAGCAGCTTTCTAACCTACTCAATTTGCATTCTTGGGGTACTGGACAATTAAAAATTGATCCTGAAATACTACAAAGGACGATAGATTGCTTTTCTACATTTATTCATCATCGTTTCCAACTATTGTCCACATAATTGAGCAGTGTTCAAAGTTCAGAGAAGTTGATGAAAAGATATAATCTAGTTTTTGATAGAAAATACTGTGGCTTGTAAAATCAAGCATTTCACCATTTCCATATTTCTAGGTATAAGTCAAGCCTAGGTAGAGCAGACTTACTAGATTTGGGGTTTATTTTTAAAATGTGTTCTTACTTTAAAATAATATAGTTAATAAAAAACAGAGAAAATACTTTTAAAATTTATCTTGTAACATAATGTGATATTTTCGTGGCCTTCTTTTAAAAAATCTTTTGTATACCTCAATGCTTGTCTCTATCATATACTCACTTAAAGTTTCAAAATAGTAAAATGGATTTTGTTTTGCATGTTAAGTCCAAAAATTGGTTTCATTACTAAGGATGGTATGACTGAAACCTGAATAGACTAATGAATCTTATTCACATTGTAAAAATTATTGGCAAGATACAAAAGCTGATGAAAAATGTATAATCTAATATAATGGAAGTCTGCACTCCTCAATAATAAAAAAGTGTGCATATATATTTTAAGAAATTAATATTTTATTTATAAGAGATTCAACTATATGGAAAGAGATGTTAAAGCAAACATTACTTTGAAATTTGTACCTAAATGATGTCATCTGACAGCACAAGATCAGGCATTAATATGCTCTCTAATGTGTTAAGATTTGACAGTTAACATTTTTGAGCAAGTGGGTTTGTGTGTGTTACAATTTAAATCATATCTAAAAATGTATGAAGTAATGTTTGAATTAAACAAATGTGGGACTCCTGAAGCACATTTTGAAATATCTCTTAAGATATCTCAATAGTAAAGTAAGAGTTTTGGGACTTAGGGTTGCAAACAATTAGTACAAGCCTAAAATCCTGAGCTTTCATGTTGGTGTATAAATCCCATAAAGCTCTTAATCACTCCTAGAGCAAGCTTTCATCTAATTTTCCCAAGAGAGAGTTATCAAAGCAATTCTTGGAGTTGAATTAGGGCATGTGGGAGCTCTTCAGAGGATAGGTTCCATATACTTCTAATAAATCAATATGAATCCCAAGCTTGTCTAATTATCATGATTGTATTAAGTTTATTTCTTCAGAATGCTGTGCCATGACATTATGTCTTCATACTATGATTAAAAAAAGGCTGAATTTCTTTTCTACAAAATGTAAAGTTAAACTTTCTATAAGTTAATAATAGAACATTTTATAAGACTGTCTCACAGTAAATTTTTCTGGTTTGGCCTTTCATTAATTTTACCCTTTGTCTATATTAACTAAAGGTTTTTTATTTAAGATATCATGAACAGTAATAACGATTGATGAAGATACAATATCTTAACTTTTCTCAGTAGGCTGGTAGCCTAGGCAGAAGCATAAAAAATATTAACACATGTATTCTTTACATTATTGATGACTTAGGCAAATTACCAGGCTCTATAATTATAGCCTAATTAAAACTTTCACTTTCTGTGTCAATTTCATGAAATGAAATCTATTAAAAATGCATTGTCTTCATATCTTAGTTTATTTTCCTTCCTGTTATTCTACTTTAGAAAAGTGATAAACTCTAGTTAGCAACTCCTTTCCAAAAGTATGCAATGTAAAACTAGTCAGTTTCTTCTAAAGCATTCATGTTAATCATTTTAGCCATTCTTGAATCTTGACCTTTCGTCACATTTTCCTCATTATGATAATTTTTCAAGCAATCTGTGAAAGCTTATATCACAACTCTGACTTCCCTTAATTATGGGTTTGTTGTGAGAGCTATATTTGCATTCTCCCATCTTCTTCCTGTTTTGACCCCCCCCTTATGTTAATCTGTGAAAGTACTAACTGGCATAAATCATTTAAAAAAAATTTATTTCATTGTGGTAAAAATACTTAATATGAGATCTACCCTTTTAACAAAATTTTAAGTGTACAATAGTAGTTGACAATAGGTACAATGTTGTATTCTTTTTGCCTCTGTGTTGTAATGGCCAAGAGAGGCTGCTGAAGGGGTGGGGCCTGGTGGGTAGTGTTGTGGGAAGGGAAAAAGGATGTCAGAAGAGGGTGGTTCACAGGACTCACTAGCTGACGTGCAAGGGTAATATACTGCAGTATTAGATTTGAACACATTTAAAGATTTTGCTGGACTGCCAGATTTGGTCAGTCAACCTTAGCCTTCTTGCTTAGATATATTTTAACTGGATTGAAAAAGCTTATGAAATATCACTAAGTAAACCCATCCACATACCCAGGACATAGGCAAAAGCCATGTTAGCAGATTCCTGGTACTGTAGAAACACCATTTTTCACCAATGCACAATTAAAAGTCTCTGCCATATAACTAATTCTTGCTTAGTGCTGTCCTAGTAAACGATTAGAAGAGGGTCCATTAATCCAAATGGGAAAAATTGAAATAATTATTCTTGTTTTTGGAATGTATATGTACACAGATACTTGAGTGTGACCTTCATTCTAGAAATTCATATTGCTTAAAAAATAATAAAGCTGAATTAAATAATAGTCAAACTATGATTATCTGATTCACGAGACAACAAATTTATCTGTTTCCCATTGTTTCTTTGCTGGCCAGCTCTTCCAGATCCAATATAGCACCCCATTGATTGACACAAAGCAACAGCCTTGAAAGAATTGATTTCTTTCTTCCTATTTACTAATTCCCATGTTGTCCATCCTATAGGAAAAATAAAGTACTTTGCCATATCTTCCAGCTTCCAGGAAAAAAAAAAACTCTATCTGGATTAGAAAGCCCTAAGATAAGTGGGGCAGGTGATACTGTCAAAAAAATTAGGAAGGCATGACTTAGGATGGTTAATCTATCCACATGTAAGGTGCATGGGTGGTGCCTCATTTATTGCATCTTTGACCGGAAATACAGAGATCTGATGATTTTATCCATTCTTTCCCCCTCATTTTGCTGCATACAACATACAAAAAATTATTCAGGTGGATCAAAGACCTAAATGTGAAAAACAAGGCTTTTAAACATTTTTTTTTAGAAGCTAGGGGAATATTCTTATGGTATGGAAGCAAAAACAAACAGATTACAAAAGATTGATAAATTTGACATGAAAATTAAAAACTTGTATATAGAAAAGACACTATAAACCAAGTTAAAAGACAATGACACAAACAAGGTGAAGATATTTACAAGATTTTAACAGAAAAAAACATTGCTCCAGAACCTAGAAATAACTCCTACAAATCAAACAGAACAACTAAAAAAGGGAAAAAGATACAAATAGTTAATTCATAGATGAGAAACCCCAAATAAACATATTCAAAGATGCTCAATCTCATTAGAAATTAGGGAAATGCAAAGTAAAACAACAATGACAACATTTCATACTCCAAAATTTTAAAGTCTATTAATACCAGATGTGATTGCGTGGAGAAAGAGGGAATTTTTATAAACTTCTGATAGAAGTATGAACTGGTACAACCATTTGGGAAAGCAATTTAGTGATACTTAGTAAAGTTGAAGAGAAATCTATCCATTTTCACGTATATACCTTAACTTTTGTACATATGAAAAAGGAGACACTATAAAGATATTCATTACAGCAATGGCAACAACTAGGAAAATGGACACATAAGTGATAAAATTCTATATGGCAGCCACGATGAATAAATATATGCCTGATACAGATCAAAATATTATGCTGGGTGAAGAGCAAGTTTCACAATGTCTATAATACAACTTACATAAAAATATTTAAATACAAGCTAGGTACAGTGGCTTATGCTTATAATCCTAGCACTTTGGGAGGCCGAGGCAGGAGGATCACTTGAGGCCTGGAGTTCAAGTCTAGCCTGGGCAAACATAGCAAGACCTTGTTTCTAAAAAAATACAAACATTAGCCAGGCATGGTGGAGCACACCTGTAGTCCTAGCTACTTGGAAGGCTGAGACAGGTGGATTGCTTGAGCCCAGTAGTTTGAGGTTGCAGTGAACTATGATGATACCACTTACTGCACTGTAGGCTGGGAAACAGAGTGAGACCCTGTCTCCCCCACAAAAAAAAATAAATACAGTTAATGTAGTAAATATACACAAATATGAACAGAAAAGATAGAAACTATCATCAGGATAGAGGCTGCCTTTGGTGAGAGAAGCATAGAGGGGACTAGGAAAAGGGAAAGTAAAATAGGGGCTTTCACATGTCTCAGTAATATTTTATTTCTTTAAAAACAGTTGCTGAAGCAAACATGATAAAACTTAACATCTATCAATACTGAGTCATGGGCACATGAATATATATTATATTATTTTCTATACTTTTCTGCTTGTTTACATCATTTCCTAACTACACAATAAAATGATAGCTGTATATCTTAAAAATAAATCAATAATAGAAGTTCAAAACTAAAAATTCAGGCTACTTAAAATTTTTTAAATTATTTCCCAAAATTACAATTGATAAAAGAAGATATTTTTAAAAAATTTTAAAACTAATTTTTAAAATAAAAAAACCCTAAGCATTAAATAGCAGGACTTATGGAATGTGGGCAATATGTTCTTTAGATAAAAACTGAAGGTCTTTAATGCATTTACTTCAAGAGTTAATTTAGAACAACTACTATAAACCCTGAGGCAAGTAGCTGAAGGAAATAATGAGGATGATTATAGAAATTAGTGATTTCAAAACCAGGTCTTTATAAAAACAAAGAAAAGACAAATTTCTGGAAAATTGAAGAAAATAAGGAAAAAAATCAAACAAGTGATATTAGAAAGAAAAAAATACATAATTACAGAGCAATAACAAAGAAGTAAAAATGAAAAGAGAATACTATGCATGCTGGAGATGTGGTATGTGAACAAATTGGAAAACATATTAAAAGAAATAATTAAAATATATATACTAATACAATCTTGACTCAAGAGGAAATAGGAAACCCAAGTAAAAGATAACCAAGGGAAAAATTAAGGAAGTTATCAAAGGTTATTTCCCCAAACAGCAGCTAACAATAGAATTAACCAATATATTAAAATAATTCATCATATATCAGTATGTTAACTTATCCTATCAATAGAGCAAAGAAGAAAAGTCATGATACTTCTCGATAGTTCTTTAATTAACATTTTGATGAGATTTAATGCTCATTACCTATTTAAATAACTCTTTAAGACTAATACTGAAACAAATTATCCTTAATAAAACAACAAATTTATATCTCAAACTAATATCCAATATCATACATAAGGATGAACTACTAGAGGCACTCATGTTAAACTAGATATAAAATCAGAATTCCATATCTAGCATTGTTCTTGAAATTCTGGAAAGGACAAAAAGCAAAAAAAAAGTTGTATATATGTAGTAAAATAAAACAAATATTTATTTGCAGATAGTATATTTTTATTATTATTTATTATTTATTTTATTATTATTTACTATTTACAGGTGATTTTTTTAATTTAAAAAACCAATAGAGTCAATTGAAAGTCTATTTCAATTAATAAGAGTATAATAGAGATTGGATATGTATACATACACATGTATATATTCTAGTAGCTTTTAAACACATCAATCAGAAAATATAATTTAAAAAGTAGAAAGTAAAATCTCACACACATATGCATCTATTGCTCTGTCTATTCCATTAACAACAAGAACAAAAATACTACCTTGGGATAAAACTCAATGACGATATTAATAAAATATATGGGAAAAATACTCTGCTGATTTAAAAAAATCAACATGTATACACTAAAAGAAAGTGCATATCACATATCATTTTATATAAGAGAAATAAATATTAGAAAGGTATTCACCATTCTAAAATTAATATATTAATACAATAATTTTTTTTGCTTGACAAAGTGATTCTAAAATTGCTCAGAAGATTAAACAAGTGAGCATACAGCACAATGTCTAGCACATGGTACACACTCAGTGTCTATTAAATAGAAGCATTTACAGAGAAAAAACTAAACAAGAAAAGGGAGTCATCAACAAAACTGAAAGATCAAGAAAAAGAATGAATAATTTGGTAATTATGATGTCAATATTGGGTTTCAGAAGAGGGACTCCATACATGATCTATCTCTTCCCCACAATATTGAAACAATTGAGAAATCTGTCAAATGAGTAAGGCAAATGGCAATGGCCAAGATATTGCCATCATCACTGATAAAACTGACGTTGAGGAATGTGAGTGCCATGTTGCAGGCTACTGGCTTTCCTAACATGGCAGCCCAGTATCAGACAAAGTTGTCCACCTAGCCTCAGTCACAGCTGGATCTGGCTGAGAACAATTGAGAACACATTCTCTCTGGTCACGCTTGCTCTGAAGAAGAGAGAGGAAGGGATTGGGCTTAATATCCATCAGCCACAGAACAGAACAGAAAATTCACCAGTGGTTGTTGCATAGCTAAAATACTATTTAGCATAGAAAAACAATCAACTACAGCCACACTCATCAAGGATAAACTTCAAAGACATAATAGTAGCAAGGAAGTAAATCATAGTAGATGCCATGCTTCAATTTATATAAAGCTCAAAATAGACAAAGCTACATGATACACTCTCTAGAGAGAGAGATATATAGAAAGGAAACCTTTTAAGCAAGGGAATGATTATCACAAATGCCAGGAGGGTGGTCATCTCTGGGGGCAGGGTGGGATGGTAACAACAGTCACATACAGGGTCCTTCTAAGGCACTTATTTATGGTAAACTTCTTGAGTGAACAGTAGATATGTATTTTATACATTGTTTTGTATGCATCATATATTTTAAAATTGAAAAAAACAGAGAAATAGTATGTCAAATAAGAACTAGAAAACCATTCCCCCTACAATACCTACATCTTCATTTTCCTAAACATAGCAGCGCAATTCAACCTTTAGCTGCCTTGCTTGTAAAGCATCAGTTAACCTCTCTCCACTTTTTGCCACACATTTAAAAAAATTATTTTAAAATAACTTTAGATTCACAAGAAGTTGCAAAGATAGTACAGAGAAGTTCATGTATCCTTCACCCAGTTTCCCCCAGTGGTTATATCTTACACAATTACTGTACACTATCAAACCAGTAATTTGACATTGGTGCATTGTGTGTACAGTTTTATGTCATTGTATCACAGGTGTAGATTTGAATAACCATCCTGTAATCAATGTTCAGAACAATCTCATCACTGCAAAGATATCCCTTATGCTACCTCTGTAAGGTCATGCCCATCCCCTGCTGCCCATCATCCCTAACGCCTGGCAATCATAAGTCTGTTTTCCATATCCATTAATATAATTGTGTCATTTTGAGAACTTTATGTAAAGAGAATCATACAGTATGAGTTTAGCTTTAGTTATTCAGCATATTGCCTTTGAGATTCATGTACATTGTTGAATGTCTCAATAACTCATTCCTTCTTATTGCTGAGTGGTATTCCATGGTATGGACATACCATATTTTAACTATTCACCTATTGAAGGACATTTTGGTGGCTTCCAGTTTGGGGCTTTTACAAATAAAGTTGCTATGAACAATCAGATACAGGTTTTTTGGTGGACCTAAGTTTTTATTTTTCTAGGACAAATGCCCAGGAGGGCAATTGCTGAATCATATGGCAAATGTATGTTTAGTTTTTAAAGAAATATCAATTTTCCAGAGTGACTATACCATTTTACATTTCCATCAGCAATCCATGAGATACATTTTCTCTGCATTCTCACTGGTGTTTGTATTGTTAACTGTTTTTAAAATTTTAACTGTTTAGTATGTAGTGAGCTCTCATTATGGTCTTAATTTGCATTTTTCTAATGGCTAGTTGTATTCATTTCCTGTCGTTATTATAACAAATTACCACAAATGTAGTGGCTTAAAACAACAGAAATTCATTCTCTCATAGTTCTGAAGATCCGAAGTCTAAAATGAGTCTGCAAAGCTGTGTTCCTTCTAGAGGCTCTAGTGGAGAAGGTTTCCTTGCTTTTTCCAACTTCTAGAGGCTGCCTACATTTCCTGACTCGTGGCCCCTTCTTCCATCTCAAAGCTATTGTCAGAGCTTCTCCTCTCCTCTCTAGCCTCCTGCCTCTCTGCTAAAAGGAAACTTGTGATTATGTTGGGTCCGTCTGGATAATCTAGGGCAATCCTCTTATCTCAAGATCCTTAATAACTTAATCACATCTGCAAAGTTCCTTTTGAATGAAAGGTAACATATTCATAGCTTCTGGGGACTAGGACAGTAGACATTTTTTAGGGGACCACTATTCTGTCAACCACAGCTAATGATGTTGAGCATCCTCTCATGTGTTTATTTGCCATCCTTATATCCTCTTCGGTGATGTCTTTTGTTGTTTTCTAATTGGACTGTTTATTCGCTAGTTTGTTTCTACTGTTGAGTTATGAGAGTTCTTTATATATTTCAGATACAAGGCCTTTGTCAGATATGTGATTTGCAAATATTTTGTGAGTCTGTTGCTTGTCTTTCCATTTTCTTGAGAGTCTTTCACAGAACAAAAGTTTTAAACTTAATTTTGAAGAAGTCCAATTTATTGATTGTTTTCCTTTATGAATTTCATTTTTAGTATCGGGTCCAAGAAGTCTTTGCCCAGCCCTAGATTATGGAGATTTTCTCCTATCTTTAAAAACTTCTATATTTTACATTTTACATGTTGTTAGTCCATGATCCATCTAGATGTATTTTTTGTGTAGGGTGTAAGGTCTAGATTATAGTTCATTTGCTTAGATTTTCTATTTCTTTGATGACATTTTCTATTATTTCATCTGTTTCAAATGTGTTTGTAATTGCTAAAAAAACATTTTTATGATGGCTGCATTAATATCCTTGTCTGGTAATTCTAACATCTGTGTCATCTTGGTGTTGGCATATGTTGACTGTCTTTTCTAGTTCAAGTTGGGGTCTGTTTGGTCCTTTGAGTAATGAGTGACTTTTGATTGAAGCCAGAGTGTCATTCCTTAGGTCCAAGGTCTCTAGCCATCTGCCTTTTCCTGTCCATTTTTCAGACTCTTCCTATGTGTTTTATACATAAATGTCCAGAATGTTAGATGTGCTGAGCAGGAGGAACAGGGAAAAATATGTCCACTCTACCTGTCTAGGAGTGAAAGTCTGCATAAATTACTTGTAATGGCATTTTGGTTATTGAGCACAATTACATCACAATATTTGAATTTAAAAATTTTTCCTTTTTTTTATTAGGTCTTATTGCCAGTGTTTTGGTGAATATACTTTGTTTCATGCCAGTAGTTATTGCAGGTGTCTACATCAGTGGACTGAGATTTATAATTTCAATATTTACCTCCAAAATCATAGGATACATATCTGCATTGAAGGAGTTTTAAATATTAATTAGATTTTTAAATACACAACTTCTAATATCTACCCTAGTCTTAAGAGTTTTAAAAGGCAATTGACTTAGTAAAAGTTAATTATTTCTGCACTTTGTATGAATGTCATATAATTCTACATCTCTAACCAGAGCCATCACATCTGGATGTGCAGATTGTACATTACACAACTCCTGGGTGTGAGGGGCTATTCACATGTTTTCTATTATACATGGGATACAGGAAAGCAGAAATTATGATACTACTTGGCTTCTAATCCACTGTCATCTTTTATGATCTTTATAAATTTTTAGTGTTCTTACTTGCTTTAGTAGAGCAGAGTGACTTGTTCAGAGTTATCCAGCACTCCTTAGGTGCAAAGTTAATTGGATTCTAAATCTTCTAACCTCTCTTCTCCTTCCATATATAAACACATTACTTAAAAAGTACCACTGGGAGCACAGGACTCTGAAATGCTGCAGGGATATAGACAAAAAGTAGAGGGAGGGGATTTATAGCTGAGAGCAAGGTGATGTTTCCATCTAGGGTTAACTTTCATTTCATGTTCTAGATTTGAGACTTAGGTGCGTTTGGCCTTGGTAAGGAGCAAATAGTTCCTGGCCTTATTTCTAGACTCTCCATGCAGCCCATGGGCTGTAGATTCACTGTGGGAAGTGATAGCTCTGTACCCCTGCCCTGGGTAAGGGGAAATGGGGGTCCACAGAGGACCCACTGAGGAGAAAAGAATGGAGCAGGAGCTAGCAGTACCAGGGAGGGCTGGATGTTTTTCCCAGAGAAAGGGACATAAGTGGACAGTATGAAACTATGGGATATATGTAAGTAAATATAGCACCTTGATTTTTAAAAATTAATATTCATTGACAACTCAGAAACAACAGTGAAAGGTCAACTAGAAAAAAATGAGTATCAACAAATTCTTAAATAACTCATTTTATAATGTAGAATATCAATTTGAGGGTACTATATCTAAATATCCTTAAAAGAATAAAGTATTTCCCAGCAGTTAAGAAATATTCATTTATACAAGCATAACACACTAGTTTTAATTACTCATTAAAACAAGGAAGCCACAAAGTTTACAAACAACATCTATTTGTAAATAATTAAAAATAAAGAGACTATTTCTTAAGGAGTTTTCATAAATCGTATCTTCCTGCCACTTGCTTGACATTACGAAATTTTACATGATCTCAAACTCAAATTCTACACTGACTCAGGGTTGTAAAATGTGTCCTCAACTGCTTTAGCCCCTTAATAAGGATGTTGTCAGTGTAAAATAAGGCAGGCATTTGGAAATTGCTTTGGAAAAAAAAATACGTAAGTTCTTAACATGGTTAGTTTATGTTGTTAATTTTAAATATTCTTACGACTGAACCTTTAACATGCACTGTGAAGCCCTGCAAAACATGGACCCCCTTATCCACCCTGCCAGCATCAACTCCATGGTTCTCTGTCTGACCTTGCTCCCCTACCCTGGCAGGGGGCCTGCCGGCTGGAGCTTGTTAGGGCCACTTACATGCGAACTCATTTCTCTCTTAGAGAGGCAACAGTTATGTGCAGAAGGTATGAACAATTCCAAGAATTAGCCTCAGTGATGTTCTTTTTTGAAAATGATTTCAAAATACTTAAACAAGAAGGTCATCTGTTAATGGCAATGCAATGATAGGAAGTCTGGTGATTCTGGCCTTTTTTGCTTCCCTTTAACTGGTTGATATGACAGCTATGGCTGGAAGGGGAGCTTTATTATCTTTGGCAGGTTTCTCTTTCTTTGTTGGATAGCAGGGATTCTTTAATACTTCCTCAACCTAAAGGCAAAGATGGTAAGGTTAATCCTGTGGACAATAGAGTGCCTGAAGCCAAACGGTACTAGCCGAAAAACACATGGCTTCTTTAGTACTAGGTATTAATACTTGCTTAGACTTTTTAAGCATAGGACTTTACTAAATTTTCTGATTGGAGATGCAAAGACCACTCTGAGTTTGTCCATTCTGTATGATTATGCTACAATGCCACAACAAATACTACACACTGGGTGGCTTAAACAACAGAAATTTATTTTTTCACAATTCTGGAAGCTAGAAGTCCAATACCAAGGTGTTGGCGGCATTGGTTTCTTCTGAACCTCTCTTCTTGGCTTGAAGATGGCCATCTTCTTCTTATGTCTCTTATGTCTTCACAGGGTCATTCTTCTGTGTGTATCTGTGTCCTAATCTTTTATTATAAGGACCAGTCAGGTTGAATTAGGGCCCACTCTAATGACCTCATTTAACTTATTAATAGTTACCTCTTTAAAGAGGCTGTCTCCATTAACAGTCACATTCTCAAGTACTGGGGGTTAGCACTTCAAACTATGAATTTTAGGGAGACACAATTTAGCACACAACACCTTCCAATTCTATTTCTGATAGGTTGGTTAGTCCATTGGAATGAACCATTCCTAGCAACTTCTCATAGCATTGGTGCCTTGGTGGACATGGCTTCCAGACTTTGCACTGGAATACTGGAAAAGGCTAAAGAGGATTCAGTCTTTAATTCTATATGATAATAGTGTGATAATTCTGTATATAGGAGCCATATAGATAAGAGTGAATTTTTTAGAACCTATACTTATTCAGTATTGTGTTTTTGTTATAATAGCTTTATTAAGATATGATTCATATACCATATAAAATTCACCAGCTAAAGTGTGTAATTCAGTGTTTTTTAGTATATTCACAGAGTTGTACAACAACAAATCTAATTCCAGGACATTTTCATCACCCCCTCAAACCCATACCTATTAGCAGTCACTCCCCTTTTCCCCTATCCTCTGCCCCTGTAACCACTAATCTACTTTCTGTCTCTCTTGGCTTGCCTATGCTGGACATTTCATATAAATGGGATCATACAATATTTGTCCTTTTATGACTGCCTTCTTTTACTTAGCATAATATTTTCAAGGTTCATCCATGTTGTAGCATGTTATCAGTGCTTTATGTCTTTTTATTGCCAAATAAGATTCTATTGCATGGACAAATGACATTTTGTTTGGATATATCATATTTTGTTTATCCATTCATCAGATGGAGGATGTTTGCATTGTTTCCACTTTTTGGCTGTTATCGATACTGCTGCTATGAATATTTATATACAAGTTTTTGTGTAGACATATGTTTTCAATTATGTTGAGCATAAACTGAAGAGTTGAATTACAGGTTTTAATGTAACTCTATGTTTAACATTTTAAGGAGCTGTAAAACTGTTTTTCAAAGTGACTGTGAATTTTACAATCCCTCTAGCAACGTGTGAGGGTCCCAATTTCTCCAAATTCTTGTCAACACTTGTTATAGTCCATCTTCTTTTTATTTTAGACATCCTAGTGAGTCTGAGAGCATACATTGTATTATTTCTATTCTTTTAAAATTGTTAAGGTATGTTTTTATGGCAGAGAATGTGGTCTATCTTGGTGAATGTGCCATGTAAGCTTGAGAAGAATGTGTAATCTGCTGTTGTTGAATGAAGTAGTCTATAGACGTCAATTATATCCAGTCAATTGATGGTGTTTTTGAGTTCAACTATGTCCTTAAAATTTTCTGCCTGCTCAATGTGTCCATTTCTGACAGAGGGGTGTTGAAGTCTCCAAGTATAATAGTGACTTCCTCTGTATCTCCTTAAAGTTCTATGAGTTTTTATCTGATGTTAATATGTTGTTAGGCCTTGATAACTCTTCTTGCTTTGAAATCTGCTTGCCTGAAATTAGTTTAGCTACTTTCTTTTCACTAATGTTAGCATGGCATATCTTTTTCCATCCCTTTAGTTTTAATCTATTTGTGCCTTTATATAAAGTGGGTTTCTTGTAGACAATATATAATTGGATCTTGTTTTTTGCTCCACTCTGACAATCTGTCTTAACTGGTATATTTGTACCATTGATGTCCAAAGTAATTATTGATTTAGTTGGATTAATATCTACCATATTTTTTATTGTTTTTTATTCATTGCCCTTGTCCTTTGTTTTTATTTTTGTCTTCTACTCTTTTTCTCCCTCTTGTGGTTTTAATTGAGCATTTTGTATGATTTCATTTTTTCTCTTTTCTTAATATATCAATTGTACTTCTTTTTTTTAGTCTCTTTGGTGGTTGCCTTAGAGTTGTAATACACATTTATAACTAATCCAAGTCCATTTTCAGGTCACAATATACCACTTCATGGGCAGTACAAGTACTTTATAATAAAAAATTACGCCTAATTCCTCCCTCTCATTCATTATATTACTGCTGTCATTCATTTTGCTACACATAAACTATAATAATTGAATTCATTGTTGCTATCATTACTTTGGACAAACCGTTATTTGTTAGATCCATTGAGAATAAGAAAAATAAAAGCTTTATTTAACTTTCACCTGTTTCTTCTCTAATGTTCTTCATTTCTTTATGAGCTGTATCATTTTCCTCCTTTCTGAAGAACTTCTTTTAACATTTCTTGCAAGGCAGGTCCACTGGCAACAAATTACCTCAATTTTTGTTTGTCTGAGAAAGTCTTTACTTCTCTTTCACTTTTAAAGGATAATTTCATAGGATATAGAATTCTAGTTTGGTGTTTTTTTTCTCTCAATGCTTTAAATATTTCACTTCACTCTCTTCTTACTTGCATAGTTTCTAAGGAGAAATTGGATGTAATTTGTGTCTTTGCTCCTTAAGCAGTTTGATTTTTCTGGCTTATTTCAAATTTTTTTATTTTTATTTGTTTACTTTCTGCAGCTTGAATGTGATATGTGTTAGGGGTAGGTTTTTTTTTTTTCTTTTTCTTTTTCTTTTCTTTTCTTTTGTATTTATCTTGCTTGGTGTTCACTTCCTAGATGTGTGGTTTGGTGTCTGACATTAATTTGGGGAAATTCTCAGTCATTATTGCTATAAATATCTCTTCTGTTCCTTTCTGTCTTTTTTCTCCTTCTAGTATTGTGTATGTTACACATTTTGTAGGTGTCCCACAGTTCTTGCAAATTCTGTTCCATTTTTTCAGTCTTTTTTCTCTTTGTTTTTCAGGTTGGGAAATTTTTATTGACATATCTTCAAGCTCAGAGATTCTTTCCTCAGCTGTGTCCAGTCTACTAATGAGTAATCAAACTAGCGTTTCTTTTGATTCTTTCTTTCCATCTCCTTGCTTACATGACATATCTGTTCTTGTATGTTGTTTACTTTTTACATTAGAACCCTTAGCATATTGATCATAGTTGTTTTAAATACATAGTCTGATAATTCTAACATCACTGCCATATCTGAGTCTCATTCTGATGCTTGCTCTGTCTCTTCAAATTGTGCTTTTGCCTTTTAGTATGCCTCATAATTTTTCTGAACGCCCAATATGATGTATCAGATAAAAGGAGCTGCAGTAAATAGGTCTTTAGTAATGTGGTGGTAAGGCATGGAGGGAGAGGAAGGAAGTGTTCTACTGTCCCATGATTAGGTCTCAGTCTTTTAGTGAGCCTGGACCCCTTGGCTGTAAATTTCACAAGTGCTTCTCAGTTCTCTCCACCTTTGGTAGGAGAGGATGGTTGGGTGGGGTGTGGGGGGCTGAAGTTGGGTATTTTCATTCCCCCAGGTGAGTTAGTCTCTGGTAAAACTTCATTAGGTTAGACTTCGGTAAAATAGTTTCTCTTTTTTTTATTTTTTTTTATTATTATTTCAGCATATTGTAGGGGTACAAAAGTTTAGTGCCCTTGCCCCCCTGCCCCACCCCCCGAGTCAGAGCTTCAAACGTGTCCATCCCCTAGAAGGTGCGCATCACACTCATCATGTATGTATGCACCCATCCCCTCCCCCTCACCACATCTGCCCGACACCCGATTAGTGTTATTCCTGAATGTGCTCTTAGGTGATGATCAGTGAAACCAATTTGGTGGTGAGTACATGTGGTGCTTATTTTTCCATTCTTGGGATACTTCACTTAGTAGAATGGGTCTCTTGAAGGCAGGCCTTGTTAAGGAGAACAGAATGCTCTGGCTTATTTCAAATAGGTTACTTTTCCTCTCTCGTGTACTAATCTTCACTGTGAGAACCTGGTAGAACTCCTGGAGGTAAAAACTCTTCAAAAGTGTGGCACCTCCTAAGACTGAGTAGCTTTGGAGTTATTAGCTCCCAGGCTTGTCCACAATGAGCCCCCAGCAATTTGTCAATTGCAGTTCAGATTTTCCTACCCTGGTACTGGTTCCTGTTGAAGTTTCTGCTCATGGGATTCTACTCCAGAAGGTTGGGATTTTCTGTATCCACCTGTCTTAGTCCATGTGTGTTGCTATAAAGGAATACCTGATACTGGGCAATTTATAAAAAAAGAAAGAGGTTTATTTGGGTCACGGTTCTGCAGGCTGTACAAGAAGCATGGCATCAGCATCTGCTTCTGGTGAGGGCGTCAGGCTGCTTTCACTCATGGCGAAAGGCAGAAGAGGGGCACTGTGTGCAGAGATCACATGGCAAGAAAGGAAGCAAAGTGGGTGTGAGGTGCCAGACTGTTTTTCACAACTAGCTCTCATGGGAATGAATAAAGTGAGAACGCACTCAGTACCATGAAGATGGCACCAAGCCATTCATTAGGGATCCGTCCCATGACTCAAACACCTCCCACTTGGCCCCACCTCCAACACTGGGGATCAAATTTCAACATGAGGTTTTGAGGGACAAACATCCAAACTACAGCACCACCTGTCTGTCTCTCCCATTTTTGAGGGCAGTGGTTTGCTCTGTGATCTAAATTCTCTTATGGATCTAAGAAGAGTAGTTAATTTTCAGCTCGTTCAACTTTTTATCAGTTGTTAGGAAGGAGTGATGACTTCCAAGCTCCTTCCCTGCCAGACTGGAAACCCAAAGTCACCAGAGAAAATGTTAGCCTTTTGTACCTAAAGCTACTGCAAACAGCAAACATAGCCTAACTTAAGTCAGATTAACATAAAACCACACACTAAAGTCTTCTTTACGTTGTTTACTTTTACCCAACATATTAATATCATGTCTGGCTTTTAAGAGAAAAGGCATATTAAAAATGTAATGGGACATCTCTAGAAATCAGATTCTTTCTCAACTTTTAGGGTTTGTTGTTATTGTTGGTTAGCATTATTGTTGTGGCTATTTACTTGTTTTGTGATTTTCCTGGTCAAATTATGTAAAGTCTGTATTTTTTTGTCATATGAAGTCACTGAAGTCTCTGCTCGTTTAATTTAGTAGTTAGCTGAAGATTGAATAGAGATTTCCTCAAGTGCTTTGAAACAGTAAGTCCCCCAGCTTTTGCCCACGGGTTCTTTGTGTGTGTTGGGGCATACCTTCAATGCTCAGGCTCACAGCTTGAACTCTGCCTTATTCTTCACTTCCTGCTTCCATAGAGTCCATGACCAGCCAAAGGTGAGAGAAAAGGGCCTTCTGAGGTCTTTCCTCAGCACATACACAAGCCTGCAATTCTCTTGTTCTTCTAGAGTTCCAGGAATATGCCTGTGATTTTCAAAGCTCCCTATGGATATTTAATTCCCCAGTTTTTCCCTTTTTGTCAGGCTCTTGTTAGCCTCAGCTGACATCACCACATCGGGCAAGCATGATGTTAAACAATTACTGCTAATTTTTTCTTTTTTTAACCAATGCCCTAGTGATGGGGCTATTCCCACAGTGTGAGCTCCAAATCAGGTCCAATAAATAAAAGCCCTGAAAATGGGGCTTCTCCAGGGAATTTTCTTTCTTTCTTTCTTTTTTTTTTTTTTGAGACAGAGTCTCACTCTATTGCCTGGGCTAGAGTGCCGTGGCATCAGCCTAGCTCACAGCAGCCTCAAACTCCTGGGCTCAAGTAATCCTCCTGCCTCAGCCTCCCAAGTAGCTGGGACTACAGGTATGCGCCACCATGCTTGGCTAATTTTTTCTATATATTTTTAGTTGTCTGGTTAATTTCTTTCTATTTTTTAGTAGAGACGGGGTCTTGCTCTTGCTCAGGCTGGTCTCGAATTCCTGAGCTCAAACGATCCACCCGCCTTGGCCTCCCAGAGTGCTAGGATTACAGGCTTGAGCCACTGCGCCTGGCCGGAATTTTCAAACAAATCAAAGAGTGACAGCTCTCTGGAGATGGTGCTTTTGGGGGGACTTTAAACCCGTTCTGCTTACTCCAATGGCTGCTAGGCTGCTGGTTTTCACAGGCACCATGGTTGTGAGGCTATTGTTTTTCAAGACTACAGCAGAACTGGGGAGATAGGAATGGGAATAGGGAGAGATAAAAGCAATGAAGTTTGTAGTTCTTACTGAGATTCAGCCATTTTCTTGCACAAATGCATACATGGCTGAAGAATTGTTGTAAGCCTTTGATTAATATCCAGAGTTCTAAAAAAGTTGATCTTCATGATTTTTTTTTTTTTTTTTGCCAGTGTTCTCATCACTTTTATGGAGAAATAGATTTTTGGAAGTCCTTCCTCCACCATTCCAGAAGTGATTTTTCTATATTGTGTTAATAGTATCTGTTTTGGTGTGACTGATTCACTACCATTTGAAACTCTCCCAGTCATGGTGAGAACTACCTACTACATAAGCACTGATAAGAATGATCTTGCTGGGAATGTTTTGCTATCCTTACTTGATACTCTACTTCTCCTTCATGTCTCTTTTCTTAAATATAGCTACAGGTAGAGAATAAATAAAAGAAGATGTGTCAGGATACAAGAGCATGAATGCTAAATCAGTTAACCAGAAACTTCCAAGGATGAAACTGATCAGCCCTTTGGGTCTGAAAAATAGAAAAAATTCAATTGTTATCACTTTCAGGTGGATATAGATTTGTTTTCAAAAAAAACCATTTAAATTGAAAATCCTATGTTACTTTTGAAAATAGAAGTCATTACAAAATCACATGTGCTAGAGTGAAGGTAAAGTAATTGCTTTTGCTTCTTTCTTATTTTAAAACAATCCACAGTTATGCATATTTTTTCTTAAAATAAGATATAAACATAAGATTTGACTTTAGGTTGATGCTCACTTAATAATATAATTAAAACAAAAATTTTTTAGGACCAGGCCAGACTTATGGCAATTAATTATGTTTAAAAGTAGAAGTAATAATTTAGCAATGTTTTAATAGATAGATGATTATTGGATAGTTATTTCCTGTGGTTGAGATAGCCAATCTTGCCATAAAGTTTGGAGATTATGGATGTTTTATATCAGATTAAGCACCATGGTTCTATTACATAAGACACTTCCTATTTATAAGCAGGGAAAAAAGGAGGCGATATAATTAAGTGTCTAAATTAATTCTATACAACAACTAAATTCAAATCATCGCAATTTAGAATGCCATTATCCTCACAAGGATGAGCCAAAGTTTATCATTACTCTCTTTATATTTAAAAATAAAAGTATTTGCAGAGCAAATTAATTGAATAAGTAAATTTTCAGGAATAAACAATAAAAGGTAAGCACTTTGACATTATTAACATATTAAATTATTATTAATTATCCATTAAAGCATATTAGAAAGATTCCTCATTTAGAAATACTTTAATAATGTATATCTAGATATGCATTATTGGTCATTTATCTACTCATTAATATTTATTTCATGTCAAACTATGTGCTAGACGCTGACAAATATAATAATGAAAAGACAAACACGGCCCTCATGGAACATGGTAGAAGAAACCCAGCTCTTATCACCAATCCATCCTCCCTGAAGGTGACAGAAATGAAGTGTATGCAAGTTAAGATGAGTCACATAAAGGAACCAAAAGAGGCTGAGATAAAAGAAAAGACCAGGGGAGAAGCTCCTACTACAAACAGTGCAGTCACAGGGGACCCCTCTGATGGGGAGTCCTAAAGGATGAGACATTCTAGGTGACTGCAGGGAACCATGTTAAGCAAGGGAACAGCATGAGCAGAAGTCCTGAGGCTGGAAAGAACTTGGAGTATTCATGAGTGAAAAAGGTCAATGATGCATAGTAAGAAACTGGGGGTAGAAGGGAGTAGAAGGGTGGGTGTCATGAGATGAAGTTAGGGAAAAAGGCAGGGTCCAGATCAAGCAAGGACTCCATAGGTCATACTAGGGATGAAGTTCAGGGGTTTCCCCTCAAGGATACAGTGCCTATATCTATTCAGCAAATAAAGCAGGAATATTTGGGGTTAGATGGTAGAGTAGAAAATCCTTAGAAGTTAGTTCCTTTGAAAATAAAACAAATACAGTGCTTCCAAAATTATCTCTGTCACTGAAGCAAACAAATTTACAACCTCTCTTTCAGTTCTGTGATACCCTAAATTAATTTAGGAAACTGCCAGAGCTTTAATTATACCAGAAACATTTACAGGTATCTGGAGTAGCTCAAAGGACTTCCAAGTTGCACCCTCATGGCCTGAAACATATTGGATTGTTTTAGGTAAAACTATCAAAACAATAAGGTAAGACAGTTTTAGGCTGAAAATCAAAGAAGGGCTCAATAACAACAGCTAATATTTATTGAGTACTTACTATTTGTCAAGCACTATTATCAGTGCTTTATATGAACTAATTTATTTAATCTCCGTAAGTATTATTATCTTTTCAACATGTGGAAACTAAGGCAGAAGAACTTAAGTAACTTGCCAGTGGCCATGTAGCTGGAAAGTGGCAGAACTGGGATCTGAAGCCAGGTAATCTGACATCAGAGGCATGTTGTGTCCACTACACCTTACTACCTAATCTTGGGGTAATTCTCTATACTCTAAGGTTTGGTTTAGCCACGATATGTGCCTGGAAGCTCAATCATCAGCTTATGAAGAGGAGGCTCAGCTGCCTATAAGATAAAAGGCTGATTTTTTTTTTCAGTTAGGTAGAGTCACTGTTATGAAGAGGATAAAAATAAAGTCTTCGGTTGGAAAACCAAGTTAACATTAAATGACTGCCTGATACATATACAGAATCTGAGCCAGAAATGTGTCTTGGGGGGAGGGGGTTGCTTAGGTCATCCAATCTCAGAACACAGTCTCTCCCCAATTCCACATCCCGAAATAACTTGAGATGACTCATAAAGGAGGTGGCCATGGAATTATAAGCTTGGAAACCAGTACCTCACTAAGTGTGCTAAGGAAAAGATGGAATGGTATTTGACATGAGCACATTTTTTATCATATTTCTAAAATTTTGATTTTTTAATTGTGTTGATTGAAAACATATGCCTGCATTTGCAGTCTAAAACTAATCCAGAAATATGCGAATTTTAAAGAAATGCTTTCTTTGCAGAATAATATTTCTGGATATTCTCAGTACATATCAAAACTTTATATCTTAGAAATTTCATAAAGTTATTTTCACATATCTTTTAAAAATTAAATGTTAATTTGTAGAGCAGTATATTCTACCAATGAATTTTATAATTCAATGTACATATTTAAAATATAATCCTCTAAAGGCAAATATTCATTTCCCATAACTTTTTTGCATGATATGCCAATGATCTTCCACTAGAAAGAGCAAGAAATCACAATATGTGAAGAACCAAAAGAAGTCTTTTTAAAAAAGATATGTAGAAATCTCACGTTTTTGCTTGAAATAACATTTTCTACCTGCTACACTTAAACTTTGTTTTGTAACTTATGGGAGTGAATATAGATTGATATGGATCTTACAGCTATGTATATATTTGTCCCAGCATAATTGAATTATATTCTGGAATTTTCTTCTGTTTATGATGGCCTATAATAATAGAGTGATTAAAAAAAGAGAGAAAAGAAGGAGAACTTCAAATGAATTCTGAAAGAACACAAGAAGACACAACCATAAATCCAAAGCATAAATCTAAATGGTTAAGAAAGATGGTAAAAGCAAGCTATTATTGAAAAAAAACTTGAATGTATTTTAATTACTTCATTTTATGCATATAATGATGCTAATAGAAAATTAAAATTAATTAGTTTCTGAACACTTTAAAAGCTGAGAAATCTTCAGAATACTCTAAAATTTTGCCAGTTATTTCATAAATATGACTATCCTATTAATTATTCCTACAAATGTGTTTACATATTCAAAGTATTGATATTTGCATGAGAATGATGACATTTTAGAAGTACTCGAGATATAATGATACAGGAAAGACACCATGGATTAAGTATTTCATAGCTTTCCATTTTTAGGTATCAAAGTATCACATCATAAATATGATATTATCAGAACTATACTGAATTGAGAAATATAATATAAGCATTATTATCCTCATAAATATGTGTTCAGAGTAATAATAAAATTACATGAAGCAAAAAACAATTCACTGGATCTTTATGTGAGCCAACAGGTAGCCCTGACATATCAGAGTTGCCTTGGAATTGAAACCATATTATTGCAACTGAATTATAGTCCCAACAGGTAAGCCTAATGCTCTAAATCATTCATTATGAAATATTTTAGATTCTAGACATTTTCAGTAAGTAGAAAATCCTTGAATCTGTGCTAATTTTGACTTTGTTTTCCAATGTTCTATGTGATCAATAATTTTAAGTAGACTTTGTTTTCCATTCCAAGTTATAGCAGAGTCTGATACCTTTTCAAATACATAGTTGGTTAGAAATGTTTATTATATGAAATATATGGACATTTTCTTATTATATATGCTATTTTGTAGCTAATCAATATTAATAAAATAATACTTTTAAAAACCTGTGTATTGTTCCACAAATATCTGATTTATTCTATGAAATGTGAACACCAACTTTTCAACCTAAAACTAACTTGAAGTTGTTCTTTAAACATAAACTTCCAGAGACAATTTTGTTAATTTTAGACTGTCAGCTGAATTGTCAAGCATATTTGTGACTAGAAATATAAAAGGTTCTAGTTAACTTTATTTCTTATAACCATTATCTTCATTGTTTTTCAAACTTACATCAAATAATTGATTTTTCAAAAGAAGTCTAGTTTTTTGATAGTACTTTGCATTTTGTTTCTCCATTTGTTACTTCAAAGAGAGTTAAGAATCTGTAATGATAATAGGCCTTAAAACATCAGCATATACTGATTTCAACAAATACTGTGAGGTCTGCCATTTTAGGATCTTGATTTATAAGTAAATGCAGTAAATAGTTCTGTATGCACAAAGCATAAAACTCCATAAAAATTTCAAGTTTAAGTCCTTTGTTGCATCACACATGATTCACTCATTCCCCACAGAAATGCTTCAATTACAAAGAAGTAAAAAATGTTCAATTAATAATCAGTAGAAGAGAAGCAGGTAAAAAAAGGATGCTCAAAGTATTAAAAAATATAGGGACATGAAAATATATTGGGGACCCTCCACTGGAGAGAACACAAAACCACAGGTGCATGAAAAAAGACCAAAAGTAGTCTTTTAGGAAATGTTAATAAGAGTTGATGGAAGATAAAAGTAATATATTGGAACACCCTAGGCTAAATAGCATTAACATCGCCTTTCACTGCAGGACTACCCAGAGCCTGCAATATGTACACTGTTAATTATCAAGAAGATACATAGGCAGAGTTTCTGAAACAGCTTTGACAATGAAAATTTTTTGTTTGATTTTGGTGGTGCACTTCATAGAGGACCTATGAGAAATGCTTTGGGAAATACTGTGGTAAATGTTTATGTCACCAACTTTATTATAGAATACATTTATTGAGGTTTAGTTTAAATCTAGAGTCAACTGATAGTACATGATTTTCAACTCTCCATTTATACAGTCATTTATCTTTGCAGGTTACTTTGGAATGAAGGAAATTACATCTATTTTCAAAAATATTAGACTCTGAGTTAATAAACAAAAGATACTAATTTCAACTTTTAAAGTCTAATTAAAATCTCCAAGAACATAAATCAATGCAGCAGAGAGTCCAGAAATAAACCCATGCAGATATGCTCAATTACTTTTTGACCAAATTATAAAGACATTTCAATGGATTTCACCAAAATAAAAACTTCTACCCTGGGAAAGATGCTAAGAGTGTGCAAAGACAAGTCACAGACTGAGACAGAATATTTGCAAATCATGTATCTAATAAAGGACTTATATCCAGAATATAGAAAGAACTTTCAAAACTCAACAATAGGAAAGAAAATAAACAACCCAATTTAAAAAAAATGAGCAAAAGATTTGAACAGACCATTGAAGATATGGCAAAGAAGCACATATAAAGCTGCTTTAATATCATTAACCATTAGGGAAATGCAAATTAAAACTGCAATGAAATACCACTACATGTCTATTAGAATGGCTAAAATAATAAACAAAGAACAGCACCAAAAGCAACAACAACAAAACTGGCACCATGAAGTGCTGGCCAGGATGCAGGGCAATTAAAACTCTCATACGCTGCTGGGAATGTAAAATAGTATAGCCACTTTGCAAAATAGATTGAAAGTTTCTTAAAAAGCTAAATGTTCACTTATAGAACTAGTAATTTCACTTCTAGCTATTTACCTGGGAGAAATAAAAACATGTTCATGCAAAAACTTATTTATAAAAGCTTATAGAAGTTCCATTTATAATCATAAAAAATTGGAAACAACCCAAATGTCTTCCACAGGTGAATGGATAATCTGAGGTACGTTCATATAGTGGAATGCTACTCAGCAATGAAAAAGAGAAATATTGATACAAATAATTTGGATACATCTCAAATGCATTAGACTATGTGGAAGAAACCAGACTCAAAGAGTACACGATTTCATTTATATGACATTCTGAAAAAGGCAAAACTATAAGGATGGAATGGTTACCAGGGGTTAAGGATCAGGAATCTTGACTGTGGCAGTCGTTATATGAATTGATGCATTTGTCAAAACTCTAAGAACTATACTCCAAAAGGAGTGAATTTTACTGTATGTCAATTTAACAATAAGTTTTAAAAACCCACCAACAATAAAAGGATGGAGTGGAAGGAGGTCATTTAATCACCTGTACAGAAAACTGTTTGGCACAAAGGACAAAGATTAAATCTTAGCCGCAGTGACATCACAAGTAGGGTGACTGTATAATTTATCACCCAAACTGAATACTTCATAATGAAAGAAGAATCTATGATTATTTAGAATGAGACAACCACCTAGGACTGTCCCAGGCACAATGGGATTTATGGTTACCTTAATCTTAAGTTGATTAAGTTAGAAAGTTAAAAGTTAGAAAAAAACACCAAGCAAAGAAACCACTCACATCAATAGAAATGTACTTTATGTGGCAACACTCAAGAGTGGTTGTGATAATCTACAATGGATTTGGAACATCATACACAATAAAGATTTTGGAGTCTGGAGCCATACAGAGAGATTGAATTGTGGAAACTTCTCCAATGTTTTAATGTAGCAAACATGCTAAAACTGTATCACCTTTGGCCACTTTCTTATATTGATTAATATAATCCTTATAAACAGATTGGATTTGGACAATATTGAGGAAGAAGTGGAGACAGCTTGGGGAATCCTGCATTGAAAGCTAGTCTGTACTAGAAAGAAGCCCCAGGAAGGAGTTTAGAGGAGCGGCAATTGGCAGAGAAGATTGATGGCCAACTGCTTGGAATTGGTATAAAGTCAAGAGTGCATAGTCTGTGCCCAGGACAGGGGAGTGAGCCAGTCACTAACTGACAGGACACCTCTTGTTTTCCTGAAGTTGTAAAATGAGATGTGTTGAGATACAGAATTAGTCAAATGGACATCTAATATAAAATAGGAGTGAACTCAGGAAGAATAGAAAATTTCAATTGGTTTTGTCATTTAGCATATCACTCAAAGAATCATTACATTATGTGTAAGGCATTCTAGATACTGAAGACACAGTAGTGAACAGAACAGATAAAAGCCCCAGCCCATGCAGGTTTCTTCAAGTAGGGAAAAGAAACAATGAAGAAGAAGGTGAGTGTGTGTCTGTGTGTGTTCAGTAAGTTAGATTGTGATAACAGCTAAAAATGAAGCAAGAAAGTGGATAAGAAACATTGCGTGTAGCTCAAATTTTAGGTAGAGAGACCTAGAAATGCTTCCCAAAGAAAATGAGAGTGGGGTGAAGACTGGAGGTGGGAGGGAGCTAGCTGCATGACTGGCTAGATGAAGGACCTTCCTAGCTGAGGGCACCAGAAGTGCAAAGGCCCTGAAATGGGACCATGGCTGACAAGTTCCATGACCGGCAATGAGGCCCGTGGTGCTGGAGCAGTTAGCAATGGGGAGAGCAGTGGGCAATTTGGTCAAAAAGATAACAGGGTGTAGATCATGCAGGGTGCTTGGATCATGGACACCATTGGAGGGGTCAGAGCAGAGGAGTGACACAATCTGACTTATGTCTTAAAGGATCACAGTGTCTGCTTTGTTGAACATATGCTGTAGCTGGACAGTAGAGAAGCAGGAAGATGAATTAGGAGGTGATCGCACCAATCCAGGTGAGCGCCAAAGAGGGTTCAGACGAGGCGGGTAGCAGTAGAGGTGATGGGAAGTGGTATGACTCTGGGTATATTTTGAAGGCATAGCTGATGGGATTTGCTATGAACTTGATGTGGGGTGCAAGAAAAAGAAGCCAAGTATCACACCATTTTTTTGAACCTAAGCAAATAGAAGAAAGGAATTTCCATTAATTGAAAAGAGGTAAGATACAAGAGGAGTGGGCTTTGGGAATAAAGTAAGAAGCATGGTTTTGGACCATTAGCCATTCACATGGTGATGTCAGGAGGCAGAGTATATATGGCTCTAAGGCAGAGAACCGGAGATTGAGATGTGAGAGTCATCAGAATACAGGTGGCATTTAAAGTCACGAAAATGGGTGCAATCACAAAAAAAGAGGGTGTAGATGGAAAGGAAAAGAGATCCAAGGTTTAGGTCCTGGAAGACTCCCTCTTTACAGGTCTTGGAGATGAGGAGGGACCAGTGAGCCCCTAAGAAAAGAGCAAACAGATTGAGAGCCAGGGGCGTTTGCCACACATTGTTCATGCCTCTGTGCACTGGTAAGGAGTGGGGTCCCTACAACTGCACACCTGCAAAAAATATCCCCACTCTGGAAGAGCAGGGAAGGGTGGCTGCTAATGAATAAAATGATGACAGTAGCTCACCTTTCTGCGGTGCTTACATGTGCCAGGAACTGTGCTAAGAAAACATAGGAAGTTAGAACTATTTTATCTTCATATTACACACAAGAAATGTATAGATCCAAGGGATTAAATAAACTGCTTGGGGTCACACTGCTAGCATGTGGTGGAACTTGGGTTAAAATGCAGGCAATTTGCTTTCTGAGCCAGAGGAAGCCAACAATTAATTGATACCCAAAATAACACTGATAAGGATCATGGCTTTAGTGTAAGGATGACTTGGATTCTACTGTTCACTCATTAATTCTTTGGACTTTGTGCATATTGCTCACCTTTTAGAACTTTAATCGCCTCATCTGTAAAAGACATCGACTCTCTCTTGCATGGCTATGCATCATCTAACAAATAGAATCTCATTATTCCTGAGTGTTATCCTTGATTTCTCCATCCCTCACACCACAATCCATTCAATTGATCCAACCTTCTGACTGTGGCTTGAATACGTCTCTTTCTTTCTATCCCCACACCAGTTCAGGCCAGTATCATCTCTTATCTGAATTTCTTTCCTGCTAACTGATTTCTCTCTCTCTCTCTAGTAAATCCATACACCAGCCAGAGTGATCTTTCCAAAATGCAAATCAGATCGGGTTACCCACACTGGTTGCAACTGTTCAATGACTCCCTGTCACCCTCAGGATAAAGCAGTTTGGAGGTTGCTTCTTTAAGCTTTTCTGATCCAGGCTATGTTAGGCTCCTCTTCCACAGGCTCCCTCTGTACTTTCGTCAAGATAGCACATTGGGAGAGGGATTGATGCTGTTTACAAGCCTGGGCCCCTTTGCTTCCTTAGCATGCCCTCCAGAAGAATGTAAATCTCTGTGAAGGCAGGATCACACTCTAATGAACCCTCAGTGTCTAGGACAGAGCATGACACAGAGCAAATGTTTCTGTAAGAATGATGCATAGCGTTGCTGATCAAATGACACACGGCATTGCTGGATGAATGACAGTATTGCTGAAAGCATAAATAAATGAATGAGGAGTATGCGAAGGCAGAAAGTATTCACTCAAATTTAATCTGAAAAAGGCAGAGGTCTCATTGTTTTAGGATGAAAAACTAGAGATGCTTCTAAACCAATGTCAAAATTGTGATTGGTGAAGGGTAAGACAGAGTAAAGGCAGAAGGGGCTGTAGTATTGAATCACAGGGTAAGTATTACATGAAGGACTTTTGGTTCTAAGCCTGGGCCACAAACTGGAGATACGTAGGTGCTATATACCTGGATTACTTACTTGTTTTGTTACGGATTGCTAAACTTAAAAGGTAGTATAATGAGGCAGGTGTGATCCTTGGTCAAAAGATAGGCAGTTAAGGACTGGGTCAAGATACAAGCAGCTTAGCATCTCCTACCACTCTCTCTTCACACAAGCATTTGGGCTACATGTCCTTGAGAGACATCTAAAATTGCTCTCATAGTCAAATGAAAGGAGAAAGAGTAAGAAAGACACCAAAACAGTGAACCTTAGAGATCTTTTGGAAGTAGCAATTGTAATGACATACAAGAACTGGAAATGAATGACATGCCCTGCCTCCTAAAGTTGACAGAGATTGCTCTCTGTGTGTATTCAAGCACATCCTCTTGGAAGTGATGCTGTATTTAAGAAATTCTATAATTTTCTGGCCCAAACTGTATGTTTATAATTTTTCTTCCTGAGGTTTACCTTATGGCTGGGTACCTTTTGGAGGTTTCCTCAATGGTCCAAGTACCAGCAGCACTGGCATTATCCAAGAATCTACTAGACGTACAGAATCTGCGTTGTAACAAGACCCTTAAGTGATTCATATGCATGTAACAATTTGGAAAGCTTGATTTTAGAGGACTGTCAGGGAAGAGCAAGACATCAGTGGTTCTCAAAGTGTAGTCTCCGGACCAGAACCATCAGGATCACCTGGGATCCTTCCTATAAGCACCAATGCAATAACTACATAAATGCTATTTTATAAATATTGTTAGAAATGCAACTTTGTAGCCATATCTCAGAACAACTGAGTCAGAAGCTCTGTGGTGGAGTACTCTGTATTTTAACAAGTGGTGCTTATGCTCACTAACGTTTGAAAACCACTGATTTAGGTAGACTGCAAGATTCCACCAAGGGGCTTTGGGCTTGGAGTATAATGACCATCACAGCAGTCAGGAGATGAGGATGCTGGATCTTTTGCCAGCTGCAAATAATTAGCTGTGTTACTAGTTTCCTTAGCTGCAAAGAGAAAAGGATATAAGTTCCTTGGAGTAAAAGTTCTCCAAGTGTGATCTGTGGGGGTCCAAATGATATATTGAGGGCCCTGTCAACAGTTTAGTTATTTAAGAAATAAAAATAAAAGCACAAATCATAAAAATAATAAGCAAAAATATATCATGCTAAATATAGTTGGTGATTTTGAAATA
>CM052436.1:150943702-150981421 GCA_028533085.1 Varecia variegata | reverse complement strand
ATTTTCTGTTCTGTTCCACTGGTCTGTGTCCCTGCACTTGTGCCAATACCAAGCAGTTTTAATAATCACAGCCTTGTAGTATAGTTTGAAGTCTGGCAAATTAATACCTCCCATTTTGTTTTTATTGCTTAAAATTGCTCTTGCTAAACGGGGTCTTCTCTGATTCCATACAAAGCGTAAAATTATTTTTTCTATATCTGTGAAAAATGATGTTGGTAATTTAATAGGGATTGCATTGAATCTGTAGATCACTTTGGGAAGTATAGACATTTTAACAATGTTGATTCTTCCGATCCACGAGCATGGTATGGATTTCCACCTATTTACATGCTCTGCGATTTCCTTCCTCAGTGTTTCGTAGTTCTCCCCACAGAGGTCCTTTACCTCTATAGTTAAATTTATTCCTAGGTATTTTATTTTCTTTGTTGCTATTTTGAAGGGTATTGAGTCCATGATTTGGTTCTCTGTTTGACAATGGAAGTTTTGATTAGTCATGTTGAGATGCTGAATTATCTCTAAAACCAAGCTTCCGCTCTGCCTTGGTTTGGGTTTCTCCTAAAGCAAACCCCGAGCCAAGGACTTGGGTGTAAATAACTAATTTGGGAGGTAATCCCAGGAGACATGTTGAGGGATGGGGCATGAGACAGGGAAAGGGGGAATGTCTGAGACAGGTGTTCACGATCAGGCTGCTTCTAGAGCTCGTTCTTGCTGCAGACCATCTGAAATGTCCCACTAAGGACAAGGAAGCTGGGGTATGAATCCCATTTATCCACTGACACTGCTTCATGTCCCCCATCCCAGGGACATGAACTTTCAGGCATTTCCAGCTATGCCCACGAGCAGGCCACACGTGCCACCAGGCGGAGAGAGGCAGATGATGTCCTGTGGGTGGGAGCTGCCTGCAGGAGCCCTCTGGGTGTGGAGGAAGGCCCTGACTATCCCCTCTGTGTGGAATGGCATGTGCTCAGGGAAAAGAAGGAACACTTTGACTTCTTTTCTTTTGCAGAGTCTTTAGTTCTCACTCCAGCCTTAGCACTTAGGAGCCCGGTGATGTTGAGCCAGTTAAAAAACCTCCCTGAAACCTGTTTTCTCATCTGGACTAGGGTTTTGTCAGAATAAGTATCTGAAACTTAGAAACAGAAAAAAGAATTACTAGATTTTCCTTCAGTGCAGCACAGGGCTTGATTTTCTATTGAAAAGGCTATTTTACAACTCCGTAGGGGCAGAGGTTAATTTGTAGATTTTGTCTTATAGAAATGCAAATAATTTCTGTCTGGGTGGACAGAGTACCCCAAAGGTGACAGTTATGGCTCTCTTGGACATTATCCCATTTTGTATCCAACCCAGAAATCTTATTCTGGCATTGCCTATAAACATTTGGCTTTTAAATGTTCTTTGGACTAGTTTTAATATATCAATGGCTCTTTCATTAATGAATGAATTGAATAAAATATTTGGCATGTATTCATTTTATATTTACCTGAGAGTCACGATTTTTGCCTTTTTGAACATTATACTTTCACAGTTTTATAATCTTGTTTTAGCTGTGAAACTGTCCCATCTAAGCTTCCATAGACCCACCATATGTAAAATGGATGAGTGCTCAGAGGGTGGCCCACAGATTTGCCCACCTCCAAGCTTCTTGCAGGGTGCCAAGGAAACTCTTTGGCTCTTTGGAATTGAGTGTTGCAACTGCTCTTCTAAAAATATAATCCTTAAATCTCTCTGGTTCTTTCTTTGCTTCCAAACCTCTTCTTTTGCAGGAGAGAAAATTATGGAAACAGACCAAGACCACACAAGTGAGACTTAAACAGAGATTATTAGTCAGAACTTGCTATACAAGGGAGTCAGCCACCATCCCTTGTGTTGCACAGAGACTCGGGCAGGCAGGGGAGGGGAAAGCTTTACGGTGGAAAAAGCTTCAGGTGCGCCCATATTGGAGCCTGTCGGCACAGGGAAGATGAAGATGGGCTGGCTAGTGGCTGGGCATCCTATGCAATTGGGTTGCAGAGCATGTTTTGCTTTCTCTGTGTGGCTTTATGTTGGAAGTGGGGAAGGAGGACAAAAGTTAGGGAATCTGTCAGTTATTAAATGAGTGTTTGGGGCCAATGGCTGTAGAAATTGTGGTTTGGCTTCCTGGACTGGTTGTGGCAGATTGTGGAACAGAGTTCTCTTTGTATATATGGTCTGGCCATTGTCCATTTTTATATTTGGTCTCCCCTAGTGAAGGTTTCAGTCTGTTGAGTTCCACATTCAGCGGCTAAGGTAAGACTCCATATCTCCTGTGAATTCCAGCCTTAGCTTAACTGTAAAGAGCTCAAGTTCCTTTGATCAGGAAATGAAACAAGTCCCTGAGGCCTAGACCAGTATGACCTGCAAAGAGCAAAAACTAGGAGGTCAGAGCAAAAGAAATGGACAGGGCAGCTTGTGAGTGCACGTGAGAGATCCTAGGGCCTTCACAGGTTAACTGAGACTTCAAAAGGGGCAGCAAGGGCTGAGGACTGAAAGGTGGCTTGAAGGTGGCAAAAGTCTTAGTGTTTATGTGACCTCTGAAACACCACGGATGATGGTTATCATCTTGACTCCATTAAGGAATACCTAGAGTGAAGATTCCTCAACCCTGGATTTCTCAGCCTCCAGGACTATAAGAAATAAATCTCTGATCTTTATAAATTACCCAGTCTCGGGTATTCTGTTATAGTAGCACAAAATGGGCTAAGGCACCAGGCTAATGAAACCCATGGTAATGAAAGTTCTTCTACATTTATACGTGGATACCTCACATTGGAGCTGCCATACATTCTTTTCTTAGGAACCTGCAAACAGTCCTGCAGATCAGGGCTGAGTTTCCTCCCTTATCTGAGAGCAGCATTACAAAGAGAATAAAAGTAGCTATCGCCACATGGATAGATTGAAAGATTCTTTGATCAGTCATTCCACTCATGTGAGCCTATCCCTAAACCAGGGATGGTAATGAAAGTAATTTAACATACATCTATAATTAATTTGTTACACTTTTCTTGCTGCTAGCAAATCATACTATTTTAGAAAAGTTCATGGAATTAATCTCCCAGAAGAGAGATGAAATGGAAAGACTTCAGAAATAAATGGTTTTGTTTACTCCCAAACATGTGAGTTTTAAGAGTCAATTTTAGCTATAGGTCAGGGTTAATTTAGTGTTTCAAATTTGTCTTTTAGCAAGCTGTTATAAAGTCAAAGATCTTTTCTTCCCATCAGATACACAAGATATCTGCAGCATAAAAATCATTTTCCTTCTCAAGTGGTTCCTATATCTGTTAAAGGCAGTAGATAAGTTTTTTAAGTGGGAAGATAATATAAAGGTAAGTGATGTTAGAAAAAAAAGACTTTACATTTATTCACTCAACTTTACCTTGAGAACAGATAATATTGTGTATTCCCGGTATAGGTTATCACTTAATGTTTTGTAAGTGGTTTAGATGACAAAAGTAGAGGCTCATTAAGTTAAGAAGTGACTAAAATCTGGCCAGACTGCTAAGTAAGGTGGCCAGTTAATCCTGGTTTGCCCCAGACTTTCCTAGTTTTAACACTGAAAATTCTGTGTTCCTAGAAACTCCCGTAGTCCTAGGCAAACTGGGCCCATTGGTTAGCCTACCTAAGGTTTCAGAAGATTTGAGTTTAAACGGATTCAATTTTGAGAAATGATGAATGGAATTAACTAAGGACAAGTCCTAGGCTGTGTCCTGAAGGGTGGAAAATAGTTATCCAAAATATGACAAAAAAAATGGACTGGAGAGATATAGGAATCAGATCACAAAAAGTGTCTGATCCCCAGAGTTGGAGATTTGAAGAAATCAGCTCAATAGGACTGTCAATTTCTTGTTGTACGAATCTCAACTTCAGAGAGGAATGAATAATTTGCATACATTTTGAATTTGTAATTCAGGATGGGTGATACCAATATATTAACCAATATGTGGGGAGTTGTGTCAGAAAATACTTATCTTAAACTGAACATTTAGATATTATCACATTGAAAAGTATCCAGAAATGCATTGTAAATTTCAATAGCCACAGCAGACTCTTTCCAGAGAGGCTTGAGTTTATTTTGCACATGGTTTTGTGAAAATTTATGTATCTCGGCTCCAGAACAGATTCTTTCTCCAATTTGAAGAAGCATTTAGGGCCATTTAAAATCATTCAGCTATGAACTAAATTGGACCAAGAATGTCTGTCCAATTAGGAACAACTTCCAACGCATTCTTTTCCTTTCCAGTCATCAAAACAATATTTTCAAAGTCTCAATAGATCACATGCGTCTCCTAGTGTACTCATTGTTTCATCATCCAAATTAATTCAATTGTGAGATACCTCTATTTCCATAACTTTGGCTTTTTCAAATAAGGTTGGCATGGTAGTTGCCTTTGAATGGCTCCAACACTGATGAGTTTATATAAGGTCAAGGAGGTACACAGGTGCAAAAATAGGACACTTTCCACAAAAGAGCTAAATTCCAAAGCTGTGCTTCTACTTAATATTTGATCTTTAGCCAACATTTTTTTTCTAACATGGAGGTATTACTTTTATGGGCATAGTGTTGATAAAGAACATTTTTAGTAAGAATGTGGTTTTATTTAAATATACATCAAGTATATAGAAATTAATGAGCCCATGGTACTCAAAAAAATTTTAACTTCAAACTTCTCTCCTAGAAATAAGCCACAGTCAGCAAATGTTATACTATGCAGAATTAATCCTAAAGGTATGTGCCATTTGTATGTGTCTGCATGCTGTTATTTGGGGGACTCTGAGAACACTTTCTTCCTTTTTGCTGATAACTATGTCTGCATCTGAACTTCCACTGTGTATTTTGGGGGGCAGGAGGAGAGACTCTTAAAATCCACTCTTTCTTTCCAAATGTAAATAGATGTGGGAGGATTTTTACTTGAAGCAATTTACAATAAGGTATGGACAACTTATTAGTGTTGTTCTTCTCTCCAAGAGAGACTGAGGGTAAAAGGGGGAAAACCCCATTAAAGGAGGGAGGAAAAGTGATCAAAGTGCCAACTTCTCAATTCTGTTCCGGGTCTGAACTAACCAGGTGAACCCAAACTAGCATAGGCATTAGATATTTTCATGAGGCAAGTCATCCAAGTAAGATGACAACAATGCTATTGCTGGAATAGCAATAAATAGCATTAAATATTTACTGAGCCCTAATTATGTACTAGAAAATACACTGCTTCATTTATTAAATCTTACAACTCTCCACAATAAATTCTACTATTATCCCATTCAAAAGGTGAGGAAACAGAGGTTTAGGGCAATAAATAACTTACTCCATCACATATAAGAAAAACCTGGCAAAACTAGGGAATGATTTGGCGCTCCCAATGAACAATTCTATGACTCCGGGGACAGCCAAGGCCGCCCCTTCCCAGGGGCTGTGTATCCTTTCTGGGAGCACAAGTTGACCAGCTGGGGTGTTCAGCTCACAGGCTCCCATTTCAAAGGCTCACATTTAACAGGAGTTAATGTGTCTTTGAATCAGAACACAGCTCACCTGGGTGGCGGGAGCTCCTGGGATGGACAGCTCTTTGCTCTTCTAAAACATTCCAAACTATTCATACAGCCCCTGATTCAATCCAGAGCTCAGAGGATCTGCTCTGCCTCTGGCCCTCTTCCAAGAAGCTGTTATTTCCTGGTTCTGCAGATCTCCCCTCATTTGGAAACAGGCAGCAGAGTTCCCTGGAATGGCCACTTTTGGGCAGAGCCTTCAGAACAGAGCATTTACGCCTCTCACAGACACTCACACACGTGAGCCCCCTGTTTTCATTAGGTTGGTGCTTTCCCAGGAAGAGTAAAATGAAGTTGAAGCAATTTTTTAAAACAGCTTGGACAAAAACTTCAGATGAACGACCCTGATGTCTTACAGTGTTCTCATTAGCCCAGAACTGTAATTGTCCAACTCTTGACTCTTCCTTACCTCAACAAAAATTTTTTAATTGTGTCCACAGAGAGACAGTTTATACCATTGGGAACAACTGTAAACAACTCAGCAGTAATACGGCTCTGAAAAGAAACGTCAGTGCCCAAATTCGGAAGCAAAAGTGTTGGAGGACGGAACAGAAACATGCTGGGTTTCAAGCGGCCCTATTACCAGATGCAAGTTGTGAGCAGAAAAATTCCTACCTTTCTTTTAATCTAAGCACTCCATCATCTGCGAGCAATACCCATCCAGGGATTCTTGCAGGGTCGGATGCAAAAGGAGTGAAGAGCTACTAGGTTTAATTCAAGGTCTACACTCCTCCTTCTAAATGAACCCAATACTTTTTCTCACAAGTGTGCTGTGAAGACTAACTAATGAATGATCATAAACCACCCAGACGACTTGGAGTGCAGTACAAGTGATGGATCCTATTTTTTCCTCTGTGGCTTTCCTTTCATTTTATACAGAGCACAGAGAGTCTGGGTGTTATGTCTGTGCTCTGTTATGTGATCCCTGCGGCTTTTTTCAAGTAACAAATGCCCCTCCTCTGCTACTACTCATATTGAGCCGCACATGGTCGTGTTCTGTAGAGACAGCTTTTATAGATGAGGTTACTGCGTGTGATTCTACCTTCTGTGGTAGTGACCTTGTAGCTTTTGAATGTGTGAAGAACAAGCTAATGAGAGGTAGGCCCCCCAAATGTATTTCCGTTCCATAGAAACAGCCGTTAAGCACAAGGAAAATCCATAACAGTTTTGAATGAGGTGTCTGTCACTGTCAGAGTCAAGGGTGAGGTTTCTCCAGAATCCATTTGGAGGGAAAGAGAACATTGCTTGGGGCTAACTATCTTGTTAAACAAGAGTCTCAAAACATCATATAAACATAAATTTACTCCATCTTTTGTGTAGGGAAGTACAGAGATTAAAAAAATGAGTCACAGAAGCCATTTTCTGGGGACCCAGGTAAAAACCATCTGTGCAACCTCAGGGTTACAACCTTCATGGTGGAAGAGAAGGTGATAGGATCCCTTTCCTGAAAGGCTTATTATTAACAAGAGTGCCAAAGAAGGGACAAAACAGTTGTTTGTTTCAGCTTTCAGATGTTCATTTTAAATTGTATAGAGACCACAGATGAAATGAGGACCCTGGAGTGTTTTCTTTTGAGTCACCTCCTCTATGCTATGAAACTCATCCCGGTTCTCTAATAGCTATGGGGATTTCATTTAAATCTACACTGTCATTTCCAGTTTCAGCTTGGCAGTCAATACTCTTCTTCTTACAACAAATAAAATATGGACAAACTGAAAAGCAACAAATTTTCTCGGATGCATTAGAGTTACCAAAGTTGCAAAACAACCCATCACCTTATAAGCTGGAGAGACAGGGTTGTCCAGAGAGACACAGCTGGGATTTGCTTATCTGGAACAGAAGCTGCTGTAGCCATAAACAGGTAGGAACATTTAAATGGAAAGTTTGATAAATTGCTGAAGGCTGGGTGTTTACTGGTGTACAAGTGAGAAACTCCTGGGAGCTGCCTCTTAGTGGGGGCCCCCCATACCTTCATACCTTCATGGCTTTTACATCTAGGAACCTCTGCCAGGTTCTCAAGATCCAAGAAAGATATCCTTGTGACTCTGGAAGGAGTAGGAGAAGGGTAATCATTGTGAAACATGCCCAGAGGCTTCTATATTATAATCTACTCACCAGAGGAAAAGAAGGAGAAACATTTGTGAAAGTCAAGGGCCCACCAAAACACTGAGATTTAATTGGAAGATTACAGAATATGCTCCCTTACCCTTACCATATTACCACACTAACAGGGCTCTGGTATAGTAACAGTGGATTATGGTTGAGTGGCAAGACACAGACTCTTTTTGAGAAGGAGTACTTGGAAAGCCCAAAGTCATGAGGAGAGACCCAGACAAAGATATTAGAGGAATCTGAAGCCTCTGTCTTCTATAGATACAGCACAGTTTAATTCCTGGCCAGATTAACATAAATCTTCACACTACAGGACTATTTAATTCAGTTCCTATTACCCAATGCATGTTCAGCTCTCAACAAAAAATTACAAGGCATTCAAAAATGCAAAACAAATAAAAAACAAACCAAAAAACTGTGCAGTCTAAAGAGACAAAGGGAGTATCAGGACCAGACTTAGATGTGACATAGATGTTGAAATTATCAAACAGGAAACCGAAAATAACTAAGATAAAGATGTTAAGGGCTCTAATGGAAAAGCAGACAACATGCATGCAAGAGCATATGGGAAATATAAGAAGAGAGATGGAAACTCTAAGAAAGAATGAAGAATGCCAAACACGGGGTGAAGAAAGAATCAGTTGGCATTAAAGATATTTCAGTAGAAACTTCCCAAACTGCAAATGCAAAGAGGGAAAAAATTTTTTTTAAAAAAACAAGCAAAATAGATGATCCAAGAACTGTGGGACAATTGCAGAAGGTATAACATATGTATCATTAGAAAACCAGGAAGGAAATAAAGAGACAATGGAGAAGAGGAAATATTTGAAGTAATAATGGCTGAGAACTTTTCAAAATTAATGACAAATACAAAACTATATATGTGGGAAGCTTAGAGACACCAGGCAGTATAAAGACAAAAAACAAACAAACAACCCCTTAACAAGATCACCATTAAACATATTATATTCAAACTAAAGAAAAGTTAAAGGGAAAACCTTGAAAGAAGCCAGAGGGGAACAAAAACCTTGCCTACGAGGAACAAGGATAAAAATTACAGTGGACTGCTTATCAGAAACCACAAAAACAAGAGGAGAGTGAAGTAAAATACTTAGAGTATGTTAAGTATGTTAATACTTAACAGAATATTGGTCTTACCCAAATTCATATTTTGGAGCCCTAACCCCCAGTATGGCTTTGTTTGGAGATAGGGCCCCTAAGGGAGCAATTAAAGTTAAATGAGGTCATAAGGGTGGGGCCCTGATCTGGTAGGATTAGTGTCCTTGCAAGAGACACCAGAGAGCTCACACTCTCTCTCTCCATGTGAGGACATAGTGAGGTGGTCATCTGCAATCCAGGAAGAGGACCCTCAGCAGAAACCAAACCAGCTGGAACCTTGATCATGGACTTCTAGCCTCTACAACTATGAAAAAATAAATTTCTGTTGTTTAAGCTACCAAGTCTATGGTATTTTGTTATGGCAGCCGGAGCAGACTAGTACAGCGTTGAAAGAAAAAACACCAAGCTGGGCTCAGTGATGAGTACCTGTGGTCCCAGCTACTGGGGAGGCTGAGGCAGGAGGATGGCTTGACCCCAGGAGTGTGAATCCAGCCTTGGCAATATAAAGAGACCTCATCTCTTAAAAAAAAAAATCTAGAACCCAGTGAAATTATCCATCAAAATGAAGGAGATCTCATTAGATGAATAAAAACTGAGGGAATTCACCAGCAGTCCTGTCCTGCAAGCAGTGTTAAGAGAAGTTCTTCAGAAAGAAGAAAAATGATATATGTCAGAAACTTGGAACTACATAAAGAAAAGCACTGGAGAAGAAATTAATGAAGGCAAAATATTATTTTAAATCAATCTAAAAGATAACTGTGTTTAAGGTAATAATAATAATAATGTAGCTGAGCCCATTGAGATTTTAATACCCTGGCATCTTTTAATGACTGAAATAATACAAAAGTTGACTAGGTCCTTGTTTGCTTGCACATGTTAACCACTCGCTTCCTGCCCAGCACCCCTTGTTCTCACAGTAATTATTAACTGCTGAGGTACTGTTTCTTTGTCAAGCAGGAGAAGACAACTCCATGGTCACGAGGAACATCTATGAGTTTGTTGTGCAGTAGGAACGAATGCCCTTGAGAAAGTTGCAACTAGCTGCTGACGCCCAGAAATCTGGTTACAGCAGATCCTTCTCAAGCACACATGGAGCATTCACCAAGATAAACCACGTTCTGGAGCATAAAACATCCCTTAACAAATTGAAAAGAATAGAATTCATTCAAAATATGTCCCCAGACCATAGAGAATTAAACTGGAAATCAGTAACAGAAAGATATCTGAAAAATGTTCAAATATCTGAAAATTAAACAACACACTTTTAAATAAACCATAGGTCAAAGAAGAGGTCCCAAGAGAAATTTTAAAAATACTTTGAACTAAATGAAAATGAAAATACAACTTATGAAAACATGTGGGATACAAAGAAAGTAGTTCTTAGAGGGAAATGTATGCCATTAAACGTGTATATTAGAAAATAAGGGGAATCAAAATTCTATAACCTAAAGTTCTGCTATCAAAAACTAGACAAAGAAGTGCAATTTAAACCTAAAGCAAGCAGAAAGAAATAATAAAAATTTGAGCAAAAATCAATGAAAGGGAAAACACAAAATAATAGGGAAAACACAAAACAATAGAGAAATCAATGAAATAAAAAACCAGTTCTTTGAAAAGTTCAATAAAATTGATAAACTTTCAGCCAAGCTAACCACAAAAAAAAAAAAAGACAGAGAGAGAGAGAAGACACAAATTACAACATCAGAGATGAAAGAAAGTTCATCACTATTGATCCATTGGACGTTTATAGTACAATAAAAGAATACTATGAATAGATAGCTTTATGCCCACAAATGTGATAACTTAGATTAAACAGGCCATTTTCTTAAAAGACACAATCTTTCAAAATGCACAGGGATAAACAGATGACCAGCATAGCCCAATGTCTATTAAGTAACTTGAATCAATAATTAATAGCCTTTTTTTTTAAAAAGTCTTCTAAAAAAAGATGGATTCATGGTGATTTTTACTAGACATTTAAGGTAGAAATTATACCAATTCTCCACAATCTCCTAGAAAACAGAAGTAGAGCAAACACTTCTGAAATATTCTATGAGTCTAGTATTACCCCAATACTAAAACATTATAAGAAAAGAAAACTACAGATGAATATCTCTCATGAACAAAAATGCAAAAATCCTCAAGAAAATTCTACCAAATTAAATACAATTCATAAAAATTACACATTACCATCAAGTTGGATTTATTCCAAGTATGCAAAGCTAGTTCAATGTTTAAAAATCATTGTAACCCACTATACCAACAGGTTAAAGAAGAAAGATCATATGGTCATATCACTGGACACTGAAAAATTATTTGGCAAAATCAAACATTGACTCATAAAAAAACTACCAGCAAACTAGGAATGGAGAGGAACTTCTTCAATTTAATCAAGAACAAAAAAGCTACAGTGAACACCATACTTAATGGGGAGAGATGGGACGCTTTTCCCTTAAGATTGAGAAAAAGGCAAGGATGTCCTCTCAACATGCCTATTCAACATCATACTGGAAGTCCTAGATAGTTCAATGACACATGAAAAAGAAATAAAATGGACACCAATTGGAAAAGAAGAAATAAAATTGTCTTTATTTACATATGATATGATGATCTATGTAGAGAAACTGAAAGAATTAACAAAAAACTAACATAACTAATAAGTAAGTATAGCAAAGTTGCAGGATAAAAGGTCAAGATGCAAAGTCAATTTTTGTTTTATATACCAGCAATGAACTGAAATTTTTTAAAATTTAAATTTGAAATAAAAAATACTATTTACAGTTCACACACACACAAAAGAAATATGTATAAACTTCACAACATATGTATAGGATCTGTATGCAAAATGCTACAAAATTCTGGTGAAAGAAATCAAAGAAGATATAAATAAACAGATGTTCCATGTTTCTGGATTGGAAGACTCAACATTATTAAGATGGCAATTCTTCCCAATTTGATCTATAGATTCAACATAATTCTAATCAAAATTCCAGAAGGAAATTTTATAGATATTGACAAACTGATTATAAAATTTATGTAGGAAAAAAAGACCTAGAATAGCCATAACAATAGTGAAGAATAAGAACATCATTGGAGGAATCACAATACCTGACTTCAAGACTTACTATAAAGCTACAGAAATCAAGGTAACATACTATTGGCAAAAGAACAGACACATAAATCAATGAAGCAGAAAAAGACTTACACAAATATAGTCTATTGCTCTTTGACAAGGGTAATTCAATGCAGAAAAGACAGTCTTTTCAACAATTGGTGTGGGAACAATTGGATGTCTCTATATAAAAAAATGAACACAGACACAGATCTTACACATTTCCCAAAAGTTATCTCAAAATGTATCATAGACATAAATGTAAAAGGCAAAATTATAAATCTTCTAGAAGAAAACACGAAAGAAAATCTACATGTCCTTGGGTTCAGTAGTCAGTCTTTAGACACAACACCAAAAGAACAATATGTGGAAAAAAAATTATTAGTGGATTTTATTAAAATTAAAAACCTCTGCTATGCAGGAGACACTATTAAGAGAATGTAAAGACAAACCACAGACTTGAAGACAATATTTACAAAACACTTATTTAATAAAGAACTTGTCTCTAGAATGTACAAGAACTCTTAAAACTCAGCAATAACAAAACCAACAAGCCAATTAAATAATAGGCAAAAGATCTAAACAGACTCCTCACCAAGAAAGATATAAAGATGGCAAATAAGTCTCTGAAAAGATGCTAAACATCATTTGTCATTAGGGAAGTGCAACCTGAAACAACGAGAAACCACTACGTACCTATTGGATGACTAAAATACAAAAAACTGACATCAACTGCCGGCAAGGATGCAGACCAAGAGGAATCTCGTTCATTGCTGCAGTGATTGCAAAATGGTATGGTCACTTTGGAAGGGTTTTACAGTTTCTTACAAAGCGAAAATAGGCTTTCTATATGTTCCAAGACTTATGCTCCTAGGTATTTACTGAACTAATATAATAACTCTTGTCTACACAAAAACCAACATGTGAATGTTTATAGTGGCTTTATTTAAAACCCCCATAAACTGAATGCAAGCAACCAAGATGTCCTCCAACAGGTGAATAGATAAACAAACTATGAAACATCCAGACAATGGAATACTTTCAGTAAAAATGAATGAGCTATCAAGCCACTAGACATAGGCTTGAAGAGAATTGTGCATGGAGTGAAATTTGTTGCTTTGGGGCAGGGCTATCCACTACGGCAGCTACTAACCACGTGTGGTCATTTGAACGCCCGAGATATGGCTCGTGTGATTGAGGAACTGAATTTCTAATTTATTTAATTTACATTAATTTAAATTTAAATATCCACGTATGTCTAGTGGCTGCTACATCAGGTATTCTCGCTTTCAAACATTAAATTCCACTCCTCAACCCCTAAAATTTTCTATACCCCCAGGTGTAGTGGCCCTTTCTTTCTCTCTGTTCTTTATTATAAGGATCAATTTAGCCTTTCCCTCTTAGTTTTCATTTGACGGTGAAGGAGCTCAGGAAATTTCACCCCAAAATATGACTCCTTGGTATAAAGAGTATTTTGAATTAAAGGCCCTTAGAGATCAACAGGCCTGGGAAGGGACTTTCCCTCTTTCTTCATAAAAAATTAGACCCATCAAAAAGAACAATTGACTTCCCTTTCCCTCCTTGTTATCTCAATATATTACAGGAAAGAAGATCACGAATGCAACCAGACCTGGCCCAAATCATTTTAAATATGACCTGTCTCTCAGGTTAATTTCCAAAGAAAATCATTTACAAGTCAATCTGTTTCCCTCCATCTATTCATTCTCCCCAGTGTCTATTCATCCTCCCTAGTAACCATTTATTTCCCCTAAACAGAATTACCTATATTCCTCATCTCTGCTTCCCCTCTAAAATGAGGGTATATAAATTTCTGGACCCCACTGGGATATTGAGTAATCCCTGTGCACATGGAATCAATATTTCTCTTATTAATCTGCCTTGCTATGAGTCGATCTTTCAGTGAACCTTCTGGGGCAAAGGGAAAGTTTCCCCTCACCCCCACAATGGTCTGTCATGGTTGAAGGTGATGATTTGGAAATATGGAAAATGGGTCTAGGTAGAGAAGTCTACTGAACAAAGACAGTACCCTCTCTTTTGTAGAGTGCCAGACACTGTTCTAAGCATTCTGCGTGGATTCTTTCATTTAATTCTCATAAAAATTCTTGATCTAAGGATCATTATTATGATTTGTACTTATAGATGTGGCACCTGATGCACTGAGAGGCTGGCAAGGTTCACACAGCTAGAAAATGATGGAACCAGGCCAGGTGACATTGTAAACCACTGTCCTATAGTGCCTCCTATGATTACCCTAATTTGTATGGCCAAAGGGCTTGAAATGGCCTTAATTTACTTTCATCCAATGCTTGAGAGTTAGAAGCAGCAGCTTCTGGAATTTAGGCATTATGAATGATTAGTGGCTTTATTCAAAGAAGCACATCAGTCCCCTGCTTTACCTCAGGGTTCCCGGAGGGTAAGGTGCAGCAAAGGGCTGATATGGGCTGGGAAAGAGATGACACCCCAGCTGCCTCAAACATTTGCATTAATCATCTCATTCTCTAGGTCAAACATCATCAGTAGTTTCCCAGTAGTCTCTGCATCAAATGCAAACACTTCAGCCTAGAATCTGTATCTAATGTACCTTAGTGAACTAATCATCAATTCTTTGATGTTTATACCCTTTGCTTTATGCGGTCTCTACTGCCCATTGGTCTCTGAGCTCTTCTTGCATCAGTCTTGACTTTCTAATTTCTGATTGAGGGATCTTTCCCAGTGTAGTAGGCTGTCTAGCTCTTTGTTCATCCTTCCCAATCTTTCCTCTCCTGTGAAGCCTTTGTAGAATACACCAATCCAGCAACAGGAGGCCAAGTGATCATCTCTTTTTCATTCCACTGCCAGTGCCCTGGCTTATGTCCACATTACCTAAACCACTGTGGTCTCCTAACTGCTCCTTCCTGACACTCCATCTCCAAATGCTTCCTATAGCTGCTGGCTTGGTCTTCCTAGCACAGCTCAGCAGCTCAGACTCTTAATCATTTACTTACAACTTTCACCCTTCCCCCACTACATGGTAATAGTAAATGTTTCCTACCTCTCTAAATCCCTGACCTTCTTGCATTTCCCCAATATTCTTGGTGCATTTCCACCAAGGACCTTTGCTCACACTGGCCCCTCTGCCTGGGATGCTCACGTGGCTGGCTTCACACAGCAGTCAGGACTGTGCTCAAGTTTCACTGTCTCAGAGAGGCCTTCCATGAGCAGCCTAGCTAACCTAGCTCCATCTTTATTCTCTTTTCCTTTACTCTGCTTTATTTTTCTTTGAAGGATTAGCATTATTTAATATTATACAGCAGATCCCAAAATAATGTCATTTTGTTCAGCGTTTCATTATAATGTCGATGAGAAAACAAGATTGATTCTTGGCTGGGTCCCCCGTCTGGTAGAGTTGGCACATTCTCCCCATGTCTGTGTGGGTTTTCTCTGGGTAATTCAGTTTCCTCCCACATCCCAAAGCTGTGCAGCTGTGCATGTTAGGTGAACTAGCGTGTCCTCATGGTCCCAGTGTGAGGGACAGTGTGCGTGTGTGTAAGTGTGTGAGTGTGCCCTGTGACTGGCTGGCGTCCTGTCTTGGGGAGGGGTTCCCACTATGCACTCTGAGCTGCTAGGATAGGTTCTGGCTACCCATGACCCTGAACTGGAAGAACTGGGTAAATTTATCTTACTTGTTTTGATTGATTTTTCTTAAATGTAAGTATAGCTCATATTTATTTCAATGTTTAATATTATAAGTGTTTTGGATCTTTATTTCGAAGTTTGGTGATGTTTTTACGACCAGAAATATGCCATAGGAGCTTAACTCTTGTTTATATCAATTAGCCTGAGCTAAAATTAGTTTTGTTATACGTTATTTTACTTAAAGTCATCATTTCCAAGAACCTATCAACAACATTAAGTGAGGAATTACTGTATATCTATTTTTTGTTTGGGCTTTTTGTTTGTCTCCTTACTAGAATGTATTAATAATTCCATGAGGGCCCACATATTGTCTGGGTTATTCACTGCTGTCCTCAGCACCTAGAACCATGCCTAGGCACTCATGGGCACCCAATAGATAGTTGTTAAATGAATGAGAAAATGTAAAACAATGATAAAATGTCATGTGGACAAAGAAGATTAACAAAAATGCTGTATTCCATATCCATTTCTCAAAGATTCATAACACTGAGTAGCATTTTAAAGGCTCTGAGCAGTGATGTAGTAAACAAATTGGATTTTAAAATTTCTTAAATATATATCAGCACAGAATCTCTTCTCAGAAGGGACCCTTTGAGTAGATTCAAATTGGGATGGTCACCTGACCTGCAATAATTCTACCCCACCTTCTTCTGATGCAGACACTATATATCCCGGTACAGGGCTAGGCCCACGCTGAACCAGTCACAGTGGCACATGATTTGTCTAACGGGTGGGCACACGAACCATGCCAGGCCAACAGGGGACATCCTTGAAAATTAAATGATGAAACTGGGAGACAGACTTCTCTTGCCTCTCAGGCTGTGGATCTAAGGTGGTAACTTCTAAGGGGCTGATCTATATCTTTACCACATGGAGAAAGTCTGTTGATGGCATAAGAGAAGCCAACATTCAGAGAGAGACTTAGATAAGAGATGGAGAGAAAGAAAGGAAGAAAAAGCAAATAATTGAGAATAATAGGGAGAAATACTGACCATATGGCATTTAATTCTCTAAATCCAGTCATCCTTGAAGTCATATCCACCCCTGACCTGACCCTTGGTTACATAAGAAAAATATATTCTTTTTTTTTAGACTAGCTCATTAATACACACACCCAATACCATTTTGACATAATATGCTTTGGAAAATCATGCCCTATGACAACTTCAGCAATAAGCCTGAGCTGTTAACCAGATCACTCAAATTTTAAAGGACAATAACTAACCAACCACGAACCAACCAAAAGCAAATGGTGCCCTTGTCTCTGAATGATATACAAGTTTTATAAACACAGATCTACTCCTTCTACTCTTAGATGAAAACTACATAGATTCTTATCTTCCAACAAGAACAAGGTACTCAGACACAGTGTGATATTGTGCAAAGACAAGGCAAGCACGTATGAGTTTTGTAGTACACAATTCCAAGGGATGAGGTAGGTGCTGTTCACAGAGGTCTTTGGAGGCGTTTTAGTCTGGCAAACCTGATTGCCTGAGTTCTACACACCTCTGTTTCTGCATCAAGGGGAAATTATGTTCCACCCAGGAAAGCAAGACACTTGCCTAATACTTCTGTATGTCCTCCCACAGTGTCTCGAGAGAAGGGGCTCCCTTCATGTTTGTGGAATGAATGAAACTTAGGCTAGTCCTGTTCCGTATTAACGTGGTTATAGTCAAGGTTGACTTAAGGAATTCTTAATAAAATTTATTTTCAGCCCATTACTTCATGAATGCTGTCCTTGTAGATTCACATATATTCAATGGTTGCTTCTGAGTAATCTAAAAATACCATCCCTTGGCATTTGCCCTAGAACAGTGTGCTGCCTTGACGCAGCCATAACAGTCACACCATATGGGAGGAAACCTGGGTACTTTCAAACAGACTCCTCTTTTAGGATCAAGTCTGCTGCTGTTGCTGGGGCTTGCAGCCTCCTGAACCTCTTTATTTTGGTACGGCATTCCAGGGTTATTATCTCATTTGCAGAGGGATTTTTAAACAGCTTGTAGTTTGGGCTTTTCACCACTAGAGTTCAACCTTGCTCTTACCTAGATGATTTCATAAACGGAAAAATAAATAAATAAAATAAAACCGCATCCCTTCAAACAAAACACAAAGAAAATTCCCAGGGTACTTTCTCTAATTCAAATCCTGACCTTTCACTACCAAGAGCTGACTTTATTCATGTGCCTTTTCTTTCTGACATCCTTAAGATTTCCTGGTTGATACTGTCATCAAGCATAACATTCTTGAATGCCCTTGCTTAGTTACAAGTAATTTGTCAATGCTTGATGAATAATTTCCTCTTAGATTCAGTGTGTTTATTTCTAAGTACAATCTTTAGCTGAAATTACCTGGCTGATTTATGGGAGAGCCATGCTGCTGGTCGGTGGAAATTGGGGACTCACAGCAGGGCAGTCAGAGCTACAGTAAACATAACTGCTGCTCTGGGTCTCAAAAGTTGATCATTCATTTTTTAAGAAGTTTTTTATAATGTAGATTTCTTCATGAGCCAATGATTTCCAAATTCAAAAATTTGGAGCTACTCCTTCTTTCCCTTCTTTTATAACCATTGTTTTCAGATATATTTCCCATGAGACCAAGATCAAGTACAAGGGCATATATCCCAAACCTTGCTCCCTGTAAAGCAGTACCTCTGAAACTTCTCACACATGCCTGGAATATCTCAACCGAATGAATTTAGAAAGTGCGGTGCTATGGGATATAGGCGTGCATATGTCATCATTTAGCCTCTTAAGACCTTGGCTTTTTGAAGTATCTCTTACATGTTGCAGACAGCACTTGAAGGATATGTTGGAATGAATTCATTTTTGCCATAGGTAGAGGGCTTCTCAGAGGTTGGACCCAGGTAGAAAAGAGACAAAACCACATTGAGTTACATGATATTGATTGTTGGACAAAACACTAAGACAAAAATCTGAAAACCCCATATCATAATTCAGATTTTGTTTTACTAATAACCAAGCTTCATTTTACAAATTAAGATACACATAAATATGAAGTATGTTTTCTCATTATTTATTTTTTGGGATGGGTGTAAGGCTGGTGGCAGGTACCAAGTCCCGCCGGCCTCAGGGCTACAACCAAGGCTTGGGCCTACAGGTGTGTCTTTTGGCAGACACGGGCCTCCCTTTGGGCCTCTGCCTGTTCAATGGGGAAATAGCTTCAGTGGAAAGAAGAAGAACATTGACTAGAGAGGTACTAAAGACACAATTTTGTCACAAGTTTGCTATTGGTCAAGCTAAAACTCCAAGGACCACTAAAAATGATGCTGTGTCAAACTAGGAATTCATAATAATTAGGGATACATAATACTAGCTAGTATTTACTGAGTATTTACTATGTGCTTGGCACTTTAAGTGGTTTATTTCATGTCATCTTCATAAGAGCCTCATGAGTCAGAGATGCCCCTCAGTCCCATTTTACAGATAAATAAACTTTAATAGATATAAGTAATTTGACTAAGGCCATCAGCTAGTAAGTAGTTGGAGCTGAGAGTCAAATGCAAGTACCCACTTAAACACTGTATTCAATAAGGGTTCCACATTCATATGACTTGAACCCTTTGAAGGCACAGATAAAAAGTACAATAACAACCCTGACAGAAGGAGTAGTCATCTCTAGGTAGAACAGCAAGAGACTTGAAAGAGAAGATCAGCAGGAATTAGGTGATGAAACAAGTAACAATACCATTATTTTCAACAGGCATTAGCAAGAGACACAGATATTTTGTTTAAATGGCTGAAGTATATAGGCTCCACCATCTCTAATAGCAGAGAGCATGGAATCAACCTGTGATGTGGTAAGAACTTCTCTCAATCACATTGGCTAAAATTTTCACCAATTATTTTAAAAAGAGAATCTTAAAATTGATCTTCAAGGCTCGCTATGTAGAATTTTGCAGTTCTGACAAATAATTATGCTCAGGGTGGATTTATGATGAATTATCTAGGGTTTAGGTAGTATCACCTAAGCTTTTTGTTATCATTTTTATATTCTGGGTTAATGAATCCTGCCTCTCACCAAATACTATTGCAAGTACTTACCATCATCAGTCATGTATTCATTCACTCATTCACTCACTTACCAAATATTTATTAAGCATCTACTACATGCCAGACACTGTACTAGGTACTGGGAATATGGAAGAAAACAAAACAAAAAACAAATAAAAATATTTTTTTACATTCTATATTCCAGTAGAGGAGATAGAAAATCAACAGACAAATGAATAAAACATATAATATGTGGAATGATGATATGTGTTATATGGACAAAAGTACAGCTGGGGAGAGAGATAATCAATGCTGTCTGTTTTGTTTGCTTGTCTTACAATTTTAAACAGGATGGTCATGGAAGGATACCAACAGTGATAATAATAGTAATAGTAGTTCTTATTATTGAGTCATTGTAAGCTTAGTAGCAGCTGACATTTATTGAGTGCTTACTATGTACAAGGCCTCTTTAATTTGTTTGTCATTTAATCCTCATAAACACTCTATTTCATAGGTAAGGGAGAAAAAAACCAGAAAAATCACAAACTTGTCCAAATCACATAAATAATAAAAGAAAGATGTAGACACTCTGAGTCAGAGCCCAGGCTCTTAATCCCACTAACATGCTTCTCTTTTGGTATCCTTGCTATGTACTGTAATTGCCTACATAAGAGACAAAAGTGAGTGAACCATGCTAGCCTAATTTTCTAGTCCTGGTTTATTTCATCCACGGTAATGTAAAGATTAGCCACTTATGTTCCATTATAACTCCTCAAATACACTTGTTACATGGAATAGATTAAGTTAGTTGGAATTGTGGTTTATGTTTAGAATATGTACCCCCTCTATATTAAAGTATCTATAGCACCTGACAAAATTTAGTGCAAAATAGACTGATTATCTATAAAAAGTATAAATTATAAATAGAGGAATTTTTGAAGGGTGTGCATGGAAAGACAAAATAAATCAATCAGTGATTAAAAACAGAATAAAGATAATATAAAAGGGCGGGGAGTGCAGGTAATATCTAGCATTTGAGATAAACTTATTACTACTATCAGAAACTGAGTTTGCCTATACATTTCTTAACAGCTAAGACAGAGTAAAAACCATGCTTGGTTACATAATACTCATTCATATTTTGGACCGAAGAAGGCAGAAAAGTTTCCTTGAGAGAAACTTTGTTACAATGGAATCCTTTTAAAAGGTTCATCGGCTAACAGTGAAGAATATTTTCAACCTTGCAGGAAGCACAGACTTCTGCAAGAATAATTTTTCCCAATCTTCTATAATAAATGGAAGCCTGAATGAAGTTGGCATTTCTGAGGAAAGAGCTGAAATGATATAATCCAGGTATTCTGTGCTCTGCATAACTCATTTAACAGTGGGGCAAAGAATGGGAAAATGGATAGTAAACATTTCCATAGATTCATCCTCAAAATATTCATCATAGTAAGCAAACCTTTGGCAGATGCTATATCAAAATCAATTCCATGACTGGTAAAAATTATAATAAGACTAATAAAAATAACAACAGCTGCTACAAAATGACAGCAGCAGCTAATAACTGTTGCATGCTTTTCAGGAGCCAAGATCTGCTTTGAAAATTTTACAAGCATTATTTCATTTAAGGTTTTTAAGGTTACTCATGACATTCTAAGTTTGGCACTGTTATATTTCCATTTTAAGGATGAGAAAGCTGAGGCTCAAAGAAGTTAGAAAAGTTTACCAAAGTTGCCCAGCTTGTAAATGGCAGAGTCTAGATTCAAACATGGTCAGACTTGTTTCAATCCTTGTGTTTTTATTTACTACGTTTTGATTATTGTAATGCCTTTAGTATATTTATTTCACATTTTTATTGGGACAATTGCAACAAGCTGTAGCCACAAGACCCGAGGAGACATAAACATTAGGATTAGAATGCACAGGTAGAAAAAGATGTGTTCTCAACTTCCTAGACAAAAATAATAAGCGTAAGAAGAAGAACCATAAAAATTACATGAAGTCAGCTCTATTGTTTATCACGATAGACAAAAGAAATGAGGAACAACTGTGGGCACTGTCACAGGTCAGATCAGGATCCTGCTTGAAATCCCAGGATAATGAGAAACAGCTGTGACTCACTGCATAGCGCTGTTTCAGAACCAAGGACAGCGGCACACATCCCTCCCACTAGGGGGCAGGGTGGTCATTACATTGTGATTATTTACAAGCTGAGCCTGATCCTCCCACAGGCAGAAAGCCAGCTCAATTTCTGTAGCTTCAGAATGGGCAGCCAGGGGGCGAAGAGTTCATATTTGCCCTAGTTAAGAACTTTGGACCTCTTTAAGGATTTGTATAAGCACACCTCAGGTTTTGCACTTGTTAACCACAGTGTTAAGAGCTAGAAAAAGTGCAAAATACTAAGTTTAGAAGAGCTTTTGGAAAATGCCAGCTTGAGACTGCTTCTCCTAGACCCTGTAATAATGTTGGTTGATTTCATATTTACCTACATACTGACAGCAATAAAAGGCGTTGCTAGGGCATTTTTGGAACTACGTTATTTAGGCTATTGAAAGTGAAGTTCTGGGAGGACAGTACAACAAAAATGGTTAAAAACATGGTCTTTGGAAACAGACAGGCCTGGATTTAGACTTGATTCCACCACTTTTTCACAATATGATTTTGAGTAGATGATAACGTCTCTGCACCTCAATTTCTCCAACTATAAAATAGGAATAATAACAATATGTATTTCACAGGATTGTTATGACTAAATGAATCTCTGAAGCACTTAGCTTGAAGCCTAGCACACAATGTTCAATGACCACCATGATTGATGATGATGATTCTGCTATGTGAAGGAAAAGAGAGAAATAACTCAATGTATGTCAACTTATGCTACTCCAAATAGTTTATGCATCTCAAACAAATAAAAGTATATATTAATATAGCCATTTACTGGTTCATTTGTTCACTCATTCATTCACTGAACATTTATTAAGTATCTACAGTGTGCCAGGCAAGGGGAATTCAAAGGTAGTCGTTAGGACAGCTCACAAATATTTCTGGCACATGGTAAGGATTGCTTTAGCCAATGAAACAGAGCAGTGGCGTGCATCATTTCCACACAGGGGGTTCAAAAGCTGCTTTGCCATACTTTCCTTCTCTCTCCCAAAACAAAGCACAATGTTTCAGATAGCATCTGGTCTGCCAGTCCAGGTTTCTGAATGAGAATGATGACAATGTGCAGGAATGACCCCAGCTGACTTGGTGAACACAATGTGTACAAGAAATCAACCCTTTTATTTATTTTTTAAAAGCTCATTTAGATGTAGGGTTATTTACTACCTCAGGACAACCTGGCCTATTGTAAATAATGTAAGGCTCTTGCTCTCAAAGCAACTTATAATGGTGGGATCCAGGCAGGGAAGCAAGCAGGTAAACAACCATCGAAACTGGAGTATAAATGTTACAGGAAATATAAGACTGAAGTGGTGTGGGGCAGAAGCTGAAGCATTAACTTCGCAACGTAGTGTGAGGGTGAGTTTCACAAAGAAAGGGACATTTTACTGAACTTGAAAGGGTAAACATGAACCCATCTGGTAGAGAAATACCTGAGGAGGATGTTGTGTGGAACTCCACTCTAAGCAGAGGAAGGCACCGTCTGAGGGAGACTCAGCAAAGCCATAGAATCCAAGAAATGTAAGGCTTGGAGGCAGGGGATGGTTTATAACAGCAGTCCCCAACCTTTCTGGCACCAGGGACCAGTTTCATGGAAGACAATTTTTCCGGGGTGGAGGGAATAGGGGTGCAGTGCTCAGGCAGTGATGTGTGTTCTGGTTCCTAACAGGCTACAGACCGGTACCAGGGAGCTGGAGATGCAGGTTTATAATCCTGGGCTGTAACATTGTAACGAACACTGAGAAATCGGCAAGGTAGGTGAGATTACATTCTATTAACCCAGTGACAGTATCAGTCTTACTAGCATGCCAACTTAGATGATATATTGGGTGCCATTTTGCTTGAATTCTACTTTTGACCAATAGCTACAGATAAAAGACAGTAAAAGCACACATAATTTGATCAAAACAATGTTGGACTAGAAATCAGAACCTCTGACTGCTAATACTGGCTTCACCAACCATGAGAGGAGTCCTGGACACATCATTTGTTTTCTGTAGGCTTTTATTACCTCATTGATAAAATGAGTTAAAACGGCCTAGATCATTTTTGGTTTCTTCCAACTCTAAGTCTGTGTTTCTAAAGCACATTTGAAAACTTCATTTTCTCTTAGAAAGATTCCATCTCTGAGAAAAATCAGGCTATTAGCATGATTATAAATGGACTGCATCATAATCTACAGCAGACCCTGCTGTTGGGGGTGGGGACCAATGTCTCCTTGGGCATTACCCCTTCATGCGCTCTTAAATTCCAGTGGTGTGAGGGATTGCTCTGGTGGCTAGAGCCTTCTCTGCCCCATTGGATAGTTTGGAAATCCAGGGAATTACTGCCTCTTGGAAGCAGCCATCAACAGTGACTGTTGTTAGCTGATGTACAAATGCCCAACTTCACTTCTCTATAGGTAGGATAATTCTGAAGCTGGAGACCCTCAGAGCTCCCCAGCAGGGTTAAATTTCCATTACTCACAGTGATAACTGGTTTGCTAATGTACATTTTATTGGCTGCCTCCCCTTTCCTGGGGCACTCCCTCACTCATCTACTGGGGTTTTCTGGATTCACTTTCCAAATAAATCATCTACATTTGAATCCTTGTCTCAAAACTTGCTTCAAGGGAACCCCAAGACATATGCTAACACATAGGTGAACACACACCTACATTTTTCTGTCAATTATTTTTGTAATTTGTATAAATTTACACCTCACACTTGGGTGCAAGTAAAAACACATTTTCAATTAATTAAATCTGCCTCTGAACCTTCATCAATATTCAGGTGTCCTTGTTCTTTCCATTAGCTCAGGTTATTGATGCAATTTAGAAACTTGGAGAAGGGCCTCTGGAGGTGGGCTCAGTCCACCATGGTGGTCACCTAAATGCTCATTGTCCAGACCCTCATAATGATTCAAAGGTGAGCAACTCCACTCCCTCCATGCCAAACTGAGGCACAGAGATTTTTTCAGTTGTTCACAGATGTGAAATTTGTTGTGTAGTCTCTGCCATAGATGTGCCCCCACACTGAGGACTGTGTTAGTGTGTTTTGTGTTGCTATAAAGGGAATACCTGAGGCTGGGTAATTTACAAAGAAAAGAGGTTGATTTGGCTCACAGTTCTGCAGGCTATACAAGCATGACACCAGTATCTGCTTCTAGTGAGGGCTTTAGGGAGCTTCCAGTCAAGGTGAAAGGCAAAGGGGAAGCAGGTGTGTCACATGGTGAGAGAGGGAAAAAGGGAGGAGGTGGTGCTAGACTTATTTAAACAACCAGCTCTACTTGAACTAATGGAGCAAGAACCCACTAATTACCATGGGAAGGGCGCCAAGCCATTCATGAAGGATCTGCCCCATGACCCAAACACCTCCCACCAGGCCCCACCTCCAACACTGGGGATCAGATTTCAGCATGAGATTTGGACAGGCCAAACATCTAAACCTTATCAAGGCCCTACTGCCTCCTGGGCACTCTGGAAACCCATTATTTCTTTCTTCTTTGGGAAGCCAGGACAGTCAACCTTATCCCCTTCAAATTCTAGTGTTGGTATCTATCTTCTCTGACTTTGAAGGAATTCAGCCTACTCTGAAACACCAAAACTAAATCCTTCATGACCGAATGTGTGAGTTTGTGGTGTGTGTGTGTGTGTGTGTGTGTGTGTGTGAGAGAGAGAGAGAGAGACAGAGAGAGACAAAGAGAAAAGATAACTTAATTCCCTGAAAACCCAACAATGGCATCTCTTTCCTGAAGAAGGGAAAGACAACAGTATTTCCCTGATAGTCTACAGTCTCCTAAAAGACAAGAAACTGATTAGCGTTGGGATGTGTGTGGCTGTTATAGCTGTTAAAATAACCCGTTCTGTTACCTTGTAAAAGTTTGAAGAATTTCATGTATCTAGAGCCAGCAGGAACAGAGAAAAAGGAAAAGAAGCATTATCTCCTCTTAGGATAGAAAAGGAGCCTTTTAAATATTACTTTTTCATAACAGGAGCTCAAATCTTCAAGAGTTGCACTCCCCCAGGTGTTTAAATTGTGAGCAGGTTGTCTTTTTCTTTACATAATAATCTTGGTAGAGGTAACCACTGATACAGTGAGAGGTAAATGGGTCAGGTGCCTTTAGGAGCTAGGCCATTCTCTAGTAGATAGAAGTAGGATTTGGGGCTAACCCTAGTAACCCTAATATGGCCATTTTAATAAACACACTGGATACCAATTCTCTTTAGATGGATGAAAAGAAGTTCTTTTAGGCAGGGAAAAAGAGTTCTAATATAGGAATATTTCATTTTCAACCAGGCAACCTTTTTCTCTATGTGCTGTAATACATAGCTTCCATGCAGACTCAAATGTTAAATATCTGGAAAAGGGTGAATTTGTATTCCTGAACAAGGAGAGTCAGTTCTGTCAGTGACAGCAGGCTGCTAATAACGTCAATCACAAATTTGATCTCTATTCTATTTATTAATTTCTAGCTGATCTGTGCCCACATTCTCTCCTATCCACCCCTGGCCCACCACCTCCCTAATGCTTTCCAACAAGTAACTAGTGACATCACCGGCGATCAACTCAAATATTACCACCAAATAAAAAATTAAAACAAAACCCTTAAGCAACATATTCAGCCAAGGATGGGACAGGAAATAAGTGCGTAACCAAAATAGTTTTCATTGGAAGGATAAGGTCATAAGCAATTTACTTACTGGTAAGGTGATTCATGCAAGGCTGCCGAGTTACTTATGAACACAATCTGATCCTAGTTGTTATGGCAACATAGAAGAAAAAAAGTGGAAAGAGTTCACAATTACATTTTTCTTGAAATGATCCAAAATATTAACTGTAAGTATGTGAATTCTGTAGGAAACGTTATTTAAACTTTTTTTTTTCTTCAGAGCTGCCGCTGGGTTGCAAGAGATGTCTGCCTGCAGCTGTTTGGGCATTATAATCCCCTCTGAGAGGAGAGCAGAAAAGCGAGGAAGATTTGAAGAAAAATAGAAGTCTTGCTTTGCCCTCCAGACATCTCTTTCTCACTCCCCCTCTATTAATATGCAAGGCGGGAAACATTAAATGTCACATCCATGTCAGACTCTAATGCCACTGCACTGTGGAATCAAAGTGTAGAATTCTTTTGCCAATGTGACTGGGGATAAAAAAAAATCCCATTAACCAGAATAAAAGGTCAAAAACATAATTCTTAGTTTTCCTTCAAATTTTCTACCAAAATGAGGACAAATTGGGGGGAAAAAATCCCAGGCTTTTTGAGACATCATTTTCTCAGTTTTCTAGTAGAAAACAGTGCCCTGAATAAAAAGGTCATGAAAAACCATCAAACACTCCTTTATCATATGTGAATGAAAACCTATAACTTCATCGAAGAAAGGTAACCCATAAAACCTTTTGGGAAAAGAGGCCCCTGTTACATCTTCCTTTAAAATGTTTTTTGTTTTTTTGTTTTTTTTTTTTTTTTTTTGAGACAGAGTCTCGCTTTGTTGCCTGGGCTAGAGTGAGTGCCGTGGCGTCAGCCTAGCTCACAGCAACCTCAAACTCCTGGGCTTAAGCGATCCTTCTGCCTCAGCCTCCCGGGTAGCTGGGACTACAGGCATGCGCCACCATGCCCAGCTAATTTTTTCTATATATATTTTTAGCTGGCCAGATAATTTCTTTCTATTTTTAGTAGAGACGGGGTCTCGCTCTTGCTCAGGCTGGTCTTGAACTCCTGAGCTCAAACAATCCGCCCGCCTCGGCCTCCCAAGTGCTAGGATTACAGGCGTGAGCCACCGCGCCCGGCCCTAAAATGTTTTTTTATTGCTATTATTTTTCAGAGAGATCTGATATTTTTCTCACAATCACGTGCTTAAAGATGGTACTAAGAGTGTAATAAAGTGAGCCATTAATTATTATTTCCATTCCCAGGAAAACAGAACTTACTCTCTCTATGATGGGCCATCAGTGTCTAATTCTGGAACTCTCTTGCCTATGACTCTCGAATCTCTATCTCTTGTATTGATGAGAATTCGATTGACTTCAGTGACTGAGAGTTTATGTGAGAATTTGAACAAGGAGAATTTTCCCAGTGGCTTACCAAAAATTGTCTTGAACAGTCAGCATTTCTGTGTGCACGCTGCTAAGGTGGGATTAGTATATATACTTCCAACTACTTCTCAGCAGATACGACTTATCAGGATCACCCAAGTAACGTTTCTATCCCAACATGATGACTACACAGGCTTTGGTATAAGTATGTAAGTAGCACCAGAGTTGTAGGATGCTGCTCTGTGCTAGTGGGATATGTAAACACAGTTGTTCCTGATTTTTTTTGTAGGAGATGGGTATTTGGGATTAGCTTTTCTCAGTCTGCTACTCCATAATTCATCCAGTTCATCCTCTTTTCTCCTCTAACATGGAAAAAAAAATCACTATTCGAATTTTATACCAGTGGTTTCCATCTTTCTGTGTGTGTGGCACATTTTCAAACACAAACATTTGAGCAGCACCCCTGAAGTCAGCAGTAATTGCAACCTAAAGCTTATTACGGTAGGACAATATTTTGTGGCTTCAGTAAATGTACCCACAATGTTTCCGTGTTCTGTTGGTCAGCCTCAGTCTTTGTCTTTTTAAGTAAAACTGTTTATTGCTCTGATTGATTCAAGAAATAGGTGCTGGGAGTGCAGGAGTGAAGAAACAGACATGGTCACTGTCCTCATGACATTTATGTCATGGAGATGGAGACAGAAGCGAAGCAGATAATTACACAAACTCTTTGGCTGTATTGTGATCAGTTTAAATGGGAGGCAGGCAAAACAAGTGACAAACAAACTTAAATACTATTACAAATCAACATTTTTCTCTTGCTTCTTCTCTTTCTCCTCTAAAAAGCTTGGGGAAAAGTGATCAGTATATTCTGTTCACATTACCAATCAACAACTGTTAACTATCCTGACAGTACCAGATGTCGACTCTAAAATGAACGGCATCTGGTCTACATGAGAAACAGCACATGCAAGTGCAGGCCTGGGCTCTTAAACGTGCCCTGAGACATCTTGGAGGATCTCAAGGAATTTTTGGACAGTACTAGCAACTGGTGCTCCACCAGCCTGAGCCTTCTGGGAATCTCCTGTGGCTTCAGAATGCTCCCAGAGATACTGTTTTCTCTCATAGCCTTTGTCAAGAGCAGGTTATTCACCAAAGCCAGCCCTTGTGACAACTGCACGCTGCTAATTTTCTCGGTAAGGGAAAAAGCAGAGATAACATTTGAAGCCCCTACGATTCCAAGATTTGTGAACTTCAGGGGGAAGAAAAAGCAGCTTTCAAGAGCCAGGATAAAAGCAATGGACTGAGATTCAGGAGACGCATGTTCTTGTCCTGGCTCCATCACTAAAAGTTTGCTCTGAAATGGTGGGCAGCCCATTTTACCTCTCTGGATCTCACACAGGTGAATCAGCCAGTTAGGTCACCTCTAAGAACAGGTTAATGAAGTGACTAAAAAAACACTCTCAAGAGGCAGATTTGGATTTGCATCATTTCTCTCCCAGTTTTCTTGATGAGTAACTTAGGAGGCTTACTTAGCCCCTCTAAACCTCAGTTTCCTCATCTGTAAAATGGAGATGATGATAGTACTTACTTCACAGGGTTGTTTTAAGGACTAAGAATTAAATAAAGCAAATAAAGTGCTTATCACAGTGCCTAGCTAAGTGCACAGTGTTAGCTGTTACTTTTGTTTTCTTAGAAAATTTATACAATTGCTTAGTACATAAATTAAGGTAAATTAGTGTTCATATAACTTTTCATGAAATAGGTAACCATATAATGACACTGAAAAATTCCACTTGCCATTTCTTTTTATCAGTTTGTACTCTTGAGGGGTATGTGTGTGTGTGTTTGTGTGTGTGTGTGTGTATGTATAAATATATGCATGGGTGGATAAGGACACTTACTTATTCAGTAAGTATTTATAGAGTACTTTATGTGGAAATAATACTCTGCTAGTGCTATTGATGTGGAGATACATGTTCAATGTAACTTTCACTCCTTGCAACATAATTGGGGGTGGGTAAGATAAACACAAAATAAGAGTGTAAAGAAATAAACAATCAAATGCCAAGTTAGAGAAAAATGGCAAGTACTATTGGATACATACAAAAACACATCTCTCTCACTATTAATTTGCTTGCTTTGGAAGAGAATAAATCAGACTAAATTTGGACTTTGTCTAAAAAGATTAACCATAGAAGTATTGAAAAGGGCCTCTACTAGATAGCCTGGTTCATGAAATAGTCCTCTGATCTATAATTAAAGAAAAACTCCTGTGTGTATAAAATGTGTAAGCCTTTCTTTGTTCAGTATATTGAAGCATGAAATGATAGAAAATGAAATATTAAAACTCGTTATAAATTACAATATATGTCACCATTTATAAAATCTATAGTTTGAGGGATTCTGTCAAATAAGATTAATCTGTTTGTGGTATCATCACTTAATTAGCAAAAACAAACATTTCCAAGATGTGTGTTGGTCTTTTTTATGCAGCAGATGTTTGCTATTGTTTGAAAATGTTAAAATGGTGTTATTTCCTCCTCAATCAGTGGCATTGGCTATGAAATTCAATTGATTTTATGACTTCTGTCTAGTCTCTTTATAATTTTAATGATAAAAAGGATTCGTTTCTACCGTTAATTACAGCTAGGTTTGGAGAATGTGGTGATTACATTCTCCTCAAACACAGCTCAGGGATGTCAATCAATCAAGCCAATGAATATTAAAAAAGGCCAGTGTCAGCCTGTGCATCACCCCATTCTCCAAACCTAATGGGCATCTTAATTCTGATACACCTTCCCACAGGCTCCCAGTGGGCAATTCCCTGGACCACAGCCTCAGTGGATCTTCAGCTCTGATAAGCCTGATTTTTCCAGGAAGTGTGGTGGTCATAATTTGTTTCAGACTCCATTTTATTACAAAATTTCCTCTGCCATCCTGTGAAGGTGTGACTGTATCACTTGAAGGAGTAAAACTGTTAATAACCCTCACATTACTCCCCCCCCAAAAAAAAACCACACAAATAATTTTCTTTAAAATATCACAACTACAAATTATTGTTCAGAACAGAGTTTCTCTTTTAATTTATTCACACCATCTTTCAGTTTAGCCTTCTCCATGATAACTACATGGTTGATTCCCATATGCAGTGGAAAAGGCAGGAGCTGAGCTTTGGCTGCTGCTGTTCTTAATGAGCTACTACTGACCAAAGCCTAATTAATTGTTAGTTGTTCACTAATCACTACAACCTGTTTTCACTTAGTACGTTCCAGGCACTGTTCTATGTCCTTTATGTGGATTATTTTATTTAAACCTCCCAGGGATCCATGAGGCTTAAAGAGGTAAGGACTCGCCCACGGGAATCCAGTTAGTAACTAAAGGAAGTGGGATAAAAAGCCCAGAAATTCTGGCACTGAGGCCCATGCTCTTAATCACTATAGTGCAAGTTTGCTAACTTATAGTTCTACGAATAGACAAGCACTGCATGGTCATCTTACATTGAAATAATTTTCCTAACTATTGCATAGTTTATGGAATAGTGAAGCAGTGGTTAAGAGAATAGACTCTAGGGTCAGACTGCCCAGCTTTTAATTATTACTCTACTACTCTTCGCTGTATGGCCTTGGGCAAGTTACTTAACCTCTCTGAACTCCGTTTGCTCCTGTTCCAAAATGGGAAAAATAACAGAATCTTCTTCCAAGTGTGTTTGTGAAGATTAACCCAATAAAGCAGGCCCACTTAGTACAATGCCATGTGTTTAAAACTCAGTACATATCACTGATTATTATCATAGAATAATTATTAAATATTATTATTCAATTAAATAAGGATGCAGCACTCAGTTGTCTAAGGAGACATCAAGACATCTAATAATTAAGAACTCTCTGGGTGAAGGGAGTGAAGAAGAAACAGGAGAGAGGGCAGTTTGTTGCACAGAAAAAAAGAAAAAGGCAAAGTGCTTAGAAACAGGTGCTAGAGGCAGCAGTTTCAGCCAAACCCATCACACAGCTTCCAGCCCCATGGAATTATTATGTTTTCCCGTTCCTATTCAGGATTCACATCTGGATATAAAGTTCAAATGCAGACTTTGTCAGAATGAGGGTGCACACGAGTGGCTCCCACGGATATCTTGGCTGCTGTTCATGGCACTTGGGTTTTATGTCTCTTGTTTTCTCCTGAATTATTTATCCTGAGCATCTGTGTTACATTATCTTTACGTAATGTCACAACGGAAATGGGAGAACGGATGCTCCTTTCTCGTTTGCCCACTGACAGCGAATGTGCCCTGCAGCTTCCAGGTGTCTTTCCTGCCTTTCCTCACTCACTTATCCAGCCACCTCCCTGCCAAGTGAGGCACATCCTTCCTCCCTGGGCGCTGAGTGAAGTCAGCCTCCGGTCAGCTTGGAAATGACAGATGGCCCCAACTCCACTTAAAGATAAGACCAATTGATCTTTTCCAAGATCTCCACAGCTCAGCAACCCTGATTGCCTAAGCAACCTCTGCAGCTGACTGAATTTTGTTTTTTAGTCATCAAAATAAAAATGTCCTCTGCACATGGGCTGGAATCCCATGGCCCAGACCAAACTGGAAACTTTCCAGACACCATGACTATTTGGCAAACTATTTAAGAGGGTCCCATCTAAAGTTTCTACAATGAACCTAAAAGCAGTAATAATAACAATTCAACAACACTGGTATTTATTAGGCATTTAATATATACTAGGTACTAAGTCATATACTTTATATTAACTCATTCAAATCTTACCACAACCCTATGAGATAAATATCTTATCCCCATTTTAAACAGATGGAAGAAAATTAAATTCATAGAAATTAAATGACTTGTCCAAGTTCAACATTGATTAGGCACCAGAGCTAAGATTCAACCTTGACTCTCAGCCCACGCTCTTTGCTACTACTTTTTGATTAGTGTTTGTATGGTATGTCTTTTGTCATCCTTTTAGTTCCAACCCGTCTATGTCTTTATATTCAAAGTGTTTTTTTTGTAAGCATCATATAGTAGTCTCATATTTTATCCACTTGACAATCTCTCAATTTTAATTAGAATGATTAGACCATTTACATTTAATGTGATTATCAATATGTTTGAGTTTAAATCTACCATCTATTTATTTCCTATTTGCCTGATCTGTTCTTTCTTCCTATTTTATTATTTTATTGCCTTTTCTTGGATTGACTATTATTTATTAGTTTATTTTATCTTAACTATTGGTTCATTAGCTCTTTCTCTTTATTTTTTTAGTGGTTTCTCTGGAATTGATAATACTTATCACAGTTTATCTTCAAATGATATCATATCACTTCGTGTATTAGAGCAGAAAACTTTCATCCCTCCCCACTTTTGTACTGTTGTTATATATTGTACTCCTGTGTAGTCTATAAACCCATAATATGTTATTATTTTTGCCTTGAATAGTCAAATATCATGTGAAGACTGTTAAAATGAGAAAAGTATCTTTTATGTTTACCCACATATTTACCATTTTTGATGCTTTTCATTTATTTGTGCAGTTCCACATTCTACCTGGTATAATTTTCTTTCTGCTTGATGAAGGACTTAAGTGTTGTCATAAAAGTCATGGGGTTCCATGGTCTGCCTGTGGCTGTTGCTATGAAGAAATTGTCACAGCAATGTCACCAATGTCAGCATCAGGGGTCACCGTTGTGTTGTCCACCACAGGTGAGATAGAGCATGTTGTAGCAGGCAGCTGAGCCACAGCTGTAGAGATGCTCATGCACTTCCATAAGCTGGGAACCTTGGCCAAAACCTGGGATTGGGTGCCAACTAGGAGCTCCCTAGTAGGAAGCCCAATTCAGCACTTCTTGAGTCTCTTCATCCTTGAGCAGTCCCTGGCTGAGAATGAGCTCAGACTGCAGTAACATTTCCAGAGTCCCTTCCTACCCTACCTACATCTTAATGCCTTTTAGAAGCCGGTGACTATAAAGTGGAGGACTCCATTGTCCACCTGGGTCTTTCCATCAGTTAGGGACCCAAAAAATGGGGATGTGACTTCTATGCAGGAGCTGCTTATCAGTCCTCCAAGAACAAGGAACGAGTTCAGCCTTAGCAAATAGGTTCAGTGGTGATCATTTTGCATGGAAAGCAGGGTCTGTAGGCAGGCACTGCCATGGCCCATCTCTAAGAGCTAGTGATGATTATTATGGCTAATGATAATGATAAATAACACTAATTGAGGATTTGGTAAGGGCCGAGGATTATTCTAAAATATTTATAGGCACTGATTCATTTAATCGTGATAAAAACCCTGAAAGAAGCTACTATTATTTATCATTATTTCCATTTCTGGGGCATAGAGTATTTAAATACCTTGCACAGGGTCAAATGATTACTAAGTGGCAAAATGGGAATTTTAACCACAGAAGTTTGGCTTTAGAATCTACAATCTTAAACACTATGCTGGAATGCTTCTAAGCAAAATGGAGCTTCCCACTTTGCCCAAAGCTGCCTCACTTTCTTCTTCACAATCTCTAATATCTTAGGTTTCTTTGCTTATTGACTTTAAAGAAGCAATGGTTCGCTTGGTTCCACAGGTCTAAATGGATCTCATTCATTCAGAAGAGGAAGCCCACTAAGTCTCAATGCTTCATGGTCTCAGTTTTGGGTTCTCCATGTTGGCCAAGACTTGTCAGACCTCTCATTCCCTGAGGGTATGTAGAGGTGTATAGGGGGTACATATGGGGTTCATGTTTCTTGTGTTTTCCCTGCAAGTAGGTCACAGGTCTGCAGAGTGAAAATTCTGGCCTCGCTAAGCCTCCAGAGGTGCAGCAGCTGAGCCCTCTAGGGGACTTAGCTCTCAAAATAAGTGATACTTTCACCATAAGATTCATTACAACAGGCACAATTTATATACTTGAGTTTCTGTAGAAAGTATTAATATAAGCCATAAAATACATGGCCCTTATGGAGTTGGGGGCCCAATATTGGCATGGCATTCTTTTGGAGGAGAGACCTGGGGTATCATTTGTAAAGAGGAGGTATTTCTGCCATAGTAGCTTGGTGGTCCTGGAGGTTTGGGAACCATGAAGTGCAGAAGCATAAACTGAAGTGTCTGGGATGCTGGTACTTTCAGGAAAATAGGATACAGATCCCATTCCTGAAGATATGAAGCTTGCAGCTGGAAATCATCTGGAGCTTCCTTTGGAGAAGTCTTAGGAGTTGGATCATGAAGACTAGGGCCAGGACTTCTAGACAGAGCGTGGAATGTCCTACATGAAAAGAAGAAAGGGATTGGGGATCCCATTTCCCTTTAGTTGCTGAAGGTCTTGTCTCTCCTTAGGGACTGCCTGAAACTTAACTCAGTGATATCCCAATTCAAACCTTACCAGTCACAGCATTCTGCCTGTAATGTCAGATGCCGAGGTGTTCCTCAAGGTGGCTGGGCTGGCTCGTGGGCAAGGAGAAAGGGGATGCCATTGGCAAGCTGTTAGTCTGGGAAATTTTGCTACTTGACAGATAGTACCTTTGTCCCAGAATCTCTGTCTTAGGAACCAGAGCAAATCCTGGAAATATCATATACTGTATTAGGATTCTATCAAATTTTCCAGCAAAGAGAAGAAATAGCGTCTACAAATAACTAGCTATCTGAGCCAGGGCATGAGTGTCAACACTTGTCGATAACAAACTACCCTGCTATCTTTGATTCTTACACCTTTCTGAGGTGGTAGGCAAGGAGAGGGAGAAATATATGTAATGATATTTATTCTGCCATTCTTAGCTCCACATGACTATTTACAGACCTCATTTTTGTCTATTGAGGTGCTGTGATTCTGATATAATCCCTCCTGTTATGACAATGAGATTTTTTATGATACATGATGCAGGATTTGAATAATCACAATTGGTAACCAAGATCATCAAGAGAAACCAGTAAGGCTGTGGTCTTTCACAAAGAGGACCTCAGCCCTGGGACTCTTTCTTTAGAGGCCTCATATATCAAAATACTGAAAAAATAAACTTATTGGAGAATATGTAGACCTTCTGTCACTTGGGATCCAGCCACACCACTGCAGCATAATCCATAACTTTATAATCATTCCCTCTTGGGGATGACCCTGTTCAGGCACAGGAAATGGCATCTTCACATCTCCTATGCACTCAAACAAAAGGTGATTGCTACTAAATATCATAAAGATGTGTGGGTTGTGCTGCTCCTGACATAGGAGATAGATGCTGCTATAGAATGTAGGGTGGTTTTGAGAGCTGGAAGAGCTTAGTTAGGTAAGAAATAAGACAAATTAACTTGTACAAACCCTTCTTTTAGATTGTAAAAATGCATACAGAAATATAATTTTCCACATATGCTCAATATCCATTTTCTTGATACTCCTGATTTTCCAATTTATGATTCTGGAGATATCTGCAAATTAGCATGGTGTTTGCAGCAACTGCATGTGTATGGCAGCTGAGGAATATTTTGCAATATTAAATTGTCCATATTACTGAATGTGTATGTCAGTCTACTCTAGACATATCACGCATGAACTGTGTCACTGATGCTTTATATTGGCAACTAGGAGGACACGGAAGCCTGGCATTGCAAATAGTATTATTTCTATAAAAGTAAACAAGATCACTTAATTAAACAAATAAGACTTTAGTTTATTAAAATAATGTTTTGAGTTACAATTCATAATTATAGTTAGTATCTTGACTTTAAATTTTAATAACTATTTCTGGATAATTAACAAACATACCTTTTTTGAAGACACTTAACAATGACTTTAAGTTTAATTTTTACTATTTAATTTGCATTTCTGATGACATATTTAATATATTAAAATGTGAGCAGATTGAGTACTATTAATTTCAATTTTTAATCCTTTCAATTAATTTTGTCAATAGGATACAAAATAAGTAAAAATTATGATTATAGCAATTAATTAGTAAATTTTCTAAAATGAAGGCCAAAAAAGAATTTTTGTAATAAATATGTAATCATATAAAAATTATGTCCCTATTTTATTACTCATCCACACATCACTATCTTAATAATAGAACACGCAGAATAGGACTTAATAATAAATTCAGTTGTCTTTGGTGTTTGTCAAATCATCAGTCATGTAAGAAAGATACCTTTACACATATTTTTGATTTTGTATAATGAAGATATATTTGCTAAGGTAGGAGGATAGAATTAGTTTTATTTAATAGTTTGCTAGATTAATTTATAACTTTTAAATATTTAGAGCTATTGTATGTGGTCTTCCATTTATTCTCTTGCCCCAAGCCCCCCAAATATCAGGGTTGTAACTGAGGGAAACAAGAAGTCTTTCCAAAGTCACAAATTGTGACATGCGTCTCTTGAGAAGTGACCGTAACCACCCTCCAAAGGGACTATTTACAGTACTGCCTCCTATTAATAGATCCACACTTAGCAAAAACTTTTACTGAACATGAACAGTTCCATTTTTATAGCTAAAAAGTTGTGGACATTGATTTACTCTTCAATTAACCTTGACAAACAAACGATTTGGGGGTTTGGCGAACTTAGAACTCATTTCTGCACATACCACCAATGAATCCAGTTCACACGTCTGTCACTGATCTTGCAAGACCTTGGGAGCTTGCTATGTTGCTGTCTTTCCCAGACCAAACTGGGTCTCTGTCCCTTTTCAGAACACACTTCCTTCTTAATTTTCTCCTATGGACCTTTTTCTACCCTTAGCCTCCTCTACAACATCAAAATTCTCTTGTTCCGTTTTCCATTCCTCCTGGACTTGCTCTCTGCCTGGCATTAAGGTTTCCCCATGTCATGAGTGAGCTCATTAAATCTCTTGTCTTGGAGAGGAGCAAGGTGAGAGTAGCAGGGAGGGATAGAAGCTCCTCTTAGAGCAGAAATATGGTAGTTAACTTCAGATTCAGGGAAGTACCTTGAGGCAAGAAGAGAATGTTCC
>CM052436.1:150925440-150943602 GCA_028533085.1 Varecia variegata | reverse complement strand
AAAAAAAAAAAAAAAAAAAGTTAGCAGAATAAACCAGTTTGTAATTACATAAGTGGTAGGATTATATATTGATTTGTGTTTCTTTTTGCTGGGGTTTTCCCTCCACCTACCCCAAGTAAGTAGCCAGAATCTATATTCCTTACATTGGACAATTTTGCATGGCCCAGTCCTACAAGAAGATGATTCTTTCTTTTATGAAAACCTGAGCTCATGGAAAATACGACATTAGGTATTTCTAAGAAGGTATCTGTATTTGAGGATGGCAAGAAAAGAAAGAGAAGGGTTTCTATTATTGCTGTTGTTGTTGTTGTTTTACTCCTAGACTAGGAAGTAGATGGAAGTAAGGAGACTTCATGAGCACTGGGGACTGTGCCCTGCCCTATGACAGTTTCTTACAGAAAGAACTAAAGCATTAAGGCCATGACTATCACATATATTTAAGAAAATGGGGGTTCTCTAGCTCTGGGATTTTTATTCTTGTCTGTGCCCCCAAAACATAACAACACAGTTGTTGATTTTCAGCAACCTTGTGGATGTAGACAATGAGCACATCAGTAAGAACCAGTGTGGGCAAAAAAACCTGATGCCTTGGCACAAGATGAAGGTGCAGGGAGCTCTAGTAATGACTGGGACTGAATTTCCTGCTAGTCCAGTAGAATGAGAGCTCATAGTTGGATGTAAGTTTTTTTCTAAACTCTTTAACTTTGGAATAATTTTAGATTTACAGAAAAATTGCCACAATAGTACAAAGGGTCTCAATTTCCCTATTGCTACCATCTTACATTATCATGGGACATTTGTCACAACTAAGTAACTGACACTGGTACATTACCATTAACTAAATTACAGACTGTATTTGGAATTCACCCATCTTTTTCACTGATGTCCTCTTTCTGTTCCAGGATCCAATCCAAGGCATAACGGTGCATTCAGTTGTCATGTCTCCCCAACTTTTTGGGTGTGTGGTGGCTTCTCAGGCTTTCCTTGTTTCTCAAGACCTTGACAGCTTTGATAAGTACTGACCAGGTATTTGTAAAAAGTTTCCCAATGTAGGTTTGTCTGATGTTTTTCTTATGATTAGACTGGGAATATGGATTTTTGGAATGAATACTATAATAGAGGTAAAAGCCTGAAAAAGGGCAATGAAATGTTTTATGAGTTGTCTCTATAAAACCCTCCACCCTTTTTGGGAATTAAACCTGCATTCCTGCCCAAAGTCAGTAATCAAAGGGGCAGAAAAACAGAATTGTCCAGACAAGGGTCATGAAATTGTCATCACCAGAGATAAGGTTGACCAAAATCACTAGTTATATTTAAACAACATGTGACACTTGTCACGCAGACCCAAGTCCAACCACAGAAAACCCCCCTTTTAAAAAGCCGTGTATTTCTGCTTAAAGATAGGATGGTGATCTTTTAAGATGCTGGACTACTGCCCTCCTCATTTGCTGGCAAATTAATAAACTTCTCTTTCCTTTTCCTCAAACCACTTGTCCTCATTCTTCATTCTCACTGATTTGGCCTTGGGGACAAGTACCGAATTTTTGGTAACAATATCACAGAAGTGAAGAGCTATACTCATTGCATCATATCAGGGGGTAAAATTCTTTTTTTTTTTTTAATAAAGAAAATGTACAATTCTAACACATTAGAATTTGTAGATTAAGATTCATAGTTGCTATATACATATTTATATACAAAAGTAGTTTAGATTGCTGCCACCTAAGAAAATCATAACTAATCATTACAATTGAAGAAGAATTCAACAGCTCTTGCATTTCTTCTAGATTGGTAAACACTTTCATCAAGTCTCCTGAAGGAGCTTGGGAAATTTCACCCCAAAATATGACTCATTGGCATAAAGAGTATTTTGAATCAAAGGCCCCTAGGGATCAATAGGCCCTTGGAAGGAGCTTTCCCTCTGCATAACCAGACGGGACCTATCAAAAGAACAATGGACTTCCCATCCCCTCCCTGTTGTCTCAATATAAGAAGATCAAGAATGCAACCAGACCTGGCTCAATCATTTTAAACATAATACCTGTCTCTCAGGTTAATTTATAAGTCAATCTGTTTACCCCATGCATTCATCTTCCCTAGCAACCATTTAGTGCCCCTGAACAGAATTACCTATATTCCTCATCTCCGCCTCCTCTCTAAAAGGAGTGTATATGAATTTCTGGACCCCATGGGGATAATGGGCAATTACTCTGTGATTCTCCCCATGCACATGGTAAATAAACCTCTTTCTCTTATTAATCTATTTTATTGTGAGGTGATCTTTCAGTGAACTTTTGGGGAAAAGGGGAAGTTCCCCCTTACCCCCACACCCCTAACAGACCTTATGTCTTCTTTCTCACTGTGATCCTGGGACCGTTTAGATAAGGATTTCTTAAGTATTTGAGGAAGCCTGTTGAAATCTGGTAAAAATCAGCTTCCTTTCTTTCTATACTTTTCCTGGTTCTTTTGGTCAAATAAAATCAGTTTTGTTTGAATCTTCAAGAAAAAAAATTTTTTAAATACATAAACCCAGAACATAACTATGTACCAGGGGCTCAAACCAGCATTCTCTCATTGTGGTTTCTAGGATACAGAAACTCGTTTATAATAACATATCTAGACTAGGTTTTAATAATGTGGAATAAATTTAGAATTCATAAGAGCCACAAGAATGACAATTACCAAGGTTATTAAAAAACAATTATTCCTTACCTCATTTTCACCACAACTTTCAGCCCTCAGCATCATCCAGGTCACCATGTAGGCATTAATCAAAATGTTTCCTCTAGCCTTGCTGGAAATTCCGACCCATGGATAATGATTGATGGTCCCATCACAGTGACTGGATGACTGTCCCCTGGAGAAGCTGAACATCTGATCGGGCCAGAGTGCATTCACAAGGCTGAGCAACCCTCCAGCACCAGGTGCACATCTGTTCCATCAGGATGACACCTCCTTTCTTTGTCACAGTTACTTAGTCTTATAAAGGAGTCCCTGGATATTGACATACTTCTCCTTTTTTGGCTGTATAGAAATCTAGAGACTTTACATAATAGGTGTTGTCTTTATTATTATTATTATCTTAAACAGAAATTTTCTGCTGGCCAAGAAATGCTAAGACTAATGGTTTTTCAATAGACATGCTTTGGTGTGTGATGATGGAATTATTAGAGCAAAAGAGAAAATTCAAGAGGTTGCAGGTCTGCATAGCTCAGTACTGTCCCACAGAGCAATGGTCCAGTACTCTACTGGTCAGTTTGGGAGCAAGGGTATCATCTTTTATTTTTCTCAACCAAATAAGAACTCAAACACCATCCTACCCTTTCCTCCATTGGAGGTAGGGGGAATCTCTGTTTACTTCACAGAGGAGTCTCTGCCATAAATATCTTTTCCATTGGTTACCTTTTAATTCACAAAGAATAGTTTGATAATATTTTAAAGGAGAAAAAAAATAAGTCATGTGTGTAATGGTTAAAACATGCAATGGATGTCAAAATTCAAGTTGTATTGCAGTCAGGTCCATATGAGTCAGGCTAGCCCTGGTCAGAGCTATGTAGAGAACAAATCTTTAGAATAGGAAGGAGATAACTGTACCAGTGAATCAACCCTTAACTGTAGGCTGATTAGAGATAATGAATCAGCCCCTCATTTCCACAAATGCAAACCCTATGCTAAATAAGTTTGACTTATACTAATGGGCCTACCAAGTACAATTTAGGTTGAACTATAAACACAAAGATAAAATAAAAATGCATGTTTTGGGGCTGGGCACGGTGGCTCATGCCTGTAACCCCAGAACTTTGGGAGGCAGAGGTGGTAGGATCATTTGAGCCCAGGAGTTTGAGGTTGCAGTAATCTCTGATGACACCACTGTACTCTAGCCTGGGTGAAAGAGCAAGACCGTGTCTTAAAAAAAAAAAAAAAAAAAAAAGCATGTTGTGTTTTCTAAAGAAGTGAAGTAACTGTCTGGTCCATGCTCAGGCACAAGTTATAGTTGTCCATGACAACACTTTTATTAACATGGATCAATGGAACTAGAATGTGACATCCATGCAGCATCAGCAGTGCAGTAAAAATACCCCCTGAAAGACAAGATCCCAATCTGGTAGGATCATTGTTTTTCTCCTCACTAACTTTGCCACTGAGAATGTTTTCAGGACTATTCCCTGCAAGCTAAGGAGATAGGAAGATTATCAAGATCAAAGTCAGTTCTCTCAAATTTCTCTTTTCTGTTAAATATTACTGATATGTTTAAGAAAAGCAAAATGGCAAACTGATCAGAGACATATTATAAAGTGGACTGATAATGGAAGTAAAATGTCTGTTTTCAATTGAAAGTATGTAATACTTATAGGTAACTTTTACAAAATACTCATGAGGGGCCAATTTCTATGCTAAAGTGCTTTACATGCATTAGATTTTAATCCTTTCAGCAATCAATAAGGGACACACTATATTATCCCCATTTTAGAGACAAAGAAACCAAGGTGTAGAAAAATAGAATCACTTGCCCAAAGTCACAGTAAGTGGTGCAGTCAGAATTCAAACTACTGGCGCTAGCACCCAAGTGATTTTAGGTAAACTTAGATTGAAATAATTGGTAGAAAAGGAAATCAATCATGAAATAATTAGGTGTTACAAAATTGGGTCATAATATATCCTGCCAGCACTGGGTAGTAATAGAATTGTCTTGGTTTATTTGACTTTAGCTATGTGTTGAAACCAATCATTCTGCTTAATGATACTTGCAAATTTGGTCCTCATCTTCTTGCAATAAGAAGTTACTTTCAGATCAACTGTGCTAGGCACACAGGCCCAACTTTGGTTATAGAAATACCAGGCCAACAACTTTAGGAGCTATTGGAACTACAGTGAAGATTGGACAAAAAGAGAAATGATCTGTGTGAGAAGGATTTGGGGAGATTGTATTGCTCTTCCTTTCACTATCTTCTTTGGAATTTATTAATTCTTCCCTCCTCCCTAGAATCATGCTTTCTTTGCCTTCTTCTCAGGCTGGTCCAGACACAACACTTTCGACTTCTACCTGCAGGGCGCAAGGCTTTTCTGAAATGCCTCAATTGCCATCCATTTCTGCCTCTCTCCCTTGCTGCTTCCACTGTTCAATGAGACCATATTAATAATATCTGTCTTATTCAATCTCTTTACCCCATAGAGCATTCAATTAGAAAATCCCCAAACCAAAAATATAGGGCTTTACTTATTACCAGTTTAAGTGGAAGCAAATAGAACAGTGTGCTTGGGACCAAAAGATTGTGTACAGTGACAAAGGACACTTTAAATATTGCCATAGCCATGGAGTTCACCACTCAGATATCCTTTCTCTTGGAGAAGAGCTAAGAAGAGTGTAGCTGGCTGAAAGCCTCCAGGTGCTACACCTTCAGACCCATCATGACATTCATATCAAGGTCATATCTCCCCAGAACTACTCAGACAGTCTCTAGAACACGGCAGGGGTTCCAGAGTTGGGCCATTTCTGCCAGATGTGGAACATGGGCATGCCTGATGTTCTGATGGCCAATATTTGCCTGGGGACCAAACATGATATAGCTGAGACTTTCTCAGAGCTGTGCTGTAGTTGAAGGCTTTTCCTACCCCATGCCCTTTCCTCTTCTACATCCTTTCAAAGGGGTCAGACCTGCATTGCAGTCTGAAGCTTCCCTTTCCCAACTCCTGCTCTTTTTCTCCTTTATCCTTCATGGGCATTTCTCCAATAAACCTCTTGCATGTCTACTTTCTTCTTGGCACCTGCCTCTAAGAGGAACTGAACAGAAAGAAACAAATACCAACTCCTCATATTTATACACATCACATATATTTGGCCCATTTTCAGGCTGTACTCTGTAATAATTTTGAGTGTTGTACATCTATACATGTATGATTCCCCAATTTAATATCTCATGTTTCAATCTCACATTAAAATTTAAATGCCTATATCCAACTAACTGACATCTTCATTTGATATATCCAAATTTAATATACCGTGTCCAACCACAATTTTCCTTACTTGCTCTGCTTCAGCCATACTGGCCTTCCTGATGTTTCACAAAATACCAGAAATGTTTCTATCCTGGAGGTTTTGCATTTGCTCCTCTCACTGCCTGGAGCACTCTCTCCCCAGATAGTCATATGGCTTGCTTCTTCCCTTTAATCAAATCTCTGCTTCAGTGCCACCTCCTCCAAGAAGCCTTCCCTAACTTTAGTTTGCCTCCAAGAAGCTCTGCCTATAAGAGCACCCCTCATTACACAGCTCTCCCTTGGCCTACACTGTTCTGTTTACTTCATAGTACTACTTATCATTAACTGAGATTTTGTTTAGAAAGAAAGGGCAAAAATTTAAAAATACAAAAAAGAACAGAAAGGAAAGAGAAAAGAAAAACTAAACTGTGTTCCTAATTTATCAAACTGGCTTGCCTAATTCATTCAATTTAGAGTCTCTAGCAGATTGTTTGAATACATGATCTGTTTGCACCAACTAAAAGTTAAGTACTTAGGAGAGTTAGGAAATATTGCTTGTGTATGTATCGTCACAAAAATGGTGAGAATAGCAATGCTGCCAGGTGTTCCTGACCCTTTTCTGAAATTACATGATGGGCATCGCTGATAAAATCCAAAAATGCAGGGCCCAAAATCAAAGCAAATTATTATTTAAAAACACTCAGTACAAACAAGATTGGAATTTATTTTTCATAGTATCACAAATCATATCAGTAAGCCTTTGGAGAGAGAAATGGACTTTCTCATGCCCCTGACATTGTACTCACAACCCACACAATAGAAATATTGTATAAGGCCTAAAAATGTGCACATGCTTTAATCCATTAATTCTACTTATGGGTCTCTATTCCACTGAAATATCTGCTTAAGTAGGGAAAGATAGAAGCACATGAATATTCACTCCATCATTGCTTTCAAACATCAAAAAAATTGGAAACAAATGTCCACCAATAGAAAACTGGCTAAATATATTATGGTACATAAATTGAATTCTTTCCAGTTTAAAATTATGTAGATCTACACTTCCTAACATGGAAAGACGTTTGTGATTTATTACATGAAAAAATGGATATTAAAAATTTATGTGCAGTAAATCCTTCTATTAAAAACATGTATATAAATGCATATGTGTGTGCATACATACGTGCTTACAGACACATAATTAACTACATACAAACACAGAAAAAAGTTTGAAAAGACATTGCTTTGAACGTTAATAGATGTCTGAATGTGTACATTATGGGTGTTTTAAATTTTTTTCTTTGCATTTTCCTATAACTTGTAGATAATTTAAAATAAGAAGCACGCATCAATTTGGGGAACAAAAAAAGATGAAAATATACATAAAGTCCATGGTACAGAATTACAGATTATAGGAGCTGATGGGATTTTAGAATTCATTAAATGTTATCTAGTTCAAGAGACGCTTCCATTTTACCGAAGAGGAAACTAAGACCCAGAAGGGAAATTAAATTATCCAGGACTCAGATTTATGTCTCTCTCTCCAGTCATTCTCCCACTTTCACACCCCAGCAGGTGCTCAATTAATGCAGAGATTGATGTAATTGGTTGGTATTGATGTGGTGGAGTCTGGGGGTGATCTCATTCCACTGTTGAACTGTGGTAGAAAATTTCACAGTGGGAACAGACATAGTTCAATTTTTCCCTCTGCACCAATTATGCAAGTCTCTGATTTACATCGATCAGGACATCTCCTTGGATAGCAAAGGAGCTTTTAGAAGTAGCTCATGTAAGATTTCTTTTAACTGGGAATGTATGTAATTACTCCTACACTGATTGGCCAACTTTTAATGTTCATTGACAGAAACATTTGCCCCCCAAAACACATTTCATTTAGATTCCCTGAATTATTTTATATAAAGTCCACCCTGATAGAGAGACCAGAGCTGAAGTTGATAATAAAAATGTTCTCAATCTTATTGTTGCTATTCCCCCCCATAAGTTTGTAGTGTAAAATAATTTACTGTTGAGAAATAATGTTGATAATGAGGAATATGAAAATTATTTTCTAATGGGGCAAAAATGCACATATTCCAGTTGCATGTTTAACATTGGGCTTTTGAAACTGATTTTTGTGATATCTTGATGATGGAGTAGCCAAAAAAGGGAGTAAAACAGTCTGTGCGAGTTTCAGGATTGTCAAAAGATTAAATTTTTCAATCTGAGATGGAGCAGAATTCTTGCACTTTTGCCCAATTTCTCAGCTCAGTGATTCACCCAGAAATGACCATAAGCTATGGTAACCACCAGTAGAATCTTCTGGTATCTTGCCTTGATCAAGAACTGAAAGTCATACAACTTTGTGCATCTTTATCAAAGAATCAGCAAAAACACAAAAACACCTGCCATTTGCCACAACTTCAGTGGTGCTGGACATCAATGGAGTTGTTTGCACATACTAGGGAAAAAAATAATGACTGTGGGAGAGAAATAACTCTCTACCATCATCTTTCTTGTCAACAGCTTACTGCCTGTAAAACTATTATTCAGAGAGAGAAAGTTTTGTATTTATTAGGTAAATCAGAGCCAACCCAGGAGGCATTGGACAGGAGACATTTAATTTCCTCCTCAGTAGGACATCTTATTCAATAGATGGTGGCTTAGCTGATCCTTTATCCACTGCCTTCTGCAGAGAAGTGGTGTGAACTGTAAATTGATTGCACTAAGTAACCAGAGCACTGAACTTTGTTGTCCTAGGTTTGTTTTTCTTTTCCTTTTCCTTTTCCTTTTGTCAAGCTTCTGTAGAATGAGTTATCTCCTCAGCAGTGTGACTCACATGTTCTGTCCTTTGCCTTTCAGGACATTATCCACTTTGCACAAAATATTCCAGTGCAAGATTTTTGGACTAAAACTATGGTTCAAATGCCTTTGCTTGGTGAGGATAATTTAAAAAATTTCCGTGCATTTAATTCACTTGAAAACAGGTGGCAATGATCGATGTAAGTACACTCACACACACGCATGACAAAGCTGCATGTGAAGTACAGCTTACTTGTTATATGCCAATCTAATCTTTTATATCAATATCATTATGTAATATGGTATAAAGAGTCCTGAGAGGAACATAAAAGACCTGGGCTCTATCTTTGGCTTTGACTCTGGATAGCCCTGTGAGTTTGAACAAGTCATTGTATTATTTTTTTAAAACTTAATTTTATTTTCAGAGAATGGTGTGACTGTTGTTGGGGCTCAGAAAATTATACCCCAAAGTAGGGGTGATTTGGTATGCTGATCATTTGTTTTTTTAAAATTTTTATTTTATTTTTAATTATCATGGGTACATAACAGTGTATATATTTATAGGGTATATGTGATGTTTTGATAAAGGCATACAATGTGAATTAATAAAATCAGGGTAATTGGGGTATCCATCACCTCAGGCATTTATCGTTTCTTTGTGTTAGGGACATTCCATTCCACTCTTTTAGTTATTTTAAAGTACACCCTGACTTGTTGTTGATTACAGTCACTTTGTTGTGCTATAAAATATTGTTCATTCCTTCCAACTAACTATATTTTTACACTCATTAACCATCTCCACTTTATCCCTCCTTCCTGACTACCCTCCCCAGCTTCTGGTAACCATCATTGTACTCTCTGTCTCCATGTTATAAATTGTTTTTAATATTTAGCTCCCACATATAAGGGAGAACATGTGATATTTCTCTTTCTGTGCTTGGCTTATTTCAGTTAACATAATGTTCTCCAGTTGTATCCATGTTGTTTGCAAAGGATTTCATTCTTTTTTGTGGCTTTATCATACTCTACTGTGTATATGCACCACAATTTCTTTATCCATTCATCCATTGATGGACATCTAGGTTGATTTCAAATCTTGGCTATTGTGAATATGCTGCAACAAACATGGCGATACAGATACCTTTTCAATATATTGAATTCCCCTCCTTTGGATATATACCAAGCAGTGGGATTGCTGGGTCATGTGGTAGTTCTATCTTTAGTTTTTTGAGAATTCTCCATACTGTTCTCCATACTGGTTGCACAAATTTACATTCCCACCGATGGTGTATGAGGGTTCCCCTTTCTTCACATCCTCACCAGCATTCATTATTGTCTATATTTTTGATAAGAGCCATTTTAACCGGGGTGAGATAATATGTCATTGTAGTTTTGATTTGCATTTCTCTGATGACTAATGATGTGGAGCATTTTTTCATATACCTATTGGCCATTTATCTGTCTTCTTTTGTGAAATGTCCATTCAGATTCTTTGCCCATTTTTTAACTGGATTGACTTTTTTCTATTCAGTTGTTGGAGCTCCTTATATATTCTATAATAGTTATTAACCACTTGTCAGATGGGTAGTTTGCAAATATTTTCTCCCATTATGTGGGCTGTCTCTTCACTTTGTTGATTGTGTTCTTTGCTGTGCAGAGGCTTTTTAGCTTGATGTGATCTCATTTGTTCAATTTTGCTTTGGTTGCCTGTGTTTTGGGGTTACTCACAAAGTTCCTGCCCAGATCAATGTCCAGAAACATTTCCCCAATGTTTTCTTTTAGTAGTTTCATAGTTTCAGGTCTTATATTTAAGTCTTTAATTCATTTTTATTTGATTTTTATATACAGCAAGAGATAAGGGTCTAGTTTCATTCTTCTGCATATGGATATCCAATTTTCCCTGCTGAACACTTTGAACAAAAGAAAATTAAAAGACCTTAGAAATTGCCTCAGAATCAAGGTTTCTATGACTTTTCCTTGTTTTTCCCCCTAAGTGCAGGGAGAGGCTCTCTCTGAAGTTCCTTTATTGATTGAGGGAAGTTTTTTTTAAAAAAATGCAATGGTCTTGGATCCCTCCCTGGAATCTACATTAACTAGAGAAGATTAACTCATAGAAGAAGAAGAAACTAGAAGTCTTCATAGCCAGGACACCATGTCTAGACAGACTTTTCACTTATTCTTTCAACTATTCTAAGGGCTGTTACTAAGAGACTATTTGCATAAAACAACCTTTGTTCACAGTACAGTTCCACCCCTCACCTTCCCGTAACATGTTGCCACCTCCCTCAGAGCCCAGAGGAACTTTATTTCAGCCTATTGGCTGCTCTTTGTGCTCATCCATTTTCCCTATACATCATTTACTCTTTCTCTAATACCTTTCCCCTTTGAAAAGGGTATTTAAACTTCAATCATATGGCCCTTCCTTGAGTCTCATATTTTGTGTGGCTCCTGTGTACATGTGCACGTTAATAAATTTGTATGATTTTTCTTCCATTAATCTGTTTGTTGTCAGTTTATTTCAACAAACCCAATTATCCAGAGGGAAAGTTTAAACTTCCCTTCACTGTTGAGGAAAATTATAATAAATATGACTATGGTAGATTGCTTGCCTGCCTGCCTTCCTTCCCTCCCTCCTCCCCCCTCCTTCCTTCTTTCCATACAAAAGACTATACATTTTTATTTTATACAACTTATACAAACTTGATGAGTTTGGAGAATCAAACCATAATCAATGCCATAAACATATCTATCACATCCAAAAGTTTCCTCCTACCCTCTTTATTTAAAAAATTCTTTTTTTGTGATGAAAATATAATATAGATCTATCTACCCTCTTACCAAATTTTTAAGTATATAGTAAAGTATTGTAACCATATGCACTCTGATGTGCAGTTGATCTCCAGGACTTATTCATCTTGCATAACTAAAACTTTGTACCCTTTGACCATCATCTCCCTATTTCTCCCACCCCCTAATCCCTGGCAACCATTATTCTATTCTATGCTTCTATGAGTTTGACAATTTTATATTCCTCATATAAGTGTGATCATATAGCATGTGTCCTTCTGTGTCTGGCTCATTTCACTTAACATAATGTCCTCCAGGTTCATACATGTTGTCACAAATGACAGGATTTCCTTCTTTTTTGAAGGCTGAGTACTTGTATTAGTTTTCTATTGCTCATAACAAATTACTGCAAACCTAAGTGCTTAACACCACAAATTTTGGTCATAACTCCAGTAGGTTCAACTAGTTTCTCTGCTCCAGGTTGCACAAGGCTGAAATCCAGGTATTAGCCAGCCAGGGATCGTATCTGAAATCCTTAGGGGAGAATCTGTTTCCAACCTCATTCATTGTTTGCAGGTGAGTACAGAATTTGGTTCTAGGCAGCCGTAGGGCTGGGGTCCTCGTTTCCTTCCTGGCTGCTAGGCATGGGTTATTTTCAGCTTCTAGAGGCAACCTACATTCTCTGAATTGTGGTTCCCTTCATCTCAAAGCCACCAACAGTGGGTCAGTCTCTCTCAGGCTTCAGATCTCTCCTGCGTGTTCTGCTGCTACATCTCTCTGGCTCTAGCCAGAGACATTTTTCTGATTTTAAGCATTCAAGTGATTAGATTGGGCCCACCCAGACAATTCAGGATAATCTCCCCATATCAATGTCTAACTTTAATCACATCTGTAAAGTCCATTTTACCATATAGGTAACCTATTCACAGGTTCTGGGGATTAGAGGGTGACATCTTTGGGGACCATTAGTGTGTCTATCACACTTACCTTCTCTGGGCTGCCTCAGTTTCTTCACCTCTACAAAAGGCAGGTTAGATGAAATCAATGGTTCTCAAGGTGTGTGAAAACATCCCTCCAGAGGACCACAACGTAAGTTTAGGTGAATTCTACATCTGGACCTGACACTAAATGACAGTGAATCACATGTTGAGATTCTTATTCTCACGTCAGTTGCTTTCAAGTCTTCATATTAAGGCAGAGAAAAAGTCTGTTTGGTGATAGCATTTCCTTTACTCTGCTCTTTTTGGTTATTTCCTTTCTCATTGGAATGAGGGTTGGGAAGAGAAAGAGAAAGAGGAGAGAGAATGGGGCACAGGCCCTAAGTTTGGGAGCCAGCCAGTTAAATTTAACAATGTAATTTTGTTTTGATTGTATTTGTTTAAATTGCTATCTTCTGTTTACCACAAATTGATATTACTTTTCCATTTATGTCATTCATATAAATTTTAATTTTAAAATTAATAACATAAAAAATAAAATGAGCCAATTTGAAGAAAAATATCAAGAAAGTAACAATTCAGCAGATATATAAACTCAATACTGTAAAGGTGGTAGAAAAATGATGAAAAATTGGGACATTCTGCACTAGACAACCTCTTACTTCCCTCTGAACTCCAAAAAAGTTAATTTAACCAACAGGGAACTTGTCCAAAGCTTGGAAAAGTACTTCAAAAAGGAGCTTATCCAAATGGCCAATGAACATATGAAAAGATGCTTAGTTTTATTAATAATCAGGAAAATGTAAATTAAAACCACAATGAAATATCATTACACACCCACCAGGCTGACAAAAATTAAAAGGCATGACAGTACCAAATGTGGCAAGAATTTAATTCAATGGGAATTCCCATTTACTGCTGTGGGAGTATGAAGTGGTACTCTGGGGAAGAAATGTGAATGACTTTGAAAAGGACCAAAAAGATTACCATGTGCCCTGTCTAGTGCACTCTTCCAGGTTATCACTGCCTTTCATTGTCTTTGAGCTATTTTACAGCTCTGTAAATTTTAGAAAACTGATAGTAATGTAAATTATTCTTGCCCATGGAAATGCAAATTGTATCCAGGGGAATGGAATTATTGCCCAACATATATTGACCAGTTTTGCATCTATTTGTAAATTCTTTTCACCATTTTTTCAGCCTACATATTTGTCTTTGGATTCTTTACCTCCCCCAAAGCCCCATATGCTAATATCAACACTTGAGGGTTAGGATTTCAACATATGAATTGGGGGGGGGCACAACATTCAGAACATAGCACTTAGAAATTCCATTCATATATACATATCCCATAAAAACTCTTTGACCCATGTATCAATAACAGAAGACATATATAAGAATATGCAAAGAAATATTATTTGTAAAAGCCAAAAATAACTGGAAAAACCCAAATGTTTTTCAACAGAATAAATTAATAATAAATTATGATATATTCATATGATGGAATACTATGCAATAAAAATGAATGAACTACATACATGGATGAGTAAAAAGATGATATTTAATAATAAACCAATTCAGACACAACAGAATATGTATTTATAATTCTATTTATATAAACTTCAGAAAAGAGGTAAAGCTAAACTGTAGTGTTAGGGATGCATGCTTATGTGGTAAAACTATAAAAAAAGGCAAGGTAATGAGTGCCACAAAAGTTAGGATAGTAGATACTTCTGGTAGTGGGGTCTTGCAGATGTGGGGTACCAGCTACATTCTATTTTGTAAGCTAGATGGTAGAAACATGGGTGTTTCCTTTATTATTACTCTTTTAAATGTACATGTATGTTTTATATTTTCACATATGTAAAAATACTTTACCCTCCCCCCAAAAAATTTATGTCAATGAATCTATTATTCTGGGATCTTAGGGTAAGTAAACTGTTAACTGATATGTTAGAACAAGTAACCTCAGAGACTATCCTTTGAACCCCAAAGTTGATATTGATAATTATTCCTTCATGGATGATGCACAGGGTCTAAACACACAAGTTCTGCCCCCATATGGCCAGCAGTACAGAAGGTCTCATAAACACTATTATCCCTATCTTCTCTTTTATATTAAATTGTTGGATGAATGACAGAGTCACAGGACGCCCCAGGGGCAAGTTCCAGTTCTAGAGAAGGATGAAAGCCCCTCTGCAAGTTCTTGTACCAAGAAAGAAGGGGAAAAAATCAAGGACATGATAAAGAAAAAGTGAAGAGAAACTTTGGGCTTCAATTTGTTTCATGGCCCAGATTTTGAACATATTCTACTGTTTCAGATAATTAACTTATTCTATGGCAGTAAATGATATACTATCATACACTGAATTTTCCTTAACAATGTATTCTCTTCACTCTACCTTTTTACTTTTCAATTCCTATTGGTTTTGGATATTGTTTATTAGAATATCAATAGATTGACATCTTAGATATGAATACATTTTGCAACCTGTAAATTATGATACAAGGGTTACAACATAGTGGTACCATGAATGTACCTGTTTAAATTTATCAACCCTCCTTTGGGTAGTTGCATGAAAGAAATGGTTGTGGCTAGTGAAATTCAGGCAAACTTAGATTTTAAAAAAATAAAAATTATAAAATATCCTGAAATATACCTGTAGGGAAAAGGTAAAGGAGGACATTTTTGCCACTAACACCCAAAAGCTAATTAGGATGTTAACATTAAATCATGTAGAGCAAATCTCTAGATCTGTTTCAGCCCAACAGTGGACAGAAACTACAAATTTCCTATAATCTAGAATTTCCATTATTTCTTTAGCTTAAACTGTGCTAGGAAAATTAATAATTAAACAATCCACAGGATAAATGAATAGCTCCACTTGAAAAACCACAAAGTGGATGTCAGTGTAATGAGATTATATCCAGAACAAAGAACTATCTCTCTGTAAATGACCATTTATCATCCCTATAAAATTAGTCTCCTGTAGGAATGAACACCAAATTCTAAAACAGAAATTGTTCAGGATAATTTCTTAATTAGGGTGCCTAGAAATCTTAAACCACCATGACAATAAGCTTTACTTTGCCTTAGAGAACTGCTATTATTTATTCAAAGAGATCTTTGTTTAGCTGTGTCACCTTCTACTACGATTACTATACAGAACCCATGACTGATAGGGCTGCTACTACGAAATGTCATAGTTCTTGTTTATTGACCACTTACAATATTCCAAGCTTTATATGTGTAGGCTTGAACCAAGCAGATGAGATGTTTACATCTGTATCACCTCTTAGAGTTAGTTGCTAACAGTTGCATGTAAGTTGAAAATTGAATACATGCAAAATTATCCTTGAAATATTCTTTAAATCACCCATTTAATATAGGTAGTATTTCTGTCCACTGACCCATCTTTTAATAAGTCAACAAAGCCAGTTTTTCTCTGCAGCTTCAGAACTGGTCACTCTTTGGTTACATGAAGTAGTAAGATAATTTGATGCACCATATATACAAGTTAAATGTAAATATGATGTGGTCTCTATTTTTTAAAACATACAGTACTGTTTTATAAGTAGTGAAATAAATTAAACCCTTTCTCTTTACATTGCATTCTCTCTGTAAAATATAATTCTTATTAGGAATCAATTAATTTATGTTTTAGGGAATTTGTTAAGCTTACGTGTATGTATTTAAAAGTGAAGAGCACTCACACCCCTATCATGCAAGAGCTGGAATGGCTGGCTTGATAGCTTATTTGATGACTCAAGTCAAGATCTCAGGCATTAATTTAGATGGCTGGAGACTTGGTTATTTAAACCAATGATTAATAAGTCTTTAAACGACTGGCTGCTTATGTGTAACTCCCAAGCTCAGTATTATCTTATTTATTTTTAAACACACCTCAACCAAACAGTAAATCTTGCAGAGAAAGCTTTGTAAAGAGAGAAATCACACTCATGGAACATTTAGGATATTGATTACCCATTTCCATCCCAATGTTCTCATAATAATTATTTAGTGATGTTTTAAAAGGTACAAGATCGTGCATGCTTTGCAGACAATGACTTTGGATACATTTCAGTCCACGAAAAAACCTCCAAGTTCTGTTTTCCTCAAGACTAACAGGAAAGAAAAGACTTAAATTCTGGCTATAAAATAAATACAAAGTAATGTTCTCTGTTCTTGCCATATTGTTAGTCTTGCTTGTGATTCTTCCTCTTAGTCTTAGTTTTGACCAAAGGCTTTCTTCAAACCACCACATCTTTGAAGTATTTTCCTACTTAGTAATACTTAGAGCAACTGAGATTTATGGCACGATTTTAACTTTTCAAACACTTCTACAAGAGCACCCATTTTACCCTCTCTGAAGTCAAATATGATTTTCCTTATTTTATTAATGCAAAATATGATTAGACAGAGATCTCATGGGATATTTAAGGTTCTACAGCTGTCCAGCACCTGTCAGGAACCAGGACCCAAATCCAGCTTCTAATTCTGTGCTCCTTCAGCCAAGTTAAGCCCTGGTACTAAATGGTTGAAAAGTTCATCTCCGAGTTTCTAGAGTTGTCAAAAAAAATCTCAAAAGATATTCCATACTCATCCAATACCCTACTGGACATCTCTATTTGGTGAATAAACATCTTATTTTTTTATAGTTGTTCATTATAGCTTCTAAAATACAGGATTACTGAGGTATAATTGACTTATTGCACACCTTTAAAGTGTTCAAAGTGATGAATCTTAGCTTGTGTAAACATTCATGAAACCAACAGCATAATTAAGATAATGAACCATATCCATAACTCCCCAAAGTTTCCTTGTGGACTGCTGCAATTCATCTTACATACCCCAAACAGAACTTTTTATTTTAAACTCTAAACATGTTTCTGCCTTAGGTATCCCTATTGTAGCAGATAGGACTGCCATCCACCCTGTTACTAAACCCAGTGCTCTGCTTCTCCATACATGCTGCCTATCAGCAAGCTCCAGATACCCTGAATCCACCCACTTCTCTTCACCTCTCTGGCCACCTCCCTAGTCCAGGTCACCTGGTCTCCAACATAGCTGCATAACCAGTCTGCATGTTGCCACTCTTGCTGGACATAATACATTCTTGATGTGGTAGCTAAATTGATCTGTTAAAAATACAAATTCAGTGAAGTCACTCTCTTGCCTGAAAGCCTCCCAATGGCTTTCCACTGCCCTTGGAGTACAACGCATACTCCTCATCATGCCTTACGGGGTCAGCTGTAATCAGCGGCTACCAACCTCTCTGATGCCATCCCCTTCCACTCTACTACTTCCCCCACTCTTCCACTCGCTACACTCCAACATCTCTGGCTTTCTTTCAGTTTCCAGAACAAGAAAAGCATATTCCTGCCATCATGGCTTTGCATCTGCACTTGTCTCTGCCTGGAACACTCATTCTCCAGTTCTGCATGGCTGGCTCCTTGTCATTCTCCTCTCAGCTCAGATATCATCTCTTTGGAAGAATCTTCTCAGATCTCACCATCTCTACTCCCTCTCTCCAAGTTATTCCCCTGTTCTACTTTTTCATGGCACTTCTACTGTTTGGAATTATTTATTTATATTTCTAGAGGTTTATTATCTAGTTTCTTCCACTAGAATGTAATCTTGAGAACTCTTGTTCACTCTATT
>CM052436.1:150897938-150924940 GCA_028533085.1 Varecia variegata | reverse complement strand
ATGATGAGTGTGATGTGCACTGTCTGGGGAATGGACACGCTTGAAGCTCAGACTCGGGGGGATGGGAGGGGCATGGGCAATATATCTAACCAGAACTTTTTGTACCCCCATAATAAGCTGAAATAAAAAAAAAAGAAATAGTGAACCCAAAGTAGCCTTACTTTAACCTCTCTGCATGTTGCCCAAACAAATGAATTTATCTACTCACTCTTGTATTAAACAATACTCATGACACCTGGGTTCAAATACTAACTGGGTAGCTCTGAATAAGTGGTGAACTTAACCTCCCTAATTTGGCTTCCTCATCTGAAAAATAGGGGTAATACAGAACATAACTCAGGCAATAATCATGAAGTTAAATTAATGCAAGTCAGTGCTTCTCAAAGGGTGGTCTCTGGACCAGCAGTATCAGCATCACCTGGGAAGTTGTAAAATAAATAAATGCAAATTTTTAGCCCTCCTGCATAGTTACCAAATCAGAAAATCTAGGGGTGGGGCCCAGAAACCTGTATGTTAATCCATCCTCTGCACACTAAACTTGGAGAATCACTGGGAGGTAAACCTTTCAGTGTCTGGCATAGAATAAGTGAAAATAACAAAGGCTACACAGCCAGGTAAACAGTCCAACAATGTTCTCTCTGGGGGCATTACTGACATGTAAACAGGACACTTTATTATTATATAGGACTATTCCTCACATTTCAACATGTTTAGCATTCTTGGGCCCTGTATACTAAGTGCCAGTTGCAACTCCTCTAAATTTTGTGACAGAAAAAACATACCTTCCATGCATATCCAAAAACCACCTGTTAGGGGTAGGAGACTTAGTACTGTTCCCAGTTAAGAACCATAGTTCACTAATAAGAATGGTTCTCCAGCATGTTTTCTTGTTCAGGTTACAAATGGACTTCTGTAAAAGGGAGATGTGGGTATGAACTGGAAGAAATCTGAGTGGAAATGTAACACTGATATCTTGGATCTCCTGAATTTACCTGTAAGAAGGGTAATTTTAACAGGCTCTGTAGGGAATGCAGAGATGAGTCAGAAATGGTTTTGCAGTAGATCTGGAGGAAGTGAGGTAACTGCAAAAGTAATTATATCGTATGGAATAGTGAATGTTTCTAAGAGATACCAACTAATATTGGAGTTCTGAAAGAGTGATGATGAACAGTATCGAACAGGGAAGTAGCACAGACTGATTGATGAAGGCAGTATTTGATATCATACATAAATGCCTTTGGCTAAAATAATTGGTATTTCCTCAGTTTGAGTGGAAGTGAGTAATGATACTCTGTCCATTTTATGGATAAGAGTAGCACATATGTGGATGAAGTGAGAGGTACAAAGACATGAAATAATTATGAGCGAAAGAAACCCTTACAGAACAGTCCAGTATTGCCCAATACAAACCAATGGACAAAGGTTTTGAAAATGCTAGCAGCATCCTAACATTCCTATTGTTTTGAGCAAATCCTTATTGATAGAGATCTCCAGGACTGCTTATCAATCAGTGAGAAGTTCCTGCAGCTGATAAATGAATGCTGCCTCTCTCATCAGAGATGGCAACAGATGCTCTCATAGAATTTTAGAAGTGCTGATAGACAAGTCAAATTATTTTCAACTTTGAAAATTCTCATGCTGCCCCTGGTTCTGGTATCACTGCAGAAATCCTGGAGAAAGAGGTGGTGGGATGTGAGGAATGAAGTTACTCTGCCATGCTCTTTGGGATCTACTTCAGGCTGGCTTGGCAAACATCTTGAATGCCAACTATAATCGATTGTTAATGGCTGTAGAGCATAGTGAGTCCACAGTTAACAAGAAAGAATGCTATAATTAATTAGTAATATCTACCTTGAAAAAGTATTAACTTATAATAGGTAATAGTTTCTATGTAGTGGTAAAAGGTTTCTTATACCGTTCTGGAGGGGATATAATTTGGTCAACAGTATAACTGAATCAATCTGTAGTATATTGGGGGCACTTGATATTGGAATTTTGCTGAAATATTTATTTCTATTTAGATTCACAGATCTCCAAAACAGTCTTGATTACCCCTTTTCACATCATTCTGAATCAGGCTGGAAGTAATAAGTTATATCTTACTTATTAGTTCATTCATTTGTTCATTCATTCAGCCAGTCAGCCGCTGTCCTGGTTATCTATTGCTGTGTAACCATCACTCCAAAACTTGGTGGATTGAAACAACAACAATCATTTCATTATCTCTTCTAGTTTCTGTGGGTCAGGAATTTTGGAGGGGCTCAGCTGGGTGGTTCCAGCTCAGGGGCTCTCATGTGGCTTCAAGTCAGACGGTGGCTGACAGAGTGTGGGGCTGAAACAGAGGGGGCTGGGTGGGCATCTCGCTCTCTTCATGAAGTTCCAGGGCCTCTCTACATGGGTTCATTTGGACTCCAAAGGCAAGATGTACCATCTTTTATGACACAGCCTCTGAAGTTATACAATATATGTTGAGCATTCGTAATATGAAAATACGAAATCTAAAATGTACCAAAATCTGAAACTCTTTGAGAGTCAGCCTGCCACCACAAGTGGAAAATTCTACACCTGACCACATGCAACAAGTTACAGTCAAAACACAGAAACACAACATGCAGTCTTCCCAGGCAAAGAAAGACCCTCCAAGCCCCCTTCAGCTACATTATACCTTTTCTGCACACACCCAGATTCCTCCATGCAAGCAGCCACAGATTGTCCACATGGGTGGCTTAGATAGTGACACTTTTGCTTTCTGATGGTTCAATATACACAAACTTTGTTTCATACACAAAAGTATTAAAAACAGTGTATAAACATACCTTTAGGCTATAGGTATAAGGAGCATATGCAACATAAGTCAATTTCATGTTTAGACTCGGGCCTCATCCCTAAGATATCTCATTATGTATACACAAATATTCCAAAATTGACAAAAATACGAAATCTGAAACACTCTAGTCCCAAGCCTTTTGGATAAGAAATACTCAGCCTGTATCACTTCTACCATGTACTACTGGTTACAAGCTAGTCAAAAGTCCACCCACCCAGTTTAAAGGGGTAAGAATTAGTCTCCACCTCTTTATGGGGATGTAACCAGGTTTTAGAAAAACATATGGGGTCAGAGATATTGCTGCCATCCTGGAAAATGTGATCATCCACAGTCACAAATACAGGATGTCCCAAAAGTCACCATACATAGGGAAAACTTTTGGGACACCCTGTATTTATTGAGAATCTACTACTTGCCAGGCTACATACACACTGGGAATACAGTGAAGAGGAGAAACAAAGTCATTGCTTCTATGGGACGTATATCGTACTAGGATGAATGAAGAGACAAACAATAAGTAAATAAGTAAGATAATGTTGGGTTATGATTCTATGAAGAATATTAAACAAAGTAGAGTAACTGGGGTTTGGGGAGCTTCTTTAGATAAAGGTAAGCAGAGAACTTAATAATGAGAAGAAAACAGCCACTTGGAGATCAGGGGGGAACAGAGTTCTAGGTGGATGGAAAAGCAAATGCATAGCACATCAGGTAGGAATGAGGTTGGCATGTTTGAGAAACAGCAAAAGGCCTGGTATCAGAAGCACAATGAGCAAGGAGGAAGGTGGCATGAGAGGTAGTCTGAGGAGTAGGCTGGGGACAGACCATGGAGAGTTTTGGGGCTAAGAAGCATGGATTTTGCTTCAGGCCTCCTGAAAGTTCCACAAGGGGAGGCACTTACTCAGCTCATTCACTATTAGAACTCTGCCTGACACATATCTGGCACTCACCTGAGCTCTGGTGAATACAGAATGAATGAATGAACACTAAACCTTAAGTCACTGCCTGCCCACATCCCAAGGCAAGCTCCACATGGTGAGGACATGTTCCGTGGTGACACAGTGGTTGAGATCTTACTTTAAATCTTTAGCTTAAGACCGGCTTGGGCTACTAAATGCATCTATTATCACCTAAATGAAGACACATAATAGAGAGCTAATTATAATGTGTCTTGCCCTGCTCTTGAATAATTAAATGTTTTATTGTGATGTTACAATTTGAATTTATTATCCTTTGCTGGGGAACAAAATTAAACATAATGAGGGCTGTTAGTCTCCTCTCAGTTCTGCCTGTATCCTGTACCTTATATCATTTTTACTACTTTGATTAATGGGTTTAATTTACTTTGACTGGGATATGTAGGAATCGGTAGAGAGGGGAAGGTGAGACTGTTAAAATTCTTTTAATTAGACTAATAATGCCAAATCTGCATGTGTTAACAAGGGTACACTATTAATTAGCTTTTGTAGGTGGTTTCTGGAAAGGTAGCAGAGTAGCTTTGAAATATCCTTTGTGATACCAGGAGATCTATTAAGTTGACAGGCAGAGCATGACATTACATATTCCCTCAAATGAAGAGTCTTTAATCTCTCAAAGTGTAAAGAATCTCACAGGATAGATGGACATGTCCCCAACTTGTGTGGGACGTCTTTTGTTTTCCTCTCCAGGTTCACTCTTGCCTCCTCCTAGCCCTCCTGTCTGTCCTAGTCCTGACATTCAGGAACCACATGGGCAGGGCTTCCCTGCGATCTGCCTGCTGGTTGGATATGGCCAAGGAAAGCCCCAGGAGGAGATGGGGGTATCTACTCTTTGGCTTTCCCCCTTTGAGATCACCAGATGTATCTCTGAAGCTGGCTATGTCCCTTGACCTAAGGCCGTTGCTCCTCAAGACAACTTTCTCTACACAACTCTTTCCCTCTGGGTTCTGCTAACACCTCCCTATCTTTGTCCCCTTCAGGCCAGGGGGAGATATTAGCTCCCTCTCCATTACTTGGCTCAGGTCCTAGCACACCCTCCTGTGGCTCTCCCACCCTCTGTCTGCACCTTTGTAATAGTTTCTTTGAAAACAAACCTTTCTTGAAATAGCCCTCTTTGAGTTTGCTGTTTCCTGTTGGGACCCTGAGGGATGCCCCCTTGCTAATGCCAACATTTGAGTTAGTTTATTACATTTCAATTCTGTATGAGTTTCATTAAGATTAACTGCATAATTTGAATAGGTTTCCATGTTCTGTTTCTGAGATGAGATTGAATTGTATTTAAAGAGATGCATTTTCATATGTAAGCTTTTTCTACCACCAATATTTGTTTTAATAAGAAATCAAGAATATCTTTGGCAAAAGCTAAAACAGAGCCAGGCACGGTGGCTCATGCGTGTAATCCCAGCACTCTGGGGGAGCTGAGGTGGAAAAATCACTTCAGGCCAGGAGTTTGACACCAGCCTGGGCAACATAGCAAGACCCTGTCTCTAAAAAATTTTTTAAAAATTAGCTGGGTATGCTGTGGTGGCTCACACCTGTAGTCCCAGCTACTTGGGATTCTGAGGTGGGAGGCTTCCTTGAGCCCAGGAGTCTGAAGCTACAGTGAGCTATAACCATACCACTGCACTCCAGTCTGGGTTTCTTTATTTATTTTTCTTTTTTACACTTTCAGTAGGTTTAGGGGTACAAGTGTTTTTTGGTTACATGGATGAATTGTGTAGTGGTGATGTCTGGGCTTTTAGTGTACCATCACCTGAATAGTGTACATTGTACCCAATAGGTAATTTTTCTTCCCTCATCCCCCTTCCACCCTCCTCTTCTGTGTCTCCAATGTCCATTGTATCACTATGTGCACCCCTGTGTACCCGTAGCTTAGCTCCTACTTATAACTGAGAACATGTGGTATTTGTTTTTCCACTCTTGAGATACTTTACTTAAGATAATGGACTCAAGTCCCATCCAAGTTACTGCAAAAGGCATTATTAATATTTCATTCCTCTTTATGGATGAGTAGTACTCCATGGTGTATATATACCACATTTTCTTTATTCACTGATCGGTTGATGGACACTTAGGTTGACTTCATATCTTTGCAATTGTGAATTATGCTGTGATAAACATAAAAATGCAAGTACCTTTTTGATATTATGGCTTCCTCCCTCTTGGGTAGATACCCAGTAATGGGATTGCTGGATGGAATGGTAGATCTATTTTTAGTTCTTTGAGAAATCTCCATACTGTTTTCCATAAAGGTTGTACTAATTTAAATTGCCATCAACAGAGTATAAGCGTTTCCTTTTCACTCCATCTAGACCAACATCTATTGCTTTTTTTACTTTTGATATGACCGTTCTGACAGGGGTAAGGTGGTATTCCATTGTGGTTTTAATTTGCATTTCCTTGATGATTAGTGATGTTGAGAATTTTCGATATGTTTATTGGCCATTTGTCTATTTTCTTTTGAAAAATGTCTCATCATGTCTTTCGCCCATTTTAATAGGATTATTTGGGTTTTTTTCTTGCTTATTTGTTTGAGTTTCTTGTAGATTCCGGATATTAGTCTTTTGTCAAATGTATTGTTTGTGAATATTTTTTCCCATTCTGTAGGTTGTCTATTTACTCTGTTGCTTATTTCTTTTGCTGTGCAAAAGGTTTTTAGATTAAACTACATTTATTTTTGTCAAAAAATCATTTTTTAATAAAAATTTTCTAAATTATATTAAATAAATATCTCATTCAATCAACAAATTTACTCTTGGGTCATTTTTAAAATACCACATCAGGAATTCACTATAGAGGAGTGCATAGGCTTAAATGTTTATGTGAAGGAGATATTAGAAATTTATATTAATATAAAAATACATGTGCTTTATGTGTATGTACATAAAAAGTACTTCATGGTCTTCAAAGCTCCAATTATTTGAGTATAAGCATGTGCTGAAGCTTCTGAGCAGTAATTTCTGAAAGTTAGTCACAATTTTCTTTTTAAGTTTGCCAGAGTGAGGCTGGCACCTGGATCTCTATGGGGAGAGTCACTGGGCCTTTGTCTCCTTCTCCTGCCTCCCACTTCCATTCCCACACACCTTCTCCTACCCCTAGGAGGTTTCAATACGTTCTGAGTGTCTCAGCTGGGGGGAGATGGAGCCTACTAGCCTACCCTGTATCCACTGGGCAATGGGGCTGGCTGCATAATTAGTTTCGGCCACTGAGATATGAGCAGTTGCTGCAGAGGGTTCCTGGAAAATATGCTTTTGAAATGTACCCTTTCCCCTTGCCTTCCTACTTTCCACCTGGAAATTGGATGCAATAATTGGAGCTCCGGGAAGCATTTCACAATCATGGCCTTGAGAATGGATGTTATATCCTAAAATAGACGGTGCAGAAAAATAGAAAAATGCCGGATGCTAATGGTGTCATGAACCTACAGCAGTGGCCCCAGATAACCTACCACTGGTCTTTATGCATGGGAGGGAAAAATAAACATCTTTTCTATTTAACCCACTGTGACCTGTGACTTAATGGAATCTCTAAATGATACCCAGGGTAAACTACTGTGGGCACCATTTGAGCCACCTTCAAGAGGACATTGGTTTGTTTCATGATTAAGGAAAATTTCTGAAATGCAGGCTTAGGACAGGTTCCACTCCTGAAATCTGAAATGGGATTAGGGTGTGGACACAACCTTGGTTTTCTACCTTAGCTTTTGTCCCAACCAGACTTGAAAATTCATCAGTTCCCAGCAGAACCCTCTAAGAATTTCTGTGCCAAGCCCCTTCTCCAGATTCTTGATGAAATTCTTTACCCTAATGGTTCTTTCACACAAATTTTCCATTTTATCAGTAGTCTTAATAAATATGGCATCCTATGTTGAATTCTTTATAGACATATTTTTAATGACTTGATGAGATTTACATTCTTCCCTGTTAGATTGTGAATCCAGGAGGCGGGGGACTGTGTGCTTTGTTTCCCATGTACCTAGTACAGTGGCCTCAACAGATGTATGTTGAGACATTAAATGAATAAAGAGGAGATAAATTAACAAATAAATCAAAATTAGTTGGAACATAAAGACTTTAAAAATGTTGAAGTGATAATAGAATTTAATTTTGACTCAGAAGGGAAGTGATGAAAATAGAGTTTGTAGAACAGGCTACTAACTGGACCGTGTGTGTGTGTGTGTGTGTGTGTGTGCGCGCGCGCGCGCGCGCACGCGCATGCAAAGGGGAGGGAGCAGGAGTTTTTAGACCAAGAGACAAAGTCTGTGAGTTCTATTCTCTCTTGTTCCAGAAGCCAAACTGTGACAAAGACTCCAAGCCAGGAGGAATGGCCTCGACAACCCAAGACAATCTCGAAATTCGGGTCAAGAATAGTTAGGCCCATCAATAACAAAAATACACACAAACATTCCTTTAATCAACAAATAATTCTAGTCAGCATGTAATGAAAGTGGGGAAAACTGGGCAAAAATAAATCATTTCACAACTATGGCCTCTACCGTGGACCCTCATCTCCCCTCTGCTGGGATTTTCAAGTTCCCTTCCTCAAGTATTTCCCAAAGCAAGGGTCAAAACACATCTGGAGAGTGTCTCCTAGGTTTGACAGTTGTGCTTTTAAGCATTTTTGCCCTTCCGGTTTCTTGCTCCACTAGCTCACTTATGAGAAGCATTGTGTAATCCATCTGACCCCGAGCCAAGGACACAGGCCCGCAGAGGCCTTGGCTAATGTGGGAATAAAGCTTTCAGCTTTGTGGGGCTCAGTCTGCTGAGCTAAGCAGCTTCCTAGGACTGTTAGAGGGTTGGCGTTACTCGTGTGGAGTTGTTCTATTATATTCTTTTCCTACGAGTCGGATGAGCCTTGTAGGTAGGTTAAGCAGTTATTTGTACTTCCCCAGTTCCACATGGACTTTTATAACTTATCACCAAAATGTGTTTCACATTGAACAGAGATTTACAAGGCTCTATATAGTGATGATTGGTTTCCTCTTGCCTGGAAGTCTGAAACACTCTGATTCATGTGAATCTGCTTTGCTATCAGGTAATGAAATAAAACGTACAATTGATCAGATTTTTTTTCTTGAAGGAGCAACTTTGCCCATATGCATTCTTTTGGAGGGTGCCAAGCAGTGAGCAGGCTGGCTACAGACGCTGTCAGGTCGACGGCAACGTGTGGAGGGCACTGAGTTAAAATCGAGGATAACGGTGTTCTGGGGCTTGCTCTCATCACCCACTTTCACAAAGATGAGGTAGTGCTCAAGCAACTCCTCTTTGGAGAAACCTTTCCTGAGCATTCTTCTCCCTGCCCTCCCCCCATTCTGGGTTTGATACATTTCCGCTCTGCTCCTGTAGTACCCTGAACTTTATACTATGAAGTACTTGGAACAAGGTCAAAGCGCACCCACACAAGAAAGTAAAGATGTAAAGCAGCTCGATGTACCAAAAAATGTATTTCTCATCATTTCCAGCTTCAAGTATCATGTTTCATGTCAATAAAATTGCACTGAGGTAGCTATCTTTTTGGTATTTAAGCCTCTCAGGATTTTCCTCTCTAGGCTCTTGCAGGTCAGGCAAGGCCCCATCCCAACATGGGGGGAAGGCTGTCCAAATGCTTTTGGTTCCTGTGCTATCCTTGTTCCTCACTAGCCTCCAGGGAGATATCCCTTGCTCCACGGGTCCCTGGCTATCCTATACTGGCATGTGAGGAGGTATGCGTGGCCCTGCCTGTTCTTTGGGATGGGGTGCTGGCTCTCACTGCTGAAGTCCAAGGTCTCCTTCCCCTTGTCTTCACCCGATGTTATTAAACTCAGCAAAGGTGACTGGAATTTTATATGACACCTGTGAACATGGTAATGAATTTAAATACTCTAATCTTCTGATATAGAAATGCTTTTAACATTCAAAAGAAGATGGTTCCTTACATGCTTTGCCTTTTCAATGACCATCAACAATTCACAGCTGCAGATTCTATGTTTGCATAGCAACAGATTCAATCTGCTTATACTTTGTGAATTATGAATTTACTCATGACCAACTAAGTGGTGTTGTCTCAAAAGTTTGACCATTTAGATTCATTAAATGCTGTACTTGGGAGGAGCAAGACTGGTAACTGTGTTTCAATGAGGTGTTTAAAATACTTAAACATATTATAATAATATTTATTAGTAAACATAAGAGTATATTCTGCTCTAGGTATAGGTAGGTATTATTGTTGTTGTTTTTAAATAGATTAGGACTTCAAAAGAAAACCATGAAGAACTTTAATGACTGTTTTTAATCAACTTATTTTACAAAGAAAAATAGATTTCATTTATATAATCAACCATTCATATTTAACTATATATTTCTATATTATGAAGAAAATATTTACCCTGAGGCAGGGGAAATATTAATAGAATCCCAACTTAGTACATATTGAATGCTGCATCCTGGACTACTGCACAAAGATTGACATATGCATTGGAATTATTCATGTCGCTTGTATACTTTGGGGGATGAACACCTTGAAGACAAACTTGGAATTTCAGTAAGTCACATCCTGATTATTATTTTTTGCAATAATTGAAGGCAGAGGGGTGAATAATCTAAACCAGCAGATAATCTAAAATAACTTAAATTTAACTGTAGAATATGTTATATATCTACCTCCTCCTGGTTTATATAATTATGTTTTACCTAATTCATATTTAAATTGACTTGAATACTTATTAGTGAGGGGCAAGCTAAATTATCAGGCAAAAATGAGTTTGGAACAAAATACAACAGGTAGAGTAGATTCAAAATCAAGACATAATTTCCTTTTCTGTTACTTTTTAACTTCTAGGCAGCCTAATAAAGAACCACATTTGTCACATTGTTCTCAGAGAATGTCTTTTTCTTTTTTCAGATGAAAGCAACTCATAGATGTTAAAAGTCACAAAATACAGCCAAATATGAGCTTTTACTTCATCAGTCCATATCCACAATTAGTCCACCAATTTGTCCCATATTCTAATCAGATTTGGTAATTTGAACTTGCCCCAAATGACCTATAGCTTCCCAACTTTGTGTTATACGGTTTTCTTTGCCAGACACATTTTCTCTGTCTTTGCCGCATGATCCAAGTCAGGAGTGTGTGGTAGAAATAGCTTCTGGGGTTTGGAGCTCAATAAGGATGATGACAGATAAATAAATAAGTAACTCACAAAAAATATAACCCTTCAATAATTGCCAATAATAACTGTACCCTCCTCTGGGACAGTCATTGTGTGCATGCTTTACACGCGTTACAGCCTAACCCATGCATTACTTTGCATTGTGTTGAGGTTTGGAAACTGTCAGGAATATTTAAGGCCCTGCAGAGGAAACACAAACTGAGCTCATGTCTCAAATACCAGAAAGTACTCTACAGTCTTATGTTTTGGGAAATCAAAGACTCAGAGAAGGGCAGGAAAAAAGAGAAATAATAATTTTAAGAAAAAGAACTAGGCAAATCATTTACCTTAAGTGAATAAATAAGGTGCAATTTATAAGCTATCACTATTTCCTACTTTAGCCTTGTTTTATGACTTCATGAGAGCACTAAAGCATCTTACACAAACCTTGGAGCCAACACAAGCCTTGAGATTAAGGGTTACACACTTCAGATGAATTAAGCCCAGCTCTGTGGTACAATTGACAATAAAGTCCTTATTTCTATATCTTAAATATTGTAAAATACAACAGATAGGATCTGGAACTTATAGGAAAAGACAGCACATAAAATTCACACTGAATTTTACTAGAGATCGCTGCAACTTGTTCTAACTTTGAACCACCACAGTGTTCTGCTAAATCTTCTACCATGAAATTTCTTTCTGCTTTATAGGGTACACTTTGTGTGCTTGTCTTAATCTCCCTACTAAACCCTAAGCAATGTGAAGTAAGGGATGTGGGGTTTTTCTCCCTTGAAAAAAATAATGCCACAGCATTTAGCCCACTGCCCCCCACATGACTGAATTTCAGAACTATTTCTTGAATTGATTTTACCTGCAGATTACACAGACCTGAACACCCTCAACAGCCATTGAAAAAGTTTCTTTTCCCTCCCGTTAAAGAAATAGTACAACCTAATGCTCAACAGCAAACTGCCTGGATTCAAATCCTGGCTCTGTCACATTCTAGCTATTTAACCTTAGATGAGTCTTTCTGTGTCTCTGTTCCCTTGTTAGTAAAATAGCAGTAATAATAGACTTCTTAAGTATATTGATATATGTAAAAGGGCTCAAAAAGTCCATTATATACATATATATAGCAAACACTTTAGAAATATTCATTATTATTATCCTGATTTAAATGTCTACAAAAATTACATTGATTTGAGCTTCCAAAGGAACACAAGATAATTAAAAAATATGCATGCCTCACAAAGGATATTTGTTTGCAAGACACCACAAATTTATAAATTTTCCTACTCTCTTTCCCAATGGTAAAATATATGGATCCACCATGGAAATGTAATCTCCTACTCTCTGTGAAGAGAATACTAGAATACTCCTGCCTGTTTTCCCAAAATACTCATGCAAATTAAACAAAAAAGACTTATGGAAAAAGAGACAGAGTACATAGTGCCTCTTAAGACGGCTATCTGATTTTTTGTTGGGCTTCTGTTCTGATTTCACTTCAATTTGGGATACAAGATCCAGGTTGGGGTATAGTCAGGGACAGAAAACAAATCTAGTGGGTAATATTACCTCATCAGAGAGCAGAAAATCATAACAATTTAATATAGCATCAGCCTGGCTGATTAACAGTCTAGAAACTAATATTTTTCTTTTAGTGCTGATTAGGCATAAGATACTAGCTTTACTTTGAAAAATCCTCAAGAATAGCAGGTATTCCACAAATGGATCACTATTGACTTTCTTTATCAGGGATTTCTCCCTTCCCTATCCTTCTCTCTCCTCTTCCATCATCTTACCAGACACCTTATCACCTGTGAGGAGATTATGTGTGAGCAGAAAAGGAAGCCAGTCTTTCTGTGTTGTAGGATTAATGAGGAATCCAAAGGGCCCCAGCCCATCTTTTCCTCTCATTCCTGCTCGAATAAAGGCCATATCTAGTTTAAATACTATATTTACCATAAAAGTTACTGCAGCTTTTTTTTTTTAACACACTTTGTTCAATCTTAAGCAGATCAAGCAGACCAAAAAAGTAAGGATATAGAGGAGTTGAGAAATATAGATAATTTTGGTTTCATAGCTGTGCATTAAAATATATTCCCTAGAGAGAGACTATACTTTTTACTAAGTCACAAGGAGCATACCAACAACATTGTCAAATTGGAAATTGTACAGGTTTGTCAGATCAGCAGAGAGGAAAGTAGGTAATAATAATAGGGTCAGGCGGGCTAACTTTTGGGAGGGCCTACTCATGTCGAGATGGGGGGAAGCCCCTCAAAACAGCCAGGAGGAGTGAGAGTGGGCATGGGGTGGGACATGCCAATTGTCCACTTTGTGCAGGAGGACACCTCTGAAACGGCACCATCATTGGATTACCTTTGTCTTATAGACAAAGACCAATGTTTCAATTGCATAGTTCCTGTTGTTTTCTCTAGCAACTTTTCATTGTACTCTTTACAAATGTTGCATCAATACACTACTTTAAAATTAATAAAATGTGACAGAGGCATAAATGGAGTTCTTGGCCCACCACACTTCCATTCTCAGCCATGCATCTGGATTACGACTAAGAACTCTGACTGAGGAGGAAGAGGGTGGGACATATCTAAGAACTGAGCTAGAAGGCCAATGCAAATCAAATTTTGCTGAGCTAATAAGCTACTTGGCTATAAAGGCAATACAAATATTCTAAGCATTGGAAATATGATTTAAACCTCGTCTTGCTTTCAATGCTGTAGGGAAAAGAGAAAGAGAGAGAGAGAGAGAGAGAGAGAGAGAGGGAGGGAGAGGGAGAGAGAAATAGTCCAAACCAACACGGGTTATAGAAATGGCATTGGTCCAGGAAGGGAGCACTATTAGTGGGAAGTCGGAGTAGGGGAAAGGGTTATGGATGATACAGGGAAGAGGAAACTTGTTAGCTGGTCCAAGAAGACAGTGGTGAACAAGACTATCCTGACTGAGGAAATAGCCTTAACTAAGTCTTGAAAAGAAGAAAGAACAGGGTCTGTAGATGATCTCAGGAGCCCCAAAGACCTTCAAAGTAAGTACTACAATGACTAGTAACAGTATATGCTTATTCTAGCTTCCTTGACACTCAGAAGGCAACAACTAGAACCTCTTCTCTTAACACATCTAGGTAAGGCAATCTGCTTCTAAAATGGTTTCCAAGCCCACGGGTAGAAACACCACAAATTTACTAAAACTCTTCAAATTCACTTAGGAGAGAGAATATCCCATTTCCCTTCTGCTTACCCACAGTGTTTTTATTTCATAAAAAGAAACATCTTATGATTATTAAAGTAATACAAACCTATTTGGAAAAATATAGAAAAACATTAAAAAAACAATAAAGTCAGTCATAACCCCATCACCCAAAGGTAACCACGGTGAATACTGTATTAATATTATAGGTGGGATACAGGTATATGTATTGACAATACATTAGTATGTATTGTCCAGTGTTTTTTCCCATACATATATTAAAATTTAAATTATTAACAAAGTTAGACATACACACTTAAGAACCTGCTATGTTTCCCTATCACGAATTTTCTTCTGCAGCATCATTGATACTACATAGTATTCTGTAGTATGGATATTCTATTTTTAATTTCCTGTTCTTGAACATTTTAGATTGTTTCCAACTTTCACTACCTTGAATCCTTTTTTGACTAATTAGAGTTTCCCTGACCTTTGTCTCAGACACAAACCGCTCAGGGTCTCTTCATGGAGGGCTGATTGGGTCCCTTCTTTTGGAGAATAAATTAGTCTACACAACTGAACTTACTAAAGGTAAATACGGAGCTGGGCAATTTTTGCTGTATTGCAAGCAGGGACTGTGAACAAAGAGTGTCTATGTGGCATTATACTATCCATTGGCTAATACGTTTTAGGGTGGCAATACCTCTCTCTACCCCATTGCTCTCCCTTTTCCCTACATGCAAGAAAGTACAGGACCTCTGACTGGGCATGGTGCCCCTTTGATCTGGTTTTTATTATGTCATAGCAGTGGACTTTCCAAATTGTAAATGCCTGTGACTCTTTCCCCAGAAGTCAGACAACCAATGTTCTGTGGGAAAATTAAAGGGAAAAAATTCAGGTAACGAGAGGAGCAAGAGAAAGTAATACTTTGCTATAATAATCCTTTACTAGCTGAGGTCCAAAATGCTGTATTGAATGAAATAACAAGATTAGAGTTAAATAAATAATGACAGCTAAGAGAGAAATTGGCCAGAGGGACGTTATTTCAGCCTATTAAGAAAAGAGATGAGATGTTGCTCAATGGAAAAAGGCCCTTATATTAAGAGTGTCAAAATAAAGGAAGGAGAAAAGAAATACATGAAGTCTGAAGAGCATGCTAGAAAAGGGGGATGTATAATTTTAAACAAAACATGGGATCAGAAATGAATGAGAGGAGGTACAATTGTGTAAGCTGTTCTGGGTTTCTTTATTTACACCAGGGGTCTGCAACCTTTTCTCTGAAGGTAAGTATTTTAGGTTCTGCAGGTCAGGGTGTCTCTCACTGTACTACTCAACCCTGCCATTGCAATGTGAAAGCAGCCATAGACACCTAACACTTGTGTGTGTTTGTGTTCCAATAAAACTTTATTTATAAAATCCAGTGGCAAGTAGGATATGCCCCACCGGCTGTATTTTTCTGATCCTTGGTTTAGGTTATCAAAATGTTGTTGCAGTTTGCTAACCTTCAGTTCATTTCTCTATAAGATGGGACTCATACTTTGCTGGTTTGGGTTGTTGTGAGGATTAAATAACAAGTGTGAAAGGTCCCAACACAGTGCCTAGCACAAGGTCCACACTCAAATGTTAACTTACCCACCATCCTTCAAGTAAGTGATCACACTCCACGAGCAAGCACTCCTTGCCTCAGTTAATCATGTGTACCAATTAAAGAGAGAAAAACAGGTTGAAAAGAAAGACGGAATTAGATGGAAGGTTGTTACTGATTTTGGTTTTGGTTTTGTGATATACACAATGTAGGACAAATCGTTAAAAAGCATTATCTTGCAAACTGAAGAAACAGAGCAAAGTACAACTGCAAAAACAAATTAACTCAAGTTGACACAAAGTAATTTCCATGACAATAAGCTCCTTGTCCTTCTCGTCTTCCATCAAGCTTTTTAAACTTTAAAAAATATCCTTACTTTAAAGAAATAAATTTTTTTTTTTTAGACCCAGGCACAGTGGCTCATCCTTATAATCCCAGTGTTTTGGGAGGCCAAGGTGGGAGGGTCACTTGAGGCCAGGAGTTCAAGACTAGCCTGGGCAGCATAGTGAGACTCCATCTCTACAAAAAAATTAAAAATCAGCCAGGCATGGTGGCATGCACCTATAGTCCTAGCTACCTGGGAGGGTGAGGCAGGAGGATCGCTTGAGCCCAGGAGTTTGAGGCTACAGTGAGCTATGATGGAGCCACTGCACTCCAGCCCAGGCAACAGAGTGAGATCCTGTCTCTTAAAAAAAAAATCATTTTAAGTAGAAGCAGAAGTTTCCTGGTATAGGTGAAATGTACTTCACCAAACTTGTAAAATAGTCTATTTAACATTATTAGTTTCAATCAAATGGCATCTCAATTTTGACAGGAAGTAGAATCACTCTGGTTTTCGTTCTCAACAGCCTCGGAGTAGTACCACTGCAGGTTCTCTGAAGCATTTCTAAATGAGGTAATTTTATTTTATACAGGGTTTCTTGTAAAAATTATTGTCTTTCTGTACATCTAATTAAAATAAAGATGTAATAAAGAATTTACTTTTTTAATTAGGTTATAGATCTTAAAGCAATTATTATGTCATTAATAATTCCTTAACAGACTTTCTTGCACAAGATGAATAAAAAGATTTTTAAGCTGTGAAAAATCAATACACATTACTCATTTACATTAACGAAGCTACACAAAGTAATATGAGTCTTCATTAAATTATTTCTCCTGTGAACCAGCAGAGTTTGGAGAGTCATTAGCTATTTATAACATAGTAGAACTTCACTTACAAGGGAGAAATCTTATCCATGACTAGGCACTTAGATTAGTGTAATTTACAAGAAGAGCCAAATAATATCAATATGTTAATGAGTAAAAATAGACTGATATAATCCATAAGGAGAACTAAATGATGAAACACATCATTGTGGTGTTGTAATATGAATGGTTTAGCATTCTGCCTGAAAATTAAAAGGCTTAACATTTTTTTTTCAAAGTTGTAATGAAGGTCCCCACTCCCCATACACATGTGGGCTTTCATGCAATCTAGCATCTAGGAGACACTAAGATTAGTGAGCTTAAAATGCAATCATGAGGGCATCTCAAGTAGTGTTTTCAGAGTATTTTTTATACTTTCATCTAATATTATTACAGGATGATCTGCAAATGCAAACCAAATCAAAACTCAAGATGGTATTTTTTTCCATTTGGTCAGAAGAAGAAAGGCTATGTTGTTATAACAAGCCATTAAGAGGAAAAAAATATATTGCAATATAAATTGTAGTCACATTGTCCATAATTAATAATTTGGAAGCCGATTTGGACTCCTATACATGAAAGCAAAAGGCCTAAGGCCACACACTATTCAATTCCCCTGGGGAAGAATTGTATAAGGGATTGAATGAACCAATCCATAACTGCAACAGTGACTTTGGGTCCTTGTTAGCACACGAGTTGTTTCTTAAGCCCATCAAGTTGACAAATGATGGGAAGAGGTATTATCACAAGTTCTTTTTGGGTCAACTGGTAAAGCCCTCAGTTAGCATGGCTGCGTTTTGATGAATGGTAAGTAATGATAATGAAATTAAGACCATCAGGAATGACAGCAATAATCAAACCAGTCTGTGAACATAGGCTGAAAAAGCTGTTCCTGGGGCCTTGTGAGAAATTTGCTCCAGGAGCCTTACAAGAATTTGGAGAGAATTGCTCATCAATTTTTTCAGGAAAAAAAAAATCACTGGATTGCAGTGATTTTTTTTGTAGTTGCTTGTCTTAGTTCTCACAACTTGGCTGGGAAGAACTCTTATTTGGGTGGAGGGGAGTGAATAGCTCTGCATCAGGGGCCCCTGCAAGACTGTGCATGTGTTTGGACGACACGTTGCTATCACACATAGTGCTGTATGGAAGCAAATGTGGACATGGGACATCCAGAGGTATTTTCCTCAATTATCAGTAGTTTTCTGCCTGAAAACTGGAAACAGAAGAGATGCAAGAAGCAAAGTTCATGACATTTTTAATTTTCTTCTATTATCTCTAAAATATTAGATGAAATAAATTATAATTTATAATTCTGCTTACCACAGGTAGAATTGGCTATAATATTGGTGAAATTTAGAGATTATAAAATACCTTAGTCCTACCTACCAGGAAATACAAAGGCATGGATACCAACAAAAGCATTGCTTATTATACATTGGGAGGGTGACAGAGACTGCTAATTATCTTCCTATTACCCATATTATTGTTCTTCCAAGGGAAAGGATCCATGCATTCTAGATGAGTTCATAGCTGGGTGTGGCCTAGTGTGTAACTTCTGTCCAGTAATATAGGGAGATTTCATGGGGCATCATTCTGGAATCTTCCATAAAAGCAGCCAGAGCATGTCCTTTGTCCCTCCTTGCCTATTGCCCTTCCTTCTTGCTTCTGGAATATGGATGAGGTGACTTGGCTGAAGCCGCCATCTTGAGTCATGCATTGGTTGACCTTGATAATGGAAGCTTAGTCTGCTCAGGCTGCTATAACAAAATGCCATAGACTAGGTGGCTTATAAACAAGTATTTATTTCTTACAGTTCTGGAGGCCAAGAAGTTTAAGATTAAGATGCTAGCAAATTTGGTATCTGGTGGGGGCCTCTTCCTCATTGATGGTGCCTTCTTGTGGCATCCTCACCTGCTGGAAGGAGCAAATGACCTCCCTTGGGCCTATTTTATAAGGTCACTAATCCCATTCCTGAGGGCTCCACTCTCATGACATAATCGCCTCATGAAAGATCCTATCTCCCAACATCATCACCCAGAGAGTTAGGATTTCAACATATTAATTTGGGGTGACACCAGACCATAGCAGAGGCCATGCATCCAGAGCATCAAGATAAAAAGAGTTTGGTCCATGAGAACTTCACAGAGCAAGAGTAGAGGTTCTAGGGACCCCTCACTGCCATTGCAGCCTGGCTGCTAAATGCACATGTTCACACCACAAACATTTGCATTTGGATTCTGCAAAAATCATGATAACATGGTCTGTACAATCAGGGATATATTTTCACTTGTGATACAATCTTGAATCTGTAGCCAAATTTCCCCACTTCTTTCTTTATAGCTTCTGAGTTTTGATTACTAAGGTGTTCTCCTTTTCAAGATTTATTGAAAAAATTATCCATATTATTTTCCCTCAGAACTGTTTGGTTTTCTTTTTTAATATTTAGATTTTTTTTATCCATCTGGAATGAACAGTATTAGAGTTGTTCATGTAGTAGAGTATGTGCATAATTTATGCTAAAGTTAATTTCAAAGATCCTCAAGTAAGCATTTTTCAGTACTCTCCCCTCCCCTGTGACTATTACAGCCAATTTTCCTCTTCTCAGAAGCACATAAATTTATATTTCACAGAAGAAACACAAATAATCAATAAACCTATGGAACTCCTCATTAGCAATGCTAATAAAAATGTTTTGCTTATCAAATTAGTTAAAATTAAAAAAAAAAACCAAGTTGATACGAGTATGGTGAGTCAGGTACTCTTTTATCCTAGTGATGTCAGTGTGAATTACTTCTTTCTGGAAAGCAATTTGGCTATACATTATAAGAACCTAATAAAAGTTCATGTTCCCTGATCTAGCAATTTCACTTTAGGAGATCTACCCTATGAAATTAGTTCAATATTTTAACAAGGAAGTTCATTTCAGAATTATTTTTGGTAGTGACATACTATTTTTAAAAAGTCTAAACATCTTTCAATAGAAAATTGATTAAATTTTGTCATATTTATCACTGGGATATTACACAGCTATTACAATGATGTTTTTGAACAATTTTTAATGAAACAGAGCAGTGGTTACGATATAATGACAAGTAAAGCAGCAAAATGCTTTAAGTAGACACAGAAGAATGACTTCAAGGAAATCTCCTGTATTATTAGTTACCTTGTTGGGACGTGGGATTGTGATTCATTTTTATTTTCTGCCTTATATTTTTTCTGCATTTTCAATTTTTCCACAATAGTAATGGATTTTTATTATAGTTATAAAGAAAAATTAAAAACATAAATGTAATTTTGAGTTCTAGATTGAACAAAACCAGTAGTATTATTTACAAAAATTGGCTTAACTAAGATTTTAACTCTTTGGATTTGCTACATGTAACATTATCACTGTTTTGCTGCCAAATCCAGCATTTTCATTCCCATTAATAACTTCATGAATATGAATTGAGTTATAATTACTGCCTAATAGACACAAAACAACATTAAAAAAGAAATGCGTCTATTCATACACTGATAATCTTGATGGTCAAACTGCCTGGAAAATGAAGTTCCTATAATTTAAATGTATCAAATCAGGAAACCTTACCAGAAGCCTAGCCACTTTGTCATCTGGCAACATGGACTCTCGGTTGGTGACACGCTAAGTGATTACTAAAGCTTATTGAACAAAGACTGGTTTTACCTAAAGGGATCTGAAAGTTCAGAAACTCAAGAACATAGCAATATTGACATCTGGAACAAACTGGATTGATGGTCTCAGTAAATAGTGGCACAACCTTGGATAGAATAACATTTGCTTGATATGGGAGTTAAGCACAGAATAAAATACTTTATTGTGATTCATTCCAGATTTCAGTTTGCTACGAAAGTCTAGAAAATTTATTTAAAATAACTCTAAAACTGCCCAAAGATTTATCTACAAAAGCGTTTTTTTTTTGTTTTTTTTTTTGAGACAGAGTCTCGCTCTGTTACCCGGGCTAGAGTGAGTGCCGTGGCGTCAGCCTAGCTCACAGCAACCTCAAACTCCTGGGCTCAAGCGATCCTACTGCCTCAGCCTCTCGAGTAACTGGGACTACAGGCATGCACCACCATGCCCGGCTAATTTTTTTTTTTCCTATATATATATTTTTAGTTGGCCAGATAATTTCTTTCTATTTTTTTAGTAGAGACGGGGTCTCGCTCTTGCTCAGGCTGGTCTTGAACTCCTGACCTTGAGCGATCCACCCGCCTCGGCCTCCCACAGTGCTAGGATTACAGGCGTGAGCCACCGCACCTGGCCCAAAAGCGTTTCTTGTAGCAATATTTATGTTGATGAAAAGAGGAGAAAATTTAAGGTCTAACAATTGAGTTTTTTACATAAATTATGTTTCTATATAACGATATCTATGCCATCATTGAAAAAGGTGTTGTCACAGAATATTTAAAGAAATACGAAAATGTCAACAATAATTGAATAAAAATGTGGTTATCAAATTGAAATCCATATACATACATACATTCATATATATATGCAAAAACCACAATTTTGTACCCAAACATTATTTCTAGGTAATACTGTCATATTAATTTTTATTTTCTTCCTTATTTTCTTTAGTTTCTAAATTTTTTGTGACAAAAAAGATGACCTAAAAGTCTTCCCAACCTCCTCACCTGTGACCCCATTAAATAAATTATATTAAACATAAAGACATATTTGTTTAAATATGTATTTAAGGCATTGTAACTGAAGCTAAATCTCAATAATTCTGAAATATTTATTTACACAAGTGGGAATGAAATGCTATTTTAAAACTACCAGCATTGTTTCTGTTAGTGGTAGTATATTGCTCTTCCATAGAAGGCCAGAGAAAATCAGTCCTTCTTCAGTGGGACTTTTTATTACGCAAAGGCAAAACCTTGCTGAAGTGGCCAGGGGTTGAACTGAGATTAGAAGGAGTTAAACTGTATGATATTGCAAATGTTTGTCTGCGTTCTGTGCTGAATTGTCCTTCTGCGGTTTCGTTTAGTTGAGAGGGGAGCTTAGAACATGGGGGAGTGGGAGGAGGAGGAGTGACAGTTTGTCCCTCTTTCTACTGGACTAGACCAGGGGTGATGGGGCAGTGACCTCAGAGGCTTGAGGACACCCAGCTTCCACATATGCTGAACATAGTCAAGGACATTATCAGTGGGAGAGGTGATCAGAAACTATATGTATATCCTCTGCTTTTCACTTTTCAAGAGTTTCCAATCTACTTTGAAATATGAGACACATAATGACTACAAACAAGATGGGATATGCTCCTCGTCAGAGATTATTAATGAGCTAAGGTTGCAGAGGCTGATGTTATAGAAATCACCTGGAGGATTAATGTTCACTTAGATATACAAGGCAGACCAAAAACATGTTGGCATCTCTCCTTCCTTATCTGCTGACAATATCTCCCACATCAGTTAGGAATGCATTTATTTAATAGCTTCCAGTAATAGCAAACTCAACTAAGAGGAGCTCAAGCAGTACAGACATGTATTATGCCATGGAACAGCTGGGCAGACCCTGGCACTGGTTCAGCTATTCAATGATGTCTTTGCAGACTTGCTCTGCCACCTAGAGCATGCTGGGTTTTTATCCTTGGGTTTGCTGCCTCATGTTTGCAAAGTGGCTGCCAGATCCTGGCATTTGCATTCAAAAGCAGAAGGAAAAGGAAGAGAGTCAAGTGCAGTTGCCTTTTTTAGTAAGAAAGCTAACACTTTTCCAGAACTACCATCCTTTATCACCACCACCTTGCACATGGCCACCCCTGACTGAAATAGTGGCTGGGAAAGTATTTCATCTCTTCCAGTCTTTAAGGGAGGTGGGTCAGGAATAGTGGGGGAAGGAGTGACTCTTGGTAGCTGAACAGCGTCTCTCCCACTTCTCCTTATGGCTTGGACATTTACATGACAATTTTTCTATTATTTCTAGTTATTCCTTCAGCTACTTCCCATAATTGTTATGGGGGGAGATTTCTATTTTTTTATTTTGTCTGATAGGTCCTGGTGTACAAGCACATAAAATTTTGAAACTTGGAATATTTAAACACAATGACAAACTTACAGATGGATTTGTAAATCAGAAAAGTACAAAAGGGCATACAAAGCCCCTGGATAAGAAAACATCAAAAACACTTCTTTCTGCTATGATGGGGAGATTGTGGGACAGGGCACTGCCTGACTGCCACAGTGTGGCCAGTATTATCTTTTATCTTCTTCTCTTGTTTTATGTACCTTAGGACACTTGAGCTTCCAGAGAGATGAGTCCTCTTACTGGAAACAAAGAATACCCAAGAAGTAGTCTATATCCATGTTTCTCCATAATGTTTTCTCATAATTGTTGACCTCTGGGAGCCTTTTTAGATTTTTTTTCCTAATTGCCTCCCCTATAAAATTTTAATAGACAGCTACACAGTCAGCCCTCCAGATCCATGGGTTCTGCAACCATGGATTCAATCAATCATGGATCAAAAATATTTGAATACAAAAACTGTGCCTGTACTGAACATGTTTAGACTTTTTTTCTTATCATCATTCCCTATACAGTATAGTAACTATGTAGCATTTATGTTATGTTAAGTATTATAAGTAATCTAGAGATGATTTAAAGTATATGGGAGGGTGTGTATAGGTTATATGCAATTACTGTACCATTTTATGTCAGAGATTTGAGTATCCACAAATTTTGGTATCTGCAGGGGGCCGAGAACCAATCCCCCATGGATACCAAGGGATGACTCTACTGTATCTATGTTTATGCATTGCATGTATATCTGTCCTTTACATGTAAAATGAGTATGATTCTCCTGTCCCCACATTCAAAACAAATTGTGCTCCCTGGGGAATAATATTGCCCCCATTGAGAATGCATGGTCTATATCATGAATACTTCTTAAGGATGGATGAATGGAGGCTGTTAAGAAAAATATCTGGAGTGACCCTTGAAGAATGAAAAGAACTTTATATACAGAGATAGAAGGAAAAGCATTAGATGTTCTGGGAATGCAGGAATAAAGTTGCAGAGGTAGGAGATTGTTAGGAATGTATCAGGGGATGAAGAAGGGAGCAATTTAGGTGCAGGTTTAGCTGAATAATAAAGAGAAAGAGTCCTCAAACGTGGTATTTCTCAGATTGTACACTCAGGGATCTTAATGCTGGCCTCAAGAGTATGAACTGTAATAAATGGGAAATTAATTAAACAGAAGTGAAATCCTCAAGTAATTGTGGTTTGTTTGATAATTTCAAATTTCACTGGTTCCCTCACCTTAATTTTTACTTCTTAAAACAGCTGCTTCCAACTTATATAATAAAAGAGTCCACCTAAATGATATTTACCAGTTCAGATAAGAATCCTTCTAAATTCCCATTGCACAAGAACAGTCCAACTCTCACAGGTAAACAATAACTAGACAGCTACAGAAGCAGCACTTGAAGACCTAATAGCATAGTAAAAAATGACTTAGTCAGGGAAAAACTGTATGAATTATCAAATGGTAACCTCTCCCCTGAGCTTCTTACTACAAGGAAAACACCTAGAAGCTTAGGCATGAATAAAAGTTGCTTTATGTTTTACTTTTTCTTCCAAAGTGGTCATAATTAATTTTGTTGACACAAATACACAAGATGTTAAAGAGGAATGGCACCATGTTGGTGAGGAGACAAACCTGTTCTTGCCTAATACACAGGAGAAATCACACAGATCATTCACCCGTGTGAAAGCAATCTTTCCAATGCCGCCAAGGTCAGGAAGACCTCTGGTTAGAAACAAACTAAAAAACTACTGCATGAATGCAAATACACACATTAGGGTCCCATTATGTATCTAATTTAACCAACATTTCAGACAAAATTATGTAATAAAAATGAATGTGAAACTCATAAAGACCTCTTTCATTTGCCCTCTCCTGCGTTACTTAACCATCCTTAGAAAAACTCCCACTTTGAGACACACACACACATACACACACACATACACATATAGAGGACAGAATAGTTTTAAGAGGAGTACATTTAAAATGAAAGTTAGATCTGTCAATGAATTAATACAGATACATAAATTCCTTTTGTCTTTGCTGTATTAAGTCAATAAAGAAAAAAGACGAAACCTTGGCAGATTTTTCCTACTGAATTTATTGACTCTTTTACTGTTATGAAAAAAATTAGAGATTATACCATGGAATTAGTTGATGTTTTTTCTTAAGTCTGAGAAAGAAATCTAAGGACTGTGCCCTGCAAAGCTCAGAAGCACCCAGCTTCTCCTTTCTGAATAGATGGGGGGGACCATGAAATGAGATACAGTGTCTTTTTACCCCATGATCAGAACATAAGGCTTGCAAATAGGGACATAGGTCAGAATTTCTTAAGTTTAAAAGGGGATTCCCTAAATTCAATTTAGTATCTTGCTTATGGAAGATGTTACCATTATAGGGGAAATGATGAAAGGTGTGGGGGAGCCTCTGTAATATCCTCACAACTTTTTCTGTAGACCTAAAAGTATTCCAAAATAAAAAGTGTATTTAAAGAAAGATTTCTCTCTGGTTTGCAAGTCTTAGAGAATACCTTTAGTATTTCCTGGAGAGAAACATGTTTTCTGATCACCCTAACACATCAGGGATTATTTTGCTCCTTTTGTATAGAGAAGGATTTGGACTTAGAGTTGGAGTCTTTGAATTTGGAGTCATTGTAAGCTATGAAATCTTGTGCAAGCCATTTAACCCTTTAGTAGCTCTGCCTCTCCACTTTATACCCTCCAGGACAGGGACCCTATCTCACTTATCTCTGTAGCCTTCAGTAACACTTTTGCAGGGGGAATATGGAACGAGTGAAAGCTTCAGGGTCAAACTTAGTTTAAAATTCCAGTTCCTCTATTAACCATGTATGTTATTATGGGGCAAAATGTTTAACATTTTTGAGTTTCAGTTTCTTCATCTATAAAATAAACTTTGAGATGATTAAATGAGATGATACAGGTAGAGCACCCAACAGTGCCTGACATAAACTGGAACATTAGCATACTTCCTCTACAGAATGATACCTTTTCACATGGAATATCATTTATTTTTAATCCTGAAACACTTTTCTAGTACTCATTGTGTGAAAGATCTTGTTGTAAATGTTTTTCAAGTAGTAACTCATTTTATTACCTTAACATGCTTAAGATGTAGGTATTATCCCATTTTACAGATGGGGAAATGGAGGCATACAGAAGTTAAATTTGCCAAGGTCAAACAGCTACTAAGCAGAAAGACTGGGGATTTGCACCCACACAGTATTGATCCAGGGTTTGTATTCCCAAAATGTTAAGCTATAATAGGTCATAGTCCACCAAAGAGTTGCACAGCATCAGACATTACACTGTGCCTGCCTTGTTTACCATAGGCTGCCGAGTGCCCAACACACAGTAGGTGCTCTCACACATGTTGACTAACTGAAGGCATGGTAGCCCTTCTATAGACATGTGCTTATTCAAGTATCTGCCAACCTATTTCCCTGTATCTTCAGCAGTGCAGAAGGGAACTAGCATTTGCCACAGGCCTCCTATGTTTAAGTATTTGAAATGCTAAACTTTTCATTCAAGTCTCAAAAACATCCTATAAGGGGCATGGGAATACAGTCATGTGCTGGACAACAGTATTTTGGTCAACGACTGACCGAGTATACAACTGTGGTCCCATGAGATTATAATGGAGCTGAAATACCCTACCACCTAGTGACATCATAGCTGCCATAAAGTTGTAGCACAATGCATTACTCACTTGTTTGTGATAATGCTGGCATAAATAAACCTACTGTGCTGCAGTTGTATCAAAGTCTAGCACATACAACTATGTACAGTACATAATACTTGATAATGATAATAAATTACTATGCTACTAGTTTATGTATTTACTATACTATATCTTTATCATGATTTTAGCGTGTGCCCCTTCTACTTGTTAAAAAAAATGTTAACCGTTCTTTAGGAGGTGTTCCAGAAGAAGGCATTGTTATCACAGGAGATGACAGCTCCATGCATGTTATTGCCCCTGAAGCCTTTCCAATGGGACAAGATGTGGAGATGGAAGACAGTGATATTTTTTTTTT
>CM052436.1:150831512-150897438 GCA_028533085.1 Varecia variegata | reverse complement strand
TTTCCATAAGGGCTGTACTAGTTTACAGTCCCACCAGCAGTGTAAGAGAGTTCCTGTCTCTCCGCATCCACGCCAACATGTATTGATTTGGGACTTTTTGATAAAGGCCATTCTCACTGGAGTTAAGTGATATCTCATTGTCTTGACCCTGTGTAGGCCTAGGCTAATGTGTTTGTTTCTTAGTTTTTAACAAAAAAGTTTAAAAAGTAAAAAAGAAAATTTGAATAGAAAAATCTTATAGAATAAGGATATAAAGAAAGAAAATATTTTTGTACAGCTACACAATGTGTTCGTACTTTAAGCTAAATGCTTTTGTAAGGGTCAAAAGTTTAAAAAGATTAAGAAGTTTATAAAGTAAAAAACTTATAGTAAGCTAAGGTTAATTTACTATTGAAGAAAGAAAAATTTTAAAATAAATTTAGTGTAGCCTAAGTGTCCAGTGTGTATAAAGTCTACAGGAGTGCACAGTAATGTCCTAGGCCTTCACATTCACTCACCACTCACTCACTGACTCACCCAGAGCAACTTCCAGTCCTGCAAGCTCCACTCATGGTAAGTGCCTTAAATAGTTGTACCATTTTTTATCTTTTATATCATATTTTTACTGTACCTTTTCTATATTTAGATATATTTAGATACACAAATACCATTGAGTTACAATTGCTATAGTGTTTAGTAACATGCTACGCAGGTGTGTAGCCTAGGTGCAATAGGCTATACCACACAGCCTAGGTGAGTAGGAGATTATACCACCTAGGTTTACGTAAGCACGCTCTATTATGTTTGCACTATGACAAAAGTCACCTAACGACACATTTCTCAGAGCATATTCCTGCCGTTAAGTGACACATGACTGTATTTTCTTTGTCCTCCTGGAGAAATAGGATTACACAAATAGAGTAAATAGCTTCCCCAAGTCTGATTAGGTAACTAATCAGAAGTGCAGCCAGGATCAGATCCCCAGCATTCCTGCTCCTAAAGCCCAGGTTTTTTCCAGTAGGCCTGGCAGCCTCCCAAATGAGATCATTACTGGGAATGTCATAAAAACCTGTCATGGAAGTGGCTCTTCCCTTCACTTGATCCAGATCTCTGCCTAAAAATCATCTCAGAGACTTTCTCTGACCTCCAGCATAAACTGCTATGTTTGCTTGCTGTCCTTTTACTCTGCTTTATTCTTTTCTTCATGGCATTCATCATTATTTGATGTCATATTATATGTGTTTATTTACTGTCTGTTCCCCACCTAATTGGTAAGTTCTATGAAGACAGAAAATATGTCTGTCTTGGAGACCATTTTATCCCAGGGTCTATAAAAGTACCAGATACAAGGTAGGTATTCAAAAAAATATATTGCCGAATAAATAAGTAGACATGGAGGAGATTCCAGTAATAATTTAGTATTATTATCTTTATTATGATTAGTAGTATCTCCATTCATTACTTAGGTCAGTTGGGACCTAACTTGGGACAGAGTTGGGACAGAGCTTTATTTGATAAGATAAAACTGATACTAAAATTGAGTAGACCACGTTGGTTTCAAGCAGATCAAAGCACAAAGTCTAAGCAACACCATTAACGACTAAGAAATTAAACACCTGGGATAAGGATGTCCTCCAAGCAAGCTGAACAGACAGCACCAATGAGTTAGCAAACAGAGGCCCAGTTTTCAATCCTTCTAAATCTTCATGAGCTTAGAAATACCCCTCTGCTGCCAATCACAAATTGCCTTAATTCGCCTCTCATTTTTCCATCAGGAAACAATTGGACTTGATTTATTTTTTACCCCTTTATTTATACATCTCCTGCAAGACTGAAGCATTGATTTTCCTAAGAGATAATGTTAATAGGATCAATAAACCACAATGAACATGTATCAAAGCATCATTTCTTCACCCTAACCTGGGTGAAGGCAGGAGGCGCTGCCTGCAGACAGCCTCTGCTGAAATCCGCCCGGCTCTGGTGATTTGGAAGGCGGTACAAAGGCACCTTTGCTTATAAATTATGAATGAGCTCAAGCACTTTGATGACCCAGATAATGTGCCAAATACAGCACCACTGAGGACTCTGGGGAGTCTGGAAACCTGAAGTCATATTTGAAAGCTACTTTTAAATACAGTCTACACTAGGGCCAGAATATGTGAGAGCAGCAGCGGGGGCAAAGGCCATGAAAAAGATTAGATCCTTTGTTGGAATTCTATTATAAGGAATTGGGGATAAGCTGCAATAAGCCAGGTGGTCTCATCTTTCATCTACTCTTGGAAGCTTCAAGTTCCAGTGTATCGGACACAGGCAACGAAAGGGAGCCCAGGGTCCTACTGCTTAATGGCAAAGCTAAGTGAGTTTTGCAGACAGGTTTTGTGAGCCACACAAATGTCGTCGCATTTCCTCCTGCCTCTAACCTCCAATGCCACCCAGGCAAGCTGGCCTACCTGCTGGAAACATCCTTCCCACTTCTAATACCTGTGGGGTCTCTCTACAGCTATAACAAAGCACCGAGGCTTTAACTCTCCAGGGGAAGGTGCTTAGCAGAATCACGTTAGAATTCTCCTTGAAAGTATATGTGCTGGAAGAATGATTTTCCTCCCACCTAAGCTGGTAATCACTCAGACTCTCATCTATGGTTCCAACTCTAGAAGCTCAGCAGAATCAGCTGAAGAAATTTTGAACACTAGAGTCCTCCTTTCCCACTTCAGACTTAATGATAAAGATGTTGGGGATAGTGGGTGGTAATTAGGGAATAAGAATCTAAATTTTTTAAATGCTCCTAAAGAATTTTGATAGGATCCTTCAGCTAACATACATTTGAGAACCATTTCTCCAAAATGCCAGTGGCTCTCAATCATGGCCGCACATTATCTGAATTATCTGTGAAGCCTTTAAACAATATTGATGCCCGTGTCCCACTGTAGATCAGGGTCTCTGAGTTGTGGGGGTCTATCTCTGGTCTCTGACCAACAGATGGCCTCACACCCTCCCCTCCCCATAAGAATGTCTTTGGACATTGCCAAATGGACCCTGGGAAACAAACTCACCTGCCCTTTCTACCCCTGGCGGTGCTGTCTAGTCATTTTATTATATCTCTTTATTATATCTCTCTTAATGTGCAGTCCTCACTTCATCTCCATTACACCCATCCATGCCTTTCTTCTCCCTGGTCACTTTGGATAAGATGGGTAACTTCAATATACACGGGTACAGTGTATTCAGGAAGATTCCAAGTCCACATGTCAAGGTAGAGTCCAGCTGGCCTGTTCATATTATATTACTTGTTCACGGCCCAAACTTGCCCTTGCACTGACTTAAAGAAATAGATCATAAAACAGAATGGACAACTAACAATAAATTACTAATGAAGGTAATAATTTTTTTAAAAGCAAAGTATAAGAAGCAAGCACATGTTTTTTTCTCTAAGACACTGGCAGACTGGATTCACTCATTCACTATCCCATCCATGGGTGTCTACAACATGGCAGGCAGTAAGCAATACAGACAGGATGGTTGCCAGTATGCAGTGTATATTCTAAAAGGGAGAGACAAACGCCATGCAAGCTTACATATCAAATAAGATAATTTCAGATGGTCATAAGTGCCATTAAAGGCATAAAAGAAGTGATGTCAGGTAGAGAATATGAAACATCAGTGGGTTACTTTGGAGCATCACAGGACACAGTAGAAGTGACATTTGAATATAAGAGGGGTACTGTCACTCACAGCTGCTAACATGAAAATTGTTTCAGTCTTCTAGGAAAGTAATCTGTTTATTTTATCTGACCATTTAACAAATGTGGGACATCTCTAAAAATATACTCCATCAATACCACTTGCTGGGACAGTACACCACTGAAATGACCAAAACACAGTAAAATATCCCAATACAGCAAAAACTTTACAATATTTTATAAAACTACAGCTGACTGAATTGTCAACAAAAGGAGACAGATAAATTCTGATGTATCAACTAAAATGTGAAGAATGCCTAAGATAAAATGTTAAAAAGTTATATAATGTATAGAATGCTTAAGACATAATCTGAAGAAAAATAAACAACTTACAAATTTGTCTACACATAGATTATATGTAGGACTTGATCATGTAAGAAAATTGAGAGAAAATTCAACAAAACAATAACAATGATTGTGCAGCAGATGCCTTTTAATGAAGATTTTTTTTCTTTTCCAAGTTCTCTGATTAACTTTTTAGACAAATTATTAAAATAATGCTTCAGACTTTTGATCATGCCCTTTGCTTGAATTTTTATCTATGCAATCCAAACCTAATGCCTATTTTGAGGCTCAGCTCAAATGCTACATCCTAGCAGCCTTACCTGATTGCCCTGGCCCCAGTCGTCATTTATTGTTTTTTGCCCCCTGCTCCCAAAACATTTTGTCCCCTGCTATGGATTGAATTGTGTCCCCCAAAATTCATATGTTGAAGCCCTAACTCCCAGTACCTCAGAAAGTCACTGTATTTGGAAACAGGGCCTTTAAAGAGGTGATTAAGTTAACATGAGCCCTTCAGATGGCACCTAATCCAGTCTGACTGGTGTCCTCATAAGAGGAGGAAATTTGGACACATGAAGAGACACCAGGGATGTGCACAAACACAGAGGAAGGACCATGTGAAGACACAGGGAGACGTGGCTGTCTGAGAGCCAAGGAGAGAGGCCTCAGGAGAAACCAAACCTGCCAACACCTTGATGTTCAACTTCCAGCCTTCAAAACTGTGAGAAAATAAACTTCTGTTGTTTAGGCCACCCGGTCTGTGGTATTTTGTTATGGCAGCCTCAATAAACTAGTACACCCTCTTTTTGTCGCGCTCATAGAATTACAGTTAGCAGTATACTTATTCTTCTGTTCCACTAGCTAATTTGCCTATTGAGCATGGGGCCTTGCTCTAGTTACCTTTGTGTCTAACTCCAGTGTCTTTTATAGTTCCCTACACATAGTAGCCATTCGATAAATGTTGGCCAAAGTGAATTTTCTGATTTTTCCCCCCCTAACCAATCTAGGGACATGGTATCTACAGAATTTTAAACAAGCTGAAAAACAAATTGAGAGAAAAGTCAGTTCAAAGGCAGGATTGATACCTTTAAAAAATAAAAAAACAAGAAAAAATCAGTTGGTAGAGATTTTTCTATAAATATTTGCATAATCAGCAGTTATTTTTACTCCAAAAATAAGTACATGATATGCTTCAAAAACTGCACAGCTGATTATAATCTTTGTATTGCATTTCAGCAGTATCAATCTCTTTCTAATGTCTATATAAACACCATAGATGCACTGCATTTTCAAAGGAATAATTTGACAAAAAATCTGCTATAATTTCCATACATTGAAAACTTACTTTTGAATATGTTCTAACTTCTGACATAAACCTTTGTATATTATGTACACTGTCATATATTCCAAGTGTGTATGTAACTCAATTCAAATGATAATGTCTTTCATCTTAAAATTTCAAAACATTCTAGAACCTTGCATTTCAGACTTTGGTCTATGAATCAAAAGCTTTGGCGTCACCTGAGAATTTGTTAAAAATGCAGAATTCCAGGCCCCACCTTTACCTACTGAATCATAATTTGCTTTTTAATGAGATCTCCAGATGATTGTTATGATTCTTAAAATTTGAGGAGCACAGCGCTAGAATATGGGTTCTCAGGATTAAATGACTTACATATTTCAATTATTTCTATTTATCTGAAGAGAGGAAAAGATTGGAATTTTTGAACCAGTGCTATTGTAAAATTCTTTATGGTCTTCGTTTTTAGGCAAATGCAGAATAATGACAACCAGCTAAGATCATTTTGAATTTAGAATTGTCTTTATTTAGTTTTTCTGAATCTGTCTGTAACCTGGAGACAGTGTCCTAGATAGGGGGATGGATGATGTAAAGAAATCTAGTGTCTGTTAAATAAATCACAAAGTCGGTAAAGAAATAGGTGAAGGTACAAATAAAGAACTCTTCAGAATCTTTCTGAAATGACTTAAAGCCAACCTAAAATATTACAGTCCAATTTTAGAACAAAAGAAAATTTTAGAGTCAGGGGTAAAAATGAAGGTGATTGCTAGATCTACTTTTCTTTAACCTAAGATTAGTCAAATGCCTTTTAAAAAAGGTTTTGTACTCTATTAGTACTTGTAAATAAATATTCAAATGGATATGAACAAACAACTCCATGATACATAAAGACAAAATATTGACTCTTCCTTTTTCCCCACCTCCAGGCACTGACTTTATGGAAGAATTCAGTTGTATTTATGGCTCATGAACAAACATAATGGTAAAAATGCTTTGTGATATAAAAACATTTCTTCCCAGGGGCTCAAACTGCATTCTAGACATTATCTCATTAATTGCTTCCTTAAATCTTTCTCATTGATTTTTATATTTTTTGAGCCAGTAAGTTCACTATTTTTTGCATATGAAGGAAAGAGTTCACTTCAATTAGAATTTGAGATCTTAAGCATCTTTTAAAATGGTGATGTTATATCTCAACCAACAAGGAGTTACTGGAGTGGCTTCAAAAAAAACAAAGTGACCGAACAGTTATTTATTTATGTATGAACTAACCAAAAGTTCTGAGGATGTCTTGGGAAGATTGTATCAGAAATGTAAATACTTGACTAATGTACCTTGGCTGTATCAACCAGCAAAGATATGTCTGGAGATTAGAGATGTGCAAATGTCTCATTTTTGAAAGGGAAAACAAAATGGTAGTATACATTATTAAATAAGCCTTCTGACAAAATAATGCAGTGATCACTAGGGACCAATAGGTATTTGCCAACAACAAGGTCATTCCAAACCAACCACATTCCTGATTTTGACAGAACTACTAAAGTGATCAAAGAAGGGAATGCATAGATTCCATTACATTCAACTGCTGTTCTGCTTTGAGCACTTCCCCCATGTGCCAGAAACTGTGGGGAGCGCTTTACAGACATCCGATTTAATCCTTTAAAACTGCTATCCCCAACCCCCTGGCCTGTTAGGAACCAGGCTGCGCATCACTGCCTGGGCTCCACCTCCCCCCACCACAACCCTCCCAGTCTGTGAAAAAATTGTCTTCCATGAAACTTAGGAACCTGGGGACACACAGCAGGAGGTGAATGGCAGACAAGCAAGCAAAGCTTCATCTGCATTTACAGCTGCTCCCCATGGCTCACATCACCCCTGAGCTACATGCCCCAACTCCCTTCCATGGAAAAATTGTCTTCCATAAAACCAGACCCTGGTGCCAAAAAGGTTGGGGACCACTGCTTATGAGGAAGTATTATTAATGCTAATATGAGGAAAAGCAACTAGTCCAAGGTCACGAGGCTGTTCCCAAAGATAACCTTTCTACGCATCGCAGGGTGCTCTTTTCTACAAATATGATTTGCTTGTGAAACTGTACGGCCACTCAATCACTCCTTCTGAGCAATTTAAACTTTGTCCATAATTTCTCTCATAGTGTTTCTACATTATAACACCTACTTATTTGTCTAGCTCCCTCTCCATACTGGGAGCCTTTCTTCCCCTTGATTTCCTTTGCCTCGCCTAGGGCTTGCCCCCAAAAAGTGTTCAGACTGTGGTTGTTAAGCGACCTCCTGAGGCAGGCCACCCGAGGCCAACATCTGGGCAGGAACGGTGGGAGTAGGACAATGCTCACTAGATTCTAGGGCTCTCAACTCCCCATTTAGGAGGCACATGATATACAGTCATTGAGCTATCTGGCTCTGTGAGTCTACACATGTAATTCTTTTTTTTTTTTTGTCTTTCTCTATTTTCCCCAGATTTCCATAATGATAATCTGTGTTACTTTTTAAAAATGCATATTCTTGGGCTCCACTTCAGACCCAATACATTTCAAACTGCATTAGAAGGGCCTGGGAAGTTGTTTTTGGTAAGAGGGAGCAAAAATGGGGGGGGGAGATTTACTTCTTTTCATGTTTTTGGCTATCTTTTAAAGTAGTATGTTTCATATGTTAAAATTTGATTATATAGTCATTGAAAGAACAAGGTGATTGGAGAGATGGTCCAGTAGGTGATTAATGGTGTGATTTCTGAAATTCCCTAGGTGAATTCCACTGTAAGTGATGCCACTTCATAGCTTTTGATCTTGTGCAAGTTGCTAAATTTTGTGGGGCCCGTTTCTTTCATCTACAACCCTACTTCATAGGGTAATTTTGAGCATTAAATAAGTTAGATCATGTAAAACACTTTGAACATTCCTGGTGTATAAGGAGTGTTATGTGTCAGCTTGTTATTAGTATCTTTAGATACAGATATGGAGAGATTTCCAAAAAAATTGTTGTTAACTGCAAAGAAGTAAATTGAAGAATAATATGTATGTATGGTCATTTTTATGAAATAAAACTATATTTATTTGAACAAATGCAAAGACATAGGAAAGATGTACCACTCTTTGTTACAACCTATTAGAAGGGGGGGAGGCTGTGGGGAGTCAGGAGAAATGGGTGAAGGAAGGTTTCATGTTTTTTCTATATGCTTCTTTCTACATTATTGCAATTTTTACAATGATTATATATTCTCTCTCTCTATATATATATATATAATTAAAACATCAAATTAATTTTGATGGAAAAGCAGACAGATGGCTCTGATAATATGCCACCTCCCCACCCCACAACTAAAAAACAATGAGATAATATATGCAAAGGGCCCAGAGCACCATCTGCCAGGCTAGCATTACCCAACAAATATATATGCCCTGGCCTTCTCCTGAACTTCAAAGGCACAGCACACACAAACACCAAACTTGGTCCCATTTCTCAGCTTGGTCACTGACTGGGTAGTTCTGACCTTAGTCTTTTGAGAGGAGAACATCAAATCTATGCGTTTTTTCACATTCTGATGACTGACACTTATCAACGCTAGGAAGGAGGACCTTTCGCTCCTTAATTTTCTCACTGACTCAGGCAAGAAGGATCCAGTGCTATTTTTTCATTTACTAATGGAAACTAAAAAGATTGTCAACATGCACTGGCCATTTTCGAGCAGCTGTTCTCCTGGGAGTTAATGGTAATCATATAAGTCATGTTCTCCTGCAGGCAGTATACAGTCAAGATTTGTAGAAACCATATAATAAAAATAAATGAGTAATCATAGTGAGCATTCAAGTAGTCAGTATGTGCCATGCATATAGTTGATGGCAGGCCCTATTATCAATCACCTCCATTTTGTAGACTGAGTCTGAGACATTAAGTAACCACCCTTGGTTATGCAGCTTGGACAGCAAGGCAGTCTGATTCTAGAACTTAAGTTCATGTCCATTATAGTATAATGCTTCTATAAGTACGAGGCATTTACTGTTGTTGCTAATTAATACAAATAATGGCTCTCATCTGCAAAGCATTGAAATTTGCAAAGTGTTTTCACACACCTGTATTAGTTCTTTTAATTCAACAGCCTCCTAAAGTGACTAGGCAATTACTGTTGCATCCTTTTCTTTTTTCAGATGAGGAAATGAAGACTGAAAGATTGCTTGAGGTCACACAGATAAGTGACAGGGCCATGACTTGGACTCATCTTTTTTTTTTTTATTTAGTCATTTAAATCCAGGGATAATTTTTTTGACCATTAAGTTATAGCTCTGGTTTTGGGAAGGGTTGACACATAATGTTTTTTAAATGAGGAGGTTTTCAAAAATGAGAATGCTGCTGAATATTTTAATGTCCAAATATCATACAAATTCTAAAAACATTCTGTTTGCAAGAAAAGATATTAAGATATTTAGACAAAGTAAGAAGATAATCAAAATGAGCAGCCACAATGAGGTACCACCTCACACCCATTGGGACGGCTACTATAAAAAATAAAAACACAGAAAATAACAAGTATTGGCAAGGATGTGGAGAAATTGGAACCCTTGTGCACTGTTGAAGGGAATGTAAAATGGCTCAGCTGCTAAGAAAAACAATATGGTGGTTCCTCAAAAAAGAAAAAAATAGAATTACCATATAACTCAGCAATTCCACTTCTGGGTATATATCCAAAAGAATTGAAAGCAGTATCTCTAAGAGATATTTGCACATCCATGTTCATAGCAACATTTTTCAGAATAACCCCAAAATGGGAAGTAACCCATATGCCCTTAGATGGATGAATAGATACACAAAATGTTTTATACACATACAATGGAATTTTATTCAGCTTTAACTAGAAAGGATTCTGACATGTGCTACAACATGAATGAACCTTGAGGATATTATGCTAAGTGAAATAATCTAGTCACAAAAGGACAAGTACCATGTGCTTCCACTTATATGAGGTACCTGGAGTAGTCAAATTCACAGAGACAGAAAGTAGAATGGTGGTTACCAGGGGCTGGGGCAGGGAGAAGGGGGTTATTATTTAATGAGCACAGAGTTTCCGTTTTTCAAGATGAAATAGTTCTGGAGATGGGTTGCACAAAAGTGTGACTATATTTAACATTACTAAACTGTATACTTAAAAGTAGTTAATATGGTAAATTTCATATTGTATGTATTTTTGCCACAGTTAAGAAAAAAAGAGTAAAGAGCACACAAATGAAAAATACAGGCTAGAAAAATCTAAAAAGTAGTTCTCATTGGTCTCTATGGAAGTTAATGTAATATAATGGAAGAATAAACAGACAAAGGGTAATAGTTCAGTTTTCTCTATCACTTGCTATGAGAACATCTTTTTTGATATTACTGAGGTTCAACTTTCTCATCTATAAAAGAAATTAAAAATATTTATGTTTGTCCACCTCATAGGCTGCCATGAGATGCAAACAGCTGGAAGTGCATTGTAAATTTTAAATCTCCTCTGAGTTGGCTCCAACCACTTCCTTTGCTTTCATTACTATCTGTGTACAAGTTCCTTAGAAATAGATTTTAGCTCACATGGCTCTCTCAGATCCATGCATTCAACTGCCTCTACTTGGATGTTTAAAGGGATCACATTCACGTTAAAATATGAAATGTTTAGAACTGAATTAATTATTTTCTCCTCACCCCTCTTTCTCTTCTAGGATCCTTATTTTGTTGAATGGCACTATCCCCTACAGAGTTGGATTTCTTCTTTCACTCGGGCCTGATATCTATGTCTAATCAAAGGCAAAATCTTGCTATTCTCTCATTCACCTATTTCCTCTGCTTGAAACACTCTTTTTGGGAGTCTTTTTCTAGCCAACTCCTACTCACCCTGCAGGGCTCAGCTTATACTCCACCTCCACCCTCTCCAGGAAGCCTTCTTCCATATCCCCAAACCCTTAACCAGGTATGCCTCCAACACACCCCCGTTTATCACTCCAGACCTCCCCCATCACAGCACTTATCACAATGCAGGGTAATTTCATATTTGTCAGAATTGCTTATTAGCCTAACAGCCTGGGGGGAAGATATACACTATGTCCATTTCACCACTCTGTCACCTAAGCCTTCTCTGTTGGCCTATGATGGACCAGGCATTGGAACGTGAGCTGTGAACACAATGGACGCGATCCCTTTCCTCATGAAGCCTGCCGTCTAGATGGGGAAACAGAAAATAAAGAGTTCAGCAAAAATTTTTGAGATAGATAAATGCAATGGTGATCACCAGCAGGGTCTAGATTCAACGATATTGGTGGGAGGAGTCTCTACTTTGGCTGGACACTCAAGGATCTCTCTGTAAAGATGTCATTTAAGCCACAACCAGGTAGCTGAGAAGGGACTGGCCATGCCTTGGGCAGGCAGAAGAGTGTCCAGACAGAAGGAAGAGTTTATGTGAAGATCTCAGGAAAGAACTTGAGGAGTTTAGAGAACTGAAAGGAACCCAGTGTGACTACTGTGCAGGAGGAGAACATGAGCCTGATAAGGCAGGATAATTAGGCATGGGCCATGCACCTTGAACTTGAGCTACAGAGCAATGGGGATATTTGAAGGGTTTTAAGCAAGGAATGGAAATGATTTTTAACTTTTTATTATAAAAAGATCACTCTCACCAAAACCATACTCCGAAAAATTAGCAATTAGAGGAAATATTCAAGCATTTATCTTGCTTTTCCAGAATGAACTTTATTTCAGGGTAACCAAATAGCCCAACTTGATGAAAAAAAGTTCTTTACAGAAGAATTTCAATTATGAAATATAGATGAAGTGGTGGAATTGTAAAAACACCATTTTATAACCCCCAAATGAAATAACTTATTCAGATAACAATCATCAGTGGACAAAACTACTAGATGAAAGGTTGAATGGGACTTTTCCCATGCAGAGACAGTAAGGAAGCCACTTCCTGAACACACCAATCAACCTCAGTAACAATGATTTGAGGTAGTATGAAGTATGCAGACCACCTATGAAGTATTTTTGCGAAAAAACTGAATTTTAAATTATTCAAATCTTGAGAGTTAAATTCTAGTTTACAGGGACTATAGAAGGTAGAGGAAGAAGTCAAACACCACTATGTGAAAGCAAACAGACAAATTCAGAAAACCACATTGCTTCTAGAACATTCTATAGTATAACTGACCCAGCTTCTTCAGTAAGTCAATAGTATAGGAAAATAAATAAGAGACTACTTAACATTTAGAGACCTAAGAAATGCAACAATACAAAGTAATTTTCAGACCTTGTTTGGCCCTTGATTCAAACAAACCAACAGTAAAAAGACATTTCTAAAATAAGTGGGAAAATGTCAATGTGGACCACAGAACTGTTAATTATGCAAGAGAGATAAGGACATCATAATTATGTGAAAAAAATCTGTATTTTTTTAGATATGCATAATGAAATATATAAATGTGAAATGATGATGTCTGGGGTTTGCATTAAAATACTCCAAAGGTTGGAGTGAGGGAGGCAGGTACATGAAGCAAGGACGTCAAAATCTTGATAATAAGGGAATTTAAAAAGATCACCTAGCATGTGTGAGGAGAATGAGTCAGAAGGGTACCAGAGTATAGGTAGAGAAATCCCAGTGGTCTACATGTGGCCCAGATTGAGAGGAACAGCACGCAGTAGGTACTTAGTGAAGGTTTTGTAAAATAAAGGAATGACAGTGATACAAGTTTTATACACACACATCTTTTTAAAACAAATGTAAGAAAGTAGAATGTGTTCTTTGTAAAAACCACAGTAACTTCAAAATGAAGGTTAACAGGAAAGGGCTACTAGACTCAAGAAAGGATGTACAGCAGTCCCCCCTTATCCTTGGGAGATATGTTCCATGACTCCCAATGGATGACTGAATCTGCTGACAAAACTGAATCCTGTATGTATAACCATGCACAGCAATGACTCTAGGTCAAGGACAGACTGAATAAATGACTGTGGTTCCACAGGATAATGGAACTGGGAAATTCCTATTGCTTAGTGACGCCCTAGTCATTGCAAAGTTGTAGCACAATTTTTAAAATAAATTTATCATAGCCCAAGTATACAGTGTTTATACAGTCTACAGTAGTGTACAGTAATGTCCTAGGCCTTCACATTCACTCACCACTCACTGACTCACCCAGAGCAACTTCCAGTCCTGAAAGTTGCATTGATGGTAAGTGTCCTATACAAGTGTATCACTTTTTATCTTTTATACTGTATTTTTACTGTACCCTTTCTATGTTTAGATATGTTTGGATGCACAAATACTTACCATTGTGTTACAGTTGCTTACAGGGTTCAGTACAGTAACATGCTGTACAGGTTTGTAGCCTAGGATCAATAGGCTATACTACAGCCTACGTGTGTAGTGGGCTATACCACCTGGGTTTGTGTGGGTACACTCTGTGATGTTCACACAATGACAAAACTGCCCAGTGATGCATTTCTCAGAACATAGCCCTGTCATTAGGTGATGCATGTACTATGTTTTTTCTATCTGACTCATGGGCCAGTAGCATCTATAGCAAGGATCTGCTGGACAAAGGGATGATTCACACCCTGGTGGGACACAGCACTTGGCACGAGATTTCATCATGCTACTCAGAATGCACCCAGTTTAAAACTTATAAATTATTTGTTTCTGGAATTTCCCATTTAATATTTTTGGATGGCAGATGACCAGAGGTAACAAAACTGCAGAAAGTAAAACCACACATAAGGGAGGACTATTGTTGTTCAGCACTCTTCAGGTCATACTTTGCCAAAAGAATTCTTCCCTTATCAGCTTGCCAAAGTACCTATAATTCAAACATTAAGGGTAGTTAGATCTTTTGATAACATTGCTACTGCTGAGAGTCCTTGGTTTACAATGAATGCAGTGACTGTTGTCTCAAATTATTAAACATGGGAAAAGCCTGCCATTTAAGTCAGTATGTCAGCCCTACTCTTGCACGGTTTTCCAGGCGAGGCATTGTCACTGGGATACACGAGAGGAAAGCCGTTTCAGTGCATGTGGATGTGGATGTGTATCTAAGCCTCTTACCCAAAGCTTCAACATGACTTTCTTAAGAATCTGTTATTTGGCTAGAATTAAGATTTATCATTCTGGGTTTGTCCTTTGTCCTCTTCACTCAGGGAAGAATTCAACTGAGTATTTTCAGGCTCCTTTGGCCAAATCCTTGTTTAATAGTAACCACATTTTGAACTAAACCCAAGCACTGTGGCTAGATTGGAAGCCTGGAAAGCCACTGCCTCTCCTTCCCGGCAGGATTCATTGACATGAAAACAAACTTGGCCACTCTCCCAGATGTTGGGTTTGAAATTTTTACTTTATCGAATTGTTCATTCTGGGAAAGATCTCCCTCCTTGTATGTTGCTATATTAAAAAACCAGATACAGACCAAGTGGTAGAATTAGAAAAATATCCGTTTACAACCCCCAAATGAAATAACTAATTCAATAACAATCATCATTGGACAAAACTACCAGATGACAGATACTGGATAAAAGTACTAGATAACCAAGGGTTAGGTTGCAAAACTCTGTGAGGGGAAGGTGATCTGAGGCCTGGAGAAAAGCAGGTATGCAAGTGGTGGGAGGCAATTGTTCAGGGGGCAACGAGGCCCCAGGAAGTAGGCGGGGGGCAGAATGGCCATCTGAGTCTCATAGATCTTGAAGATGGAAGATGAATATTTATGTTCAATGACATTGGCTATGAACACTCTGTCCTGGAAATGCCATACCTTGGAAATTCATTCCCACCAAATAAGGGTGTAGACAGCCAAAATATCCAACAATAGGGAATGTGCTTAAAAAAGACATTAGATCCATATGATGGATCACATTGCAACAATTAAAAATAAGATATGACTATATTTACTGACTTTAAATGATTTTCAGTATATATTTAAGTGAAAAAAGTAGGTTAAACAGCAGTGTGCATACTAAAATTCTATTTTTGTAAAAAAGGCCTATTTTCACATGGAAAATTCTCAAAAAATTTACACTAGAAGGCAATAGGTATTACCAGGGGGTAGTATTTTTTTGTGTTTTCTATTCTCCTTTGTTTATTCAATTTTATAATTTTCTAAAATGTATTCCTTATATACTTTAGAAAAGTATGTTGTGGCATGTTGCATGTTGTGGCAAATCTACATATTTTAATAAAAAATAGTACATTGGAGGGGACAACAGAAAAGCCATGCTTTGGGGAAATAAAGGAAAAAGTCGGTTCCAAACGTCAACTCTTTTTCTGAGGCATTGGGGCATATATACCAAGGATTCCCAAACTGGTGCCCTATGAGACACTCTTCATGGATGTTAAGACATGGATTTGGCACAGGAGGGGGAAAAGGAGTTTGTCTATGCTAAAATAATATTGGAAAAAGCTGAGGAAAATAGTTAAAACGGGTTTCTTCATTGTGCAATTTCTCTGAACCCTGAATCTATTACTATTTATAGTCAGTTTCAAGGGGAAAAATACTTTTTGATTATGGAAGCCTTCTCTCTCTCTCCCTTTCTTACAACCATTAATGGCTCATTGGGACATAGTTTGGGAATCCTGACACAATGAAATGATGGCTGGGGCCGAAGTAATGAGACTTGAGCTCTACTTTGGTGTTACCTAGTCATGTGAAGCAGCAATTTCAGCTTCAGCTTCTTCATTTGTAACTTTATATACTAATGGAAAGCAGATAACGTCAAGCACATAACAATGTCTGTTTGCATAAAGCCTTTCCATTTCTGGAGCAACTTTTCTGCAGATACTATCTTAAGAGATGGTTCAAATGAAATGTTCCTGAAGGTGCTTTGGAAATCTGAAGTGTACAATATAAGGTAAAAATAATGTTTAATAAAAAACAGTGACAACACTAATGATATATTATCATCTCATCCAGAGTCAGAAAAATTTTTCTGTAAAAAGCAGCGTAATGAATAGTTCAGGCTTCATGACCATGCCGTCTCTGTCACACTATTCAACTCTGTCATAGTTGCACAAAAACCCCTGTGTACAATACACAAAGCAATCAGTGTGGCTGTGTTCCACACAGGCTATTTTATTTATGAAAACAGTGGGTCTGATCTGGCCCAGGGACTATGGTTTGTCAAACCCAGATAATCCACCGAGGGGAGACAACAAGAACTTGTTTTTGACATGGGATTTATGAGATCTGCATACTTTTTATGTTGAGAGAGAAAGAGAGAGATTTCTTAATCAAGTCTACTTCATTAACTGTGGAATAATAGTGCATCTGTTCTGTCATTCCCTCCAAAAGAAGAAGAAAACAGGGAAGAAAAACATCCCAAATGGTGATGAGGAACAAGGGGACACGTACACTAATTTAGGCCAAACAAAATCAAATTAAGGTTGTTTTTCTGATTAAAACTACGAACATCTGAAAATTCATGCTAGTAATTTGGAGGAGGACAGCTCTAAATATGTTTATTTTTAACATCATTACTTATCATTTGTGAAGAGAAAGATACATAAAACTTGTTGTCTCAATTAATTAAAAGAAATAATCTCCTAGAAAGAAAAACATGTAGTGTTTTAGTGAAGCTCTTTAGTCTGTGTTGACATACACTAATATTTTAACTGTTGGACTGAATTAACTGAATATTGGCTATTGAGCCAAATTAGTCAAAAAAGTGAAATCACTTAAATTTTTTTTAGTCTCAATATGTTAAAGATTTTAACCTTATAAAAACTTCAGTGCAGATTTATAGCTTTTAAATATATTATCTTCAAGTTCAAGTTCTCTGTCTCTACCACTGTTCTTCTTTAGGCTGTACTTGACTTTTGTGTTTGTGTGATAAAACCAGTTGATACACTTGGTTGAAATTCCAAATTTTGGTTGAAAAAAAAGAAATAACCATTTCATATTCATAATGTGTAAGTTTTAACATATGTGAAAGAAGAATTGAGCTGCAGTGCTCATTCTATTTCATTAATATGGATTGAATACCTCATATCACTTAATTTTAAGGAGTTTACCATTCCTTTGGCTGTAGTTTAAAGCCTGACTAAGCATCTTTCAATTTCAACTCAAATTCTCCTCCTAAGAGATCTTCATAAATGACCACATCCCAAAGTGATTATTCCCTCTGATAAATTCCTAAAGCATTTACTCTTGTCATGAGTCACTTATCACTTAACAAATATCACTGTAGGTTGTTAATGACAATGTCTCATCTCTAAACTCGTAGAAGGCAGGGACAATTCTTTAAAGTTATATCCTCAGAATCCAGCAAATTTCCATCATTGTATAGCCACTCTCCATAATTATTTGCTGGAAGGTACAGGTGGATGGATAAACAGACCATCTACCCTAACTAGACTGTAAGAGGCTTGCAGGGAAGGGAAGTCATTTGCATGACTGACAAACAAATACATAGTGATTTATTTGAGTTTTACACTGTTAAAGGATAGTTCCATTTCATGATTTTAAATTCTAAAAATGAGTTTAAGACATTTACACAGAATCTCAATGAAATGAGAAGTCCAAATGAACAGTCCAAGATTTAGAATATCTATATGAAAAAAAAAGCCCTGATATTATAGAATGAGAGTTTTTAAAATGATATTTAACCCAACACTCTTAGGTTATAGAGCACTAGCACATTTCCAATTGAAAATCATTAAAGATAAAGAAATTATATTACACAAAGTTTTGTGAGTATATTTATTATACTTTTTTTTAAAAGAAAGAATTCAAGTCACCAAATGAAACAAACTGGAGGAGGTAAGCACCTATCCAGATAATTTAGGCAGAGAAAGTTGTTATTAAGGAGGAATTATGAGCAGTGATGGGAAAGGGCACGACAAGATAAGCAAAGTGTGCCATGACCAACGGTTCAGGCCAAACAATCATCACACTGTTCTCTACTTTGTTTTTTACCCTCATCAATGGTCTAAAAATTTACTTGTTACCTGGATAAATTTGGTAGGAAAAAACAGTATCGGTAAACATAACATCGTGGTTATATGCTTTTTCTTTTCCATAAGGAGTTGTTTTCTTAACCAGAAGAAATTAATTCAATTCCTAGGTTTTCATCTAACTTTACAACTGATCAGAGAATTTTTAGCATTTTTCCAATTTCTTATTCCTTATCAAAAATGGTGGCCGGGTGTGGTGGCTCACGCCTGTAATCCTAGCACTCTGGGAGGCCGAGGCAGGCGGATTGTTTGAGCTCAGGAATTCGAGACCAGCCTGAGCAAGAGTGAGACCCGTCTCTACTAAAAATAGAAAGAAATGATTTGGACAGCTAAAAATATATATAGGAAAAAAAAAAAGTTAGCTGGGCATGGTGGCACATGCCTGTAGTCCCAGCTACTCGGGAGGCTGAGGCAGAAGGATTGCTTAAGCCCAGGAGTTTGAGGTTGCTGTGAGCTAGGCTGAAGCCACGGCACTCTAGCCACGGCAAAAGAGCGAGACTCTGTCTCAAAAAAAAAAAAAAAAAAAAAATGGGTTAGAAAACAAGAAGTTTCACTCCCATGCTGATATAACCTGCCATTTACTGATTTTGCATTTGGCTGAACCTTTCAAAGAACCACACAATCACACCACGGTCTACTGTATGTATGCCTCAGATGTTCCATATGACTATAAACCACCACATTCGTTCAACTTTGCATCTTGGAGCATTCTCCTGTGCTGCACAAACGCATACATAAAGACAGTTAATTACAATATTAGCACAAATGCAAGGTTAGCAATTTGATAGATAAGGTAGTCAAGATTAGCTTAAATCAGAGACACCTGTTTTGCTGTACAGAAGCTGTATGATAAATAACCAAAACACATGCCCTGGTTTCTGGAAAAAAGTCAAAATCACAACATCCTGCAGAGATAATATATTCTAGGATGGGAAGTTTATACGTGAGTCCACTGCCATTCTCTGTCAAGACAGAAAGGCAGTTTCTTAATAATTTTATCTTCCCCACAGTAACCGAAATGCAGGGTGGTCCAGAAACAGCTAGAAATCACTTAATTTGTAAGCAGTTGGCAAGCTCTGCTTTGGTACATCTTTCGCCAACTTAATGTCCTTTCCCCCAAAGAAACAAAAGAAGAGAAAGATATAGCCCTAAGGAGAAAAACGCAGAGTTGGGGAAGGGCAGGCTGGCACAGTAATAATTAATAATTAAATAATTTAAGCACGCTCTCCAAAGCTGAGCGTCTGACAGGCTGCCGTGCACCATCAGCACGGAAGCAGGTACGGGCCAAAGAAGACATTCTGGGAAGTTGACAGAGTCCCTCTGGGAAAATTCTGATCAAAGGAATGATTAAGGGGGACTTACAAGGGTCAAACTGAAGTCCTTTGTTCTTTTTACTTTTAAAAACCACCCATTTCAGACATTTTTGTTGGAGTATACATTAGCAATTAAATATGTATTTGCCTAACTGAGCAGAAATGGTAATTCTCTCTTAACCTTCTAAACTCAGCTTTCGGGTAGATTTAAGTCATAGGATGTCAGTAAATACAAGTGTGTTTCACATACGTGTTATGAATGAGTGTGCCCACACTGCATGCCCTCCCCGCCAGCTGGAACAGGCTTGGTATAGAGTATGTGCTCACATTGAGTAAATACGTTCATATGTGCACATGTACATTCATATAATATATTTATAAAGAAACTGAAAGGAATATTGGATAAAAATAATTTGGTCTAATTCCCCACCTTTTGCAGAATAGAAAATTAAATTGAGGGCCAGAGAAGCTAAATAATATACACACACAAATTTGTGCAACATCAAACACCTGGATAGAAAAAAAGGAAAATTTGAAGTCAAATTTTCTAACACCAAGCTTAGTGCTCTTTCACTGCTTTAAACTTCACAGTGACAAGGATTTGAAAATGTTGCCAAACGCTTAAATTCTCAGACAAATTCTTGCCTCCACTGTGGTCAGCAGATTTTGGTTTTTCCTATCACATCCTAACTCTCCAAAATCAAGGTCAGATGATGAGGACCTAAAGCTCTGAAGATTCAGAGAATAGATTCTTTTTTTTTTTTTTTTTTTGAGACAGAGTCTCACTCTGTTGCCCGGGCTAGAGTGAGTGCCATGGCATCAGCCTAGTTCACAGCAACCTCAAACTCCTGGGCTTAAGCGATCCTTCTGCCTCAGCCTCCCAAGTAGCTGGGACTACAGGCATGCGCCACCATGCCCAGCTAATTTTTTCTATATATATTTTTAGTTGGCCAGCTAATTTCTTTCTATTTTTAGTAGAGACGGGGGGTCTCACTCTTGCTCAGGCTGGTCTCGAACTCCTGACCTTGAGCGATCCACCCGCCTCGGCATCCCAGAGTGCTAGGATTACAGGTGTGAGCCACCGCGCCCAGCTGAGAATAGATTCTTGAATCCCAAGTCCCAGCTCTTCCACTTTAACTGCCTGATCTTGTCTGAATTACTTAAACATCAGCACACTTCATGTCCTGGAAAAGTATTAGATTCTGTTATCATTAGCATCACTACCAGAGCACCAGGGCCATTCATTTGTGGATTTAGACTATGAGTTTTGTATTTTATTTGCTTCATTCATTCATTCAGCTCTTACTGTATACCTAGCATGGGATGCAGTAGGAAAGGCACATGTGTATGCAAATATGGAATCAAAAATGATTATCAAAGGAGAGAAGACATTACAGACCAGGGAGGAGGGTTCAAGGAGGCAGTGTCCCTAATGGCCAGGATTTGTAGCATGGAGGATTCATGGGAAGGCAACCAGATGGTAGAAATGGACGATGATTCAGGGCAGACAGGCCCATTAAGGGTATAGAGCCTAAGGGCACCCCTACCCGGTGGTCATGGCGAATATAACAGACATATCCTGTCTTGTTGGGGAACTGTACCCTGTTCACACTGACCATGAGAGGTTTCAGGGGAGGATGGGATAAGGATTAAGCCTGGTAAAGTAGGAGGGGTCAGATGGTGCAGGATCTCATGTAGCATACCACTAAATTAGACATTTTCTCTTTTTTAGTAGTCAGTAAGAAGCCATTGGATGGATTCATCAGGAAGTAGCATGATCCTAGAAAGCTCATATGGCAGCTGCTTGGAAGTTCCAGTCTAGGAAGGAGTTAAGACTCGGACACATAGACCAAAAAAAAAAAAAAAAAAAACCTCAGGTCAAGTATCTTGAGGCCAGGTCCCATGTCACACTCAACATACCAAATATCTGGCATAGAGTAGGTGCTCACTATGCAGTTTATTGAACAAATGAGCAGAACCCTGTATTTGGAGTGACTCTCTAGAAGGAAGATACTCCTTAATTACGTCACAGAGGCTGAAAACTTCAGTATCTCTTTTTAACCATAAATTAGATGTTTAATCACAAGGACCCCTGTCATATTCTGAAATAATAAATTTTAAAAAAGAATAAATAAGTAAACATTAAAAAAAGAGGGCAAAACTGTGTCGACAGTTCAGGTGCATACTTTGATTAATTGTACTGCTTCTTGTTTGAGACATGATAAACTTTAGTTTTGATTTGAATAAAAAAAATCATAAGGGAAAAAACAAGGGGCAACATGAAAACAAACGGTATTTTTTTTTCTAATAAAGCATATAAGCAATACTCCCTTAAATATAGTGCATGGGAGGAGATACAAAATTTCTTCCAGCAAGAAAAGAGGGAACCAATTTTACTCAGAAAAAAAAAGACAGTCCTACAGCTCATGGACCGGTGATTTGGATGAAGTTGAAGGTTAGCTCTCATGCTGATCAAAAGCTGAACAATCATTGCTCTTTTCAGTCTAGCCATCAAGATGGTCTAGGAGGTCTCATGCACCTGGCAGGCTGTCCCCACTGCTCCAGATCGGTCATCAGAGTGACCATGGCTCATCAGTCACGTAGGGAATGGCGTGGGAACCTCTGGCTACTGGTTTTTAAGCCAAAGCCTAGCCAGTACCTGGAGAGAACTAAGTTATCTAATACCAACACAAATTACTCTTTCCTGAATGCTTACCATGTCCAAACACTGTGCTTAACATTTCACAGGCATTATCTCACTCAAGTCTCAATACAAATGGAGCAACTGTGGCTAAGAGAAGTTAAGTAATTTGCCCAAGGTCACATAGCTCAGAAGTAGCAAAAAACTTGAATTCATGCCCAGCTATCCATCCTCTGAAGCCTATCCTCTTTAATTACAATTATAGACTGGCCTTAGCAGATAATAATAACGTTTTTCATTTTGACAGCACTTAGAGAACCCTGAAGTAACCATGTGAGGTGGGTAAAGCATGGATTATGGTTACTCTTTGACAAGTTAGGGGACTTGTGCTAGACAATATGGCATAGTTTTTACCAAAAGAAGGTCTAGCAAAATAAATCATTTGTTTGGGTTCAAACTATAGTTATATTACATCCTGGCTCTATGACCCTAACAAAATTGCTTAGCCTCTTCTGAGCCTCTCGGTTTCCTCACTTACAAAATGGAAATACCATAGTGCTTCCCTTATAGTGTGGCTGAGAGGGTTAAATGTGACAATGCTGAAAACCCCTATCACATACTACTTACTCAGTACACATTAGATATTAGTAGAATTGTCCCCAATTAGCTGGTAGTAAGCAGAGGGTCAAATAAATTATTTCACTTCAATTCTATGCAATCTGATTTATTTCAGCTACTGACTTTGGAGTACCCAGCGAGTGACAGTGTACCTAGGTACACATAGCTTGATTACTAGTCCTGTGTGTTTCTCATTGCACTCTAACTTATCTATCACTAAAACCCAAAGTCTTGCACTGTGGTGAGCAGCTCATGACATTAACACCTTAGGTATCTCCCCGTGGCATTTACTGTTTTCCAAATACACTTCTTCCTTTCTGCTGTTTCTCCCCACCACTGTCCTCTTCTTGAACAATGTTGGACTTCGCTTCCTTTCACTTCTCTCATCTTTGGAATCTGTGCCTTAGGGAACCACTGGCATTCAGGAGTCCACAGGGCATTACATAGCTCTGCTCAAAGCCCCTAAAAGAAGAAATTAGTGACCCTTCGAATTCTCATTTCAAGGAGTGCAGCATTTTGAAAGCTCCAAGATGAAAAAAAACTGTAAGATAGCCATCCATGTGGGAACGGGAGTGGATGGCAAGTAATAAATGAGTCAGAGCCAGGGCTGGAGAGTCTCCGGCCTGATAGCTAGGGATGGATCACATTAAAAACCATCGCGGAGCTCCTCAGTGACCTGCCTCTAGCTAAAAGGCTTCCACTTGGGTGCTCTGGTTTGTGCAAGTTTGTTTAAGATGCATAATTCATAAAGGTCACATGGCACCACCCTTGAATAACTTTTCACTCCCTACCTGCTCAGAGGATTAGCTGGACTGATTGAATGTCACATGATCACCCTTGAAATCTGGCAGTATCACCCTTTATGGCCTCGGAAGGACAACCAGCTACTCATCTCCTCACTCCTTGGTTGTCTCCATCACCTACCTGTAAAAGTATGTATTGCCTGGCAGATAAAGTTCTTTCCTCCCTGCACATAGTTCCAAATAGAGTCTGAAACAATGACATCATCTCAGAATCAATCACCTTTTCATCCACAACCATTATGTCAGGAAGCAGGAACTAACTTCCTCTGACTCCCTGTTTATTGCATAAAAAGTGGGAGTGGGATTAAAAAGGTAGGGCATAAATTCCCAGCACTGTTCCTAAGTACTTCGGTTTGAGTTGACACAAGCAAGAAAACTATCTCCTTAGAATCCATGAGATTGTCCCAGATTATTTGTCATTCCAATGCCCGATGATGACATAATAGTCAATTTAGAGGTGATTTATGCTGCTCCTGGCAGGACTGATAAGGAGTGGTTGCACAATAGGAGTTCTTTCAGGGAGGCATTGTTAGTGCTCTAACCTGCCCCAAATAGCCTTTTCTTAGCACACTTCGATGATTTTTTTTCTCTCAGTGTGACAATAACAGCCCCTTTAAAACAATCCATCAAACTAAGCTAGAAGACAACATAACTTTATGCCCTGAAAAACTTTATGTTCTGGTTCAGCCAACAGCCATTACTATTAACCGGCACCCTGACTGTGAGAGCTTTCCATCTGATAATTGTATTTCAAACTAGGAACAGACCCAGTCCTCACTTCCTGGTGAAACGTAAAAAGGAAGTGGTAACAATAAAAAGCTAGCTAGTTTTAGCTATGATTTATAACCACTGACTATGTGTCTGTTCATTTAAGGACCTCAACACAGTGCTCATCTAGATTATTTCTTACAATAACCCTAAATGATAGATTCTCTTATCCCTGATTTACCTCATTTGTATGAGAAACAGAAATTATAATAAAGCACCAGTAGCAGAAATAACAATACCAATTAAAATAATAACAATGGTTACTTTTTACTAAGTGTTTACTATGCGTGAGGCACTATGAGAAATCTCTCGTTTTCACGATTTCTTTAGCTCCAACAACCCTATGACACAGGCATCATTACCTTCATCTTCATTTTTCAGATCAGAAAATGAACAGTTGGAGAGGTTAAGCGACTTGCTAAAGAGCACACAGCTAGTACGTTGCAGAAAGGACTTTCACGCAGGTCAGAGAGACCCCATCTATGAAAACTAGACATTTGCTTGCCTAGGGTAGCTCTCAGGAAAAAACTCCTTACCAAACTGTGAAGGGCAGAACCTACACCACAGACTTCACACCACATGCAGATTTTAGTTACTCAAAAAAGATGAAAGGTGCTGATTTGCTTGCAACCCTTGGGCTACTTGTTTTGTTTAATTAAATCCATTAATATCCACCAAAATCTGAGAAATCCCACCATCAATGGGAGTGGGCTGGCAGTTTTAATACGTCCATGCACCTGAGTTAACAGTAGTTGACCTTTGCCAAAATGTCCCAGTTAGACAGGGAGGGTTTCCCTGGCTGATCTGAACTGTGCTTCTCTATGCATAGTTGCCACTTATTGATGATGTACTAATTGGCAGCCAGGGAACTTAGGAACACTCTGTATACATTGTCTTATTTAATTCTTGAGATAGTCCTACGAAACAGATTATCTTTTTCATTCCACCTTTACCTGTCTTTGGAGTACCTTACCTGTTTTTCTAGGATTTTTCACAGGTTATAGAGAAAACTCTGAAAATTACATTGCTTATGTGAGCTGAGCACATGGACGCTGTACTGTGCTCAGCCTGCCAGATGGTCTGTGACTCTTGAAAGGAGTTTACTAAGCATAGGCTGATAGGGAGAGTAATCACATAAGAACCAACGTTTTCAGCAAGACACATCTTTTGGTGGGTGCTCAAACTAACAGTTGTTTTTATTCAGTTAAATCACTTAGAAAACACTTAAAAACTGAATTTAGTCAATCCTATTTGGGGGTTTGACCCCAGTCTCAACCCTCCCAGAGACAGCCTGACCCATTTGCAGAATGCTGTGGGGACTTTGGGGTCCTTACTTCAGTCAGTAGAGCCTTCATACCATACTCATCCTCTTCTTCAATTTTCTCACCTGTGCAGTGGGATTATTGTTATTAGTCATTAGATCAGATACTTTTTGAGTGCTTTCTATGTGCATCTTCTAAGTGCTTTACTTGTATTACTATTTATACTGTTCTAAGAGCTTTGCATTTACTGCCTTATTTAAATGCCAGAACAATCCTATGAAGAATAATCTAAACCAGGATGGAATCCAACGTTTAGCCTGTTACTGCTGGGGTTCTCCAGCCAAATTGTGTATCAGAACCACCTGGAGGGCTGATACCCCAGTCACTGTGCATTGACCCGACCCAAGGTCATGGCTGCGTATGTAATGATGGCAATAAACGTTAACAGTTTGCAACTAAAAACAACAGTTTATCAGAATCACAGAAATAAACATGAATTCAATTCAAAAGATAGACAAGCTAGTATTTAAAGTTGTGGTTACTTAATGCACAAAAAATAGATCTAAATGAGTGCTTTTCTTACTCTGCCTTACCAGTAAACTTTGGATGAAATACATATTCATGAATCTGTTGGTCTGGAATATTTCGTATTGAACTAGCAAACCTGGCCTATGTCCAGTGGCCTCATATTCAGAGCAGGTTTATTTTTGCCTTGAGGAAGAAATATGATTTTTGACACTAAGCTTCACCACTAATAACTGGGATATTAACCTCATTCTACTGGGATATCTTTTCAACTGAGATAGGGCTAGTGACATAGCATGTGTGAATCACGGGCATTTATATGCATTTCTGTAAAGACCACCCTCTCACTTCATCTCACCTGCAGCCTCTCAGCAGATTTCCAACCACAATACTTCCCACCGCTGTGAATACTAATCACACTAACATTAGTCCCGGCTTTCACGTATTGAGTGCTCACTCTGTGCCAGGCACTGTCTTGAGCTCTTTACATCTCATCTACTCCTAACCGTAACCATAAGAAGGTAGTTATTGTGATGATCTATCCCCATTTCATAGATCATGAAATTGAGGCGGAGAGTTGACACAGAGCTAATAAATGTTGGAACTAGAATTTGATTCAGAGGCTGAAAGACTCTAAAACTCATGATTTTAACTACTTCACTGGCTCCTATCTGTATTTTCACTGCCCTCTTGGTTACATCTTAATGAGAAATGGCACATAGATAGTGGACTAACAACAACAACAATAGTTAACATTTATTGTACTCATACTATATATGCCTCCTACCAATGTGCCAGGCAGTTTCTCAATTAATATTTCATCAATATTAATATCCCCATTTTATAGAGGAGGAATCTACAGTTTTCAGAGGTTAAACAGAAAGAGAGAGAGCTGTCACTCTAACCCAGATCTGCTTGAAGTAAAAAATAACCCATACTGGAAGTTTAACTCCCCAAGTCATCCAAAGTGGGGCAGCGTTCCTGACCTATCTATAGGAGAATTATTTTTGGAAATGGAACAGTGTTGGAGGTCCGATGTCAGGAAAAGGATAAAACCCACATTTTTGCCCTTCCCCTAGGTTAAAACCCTTCAGAAACCTTTTCCCCCCAGCTTTATGGCTCTAAAGAACATTGGTTAGTTGAGTGGCCCTGGCATGGTATTAACGAGTAGGGGCATTTTTGCATTGTAAATTACATGCAGAAACTTGCCCTTTTAGATGGAGGCAGTATTTTTCAAATGTCCAAATAGGCTATGCCCAAATGGGATGACCCCAGGCCTCAGCCCTTTTCTTTGAGCTCCCCAAAGGCAGACACCCCAGTCAGTGCGTATTAACCAGCCTCCACCCACTGTCACTGCTGATTAGAGATGACATCTGACTCAAGGTGGACCAATCAAACCTCTCTTCCTGAAATTCTGAATTCACTGATAGAACAAAAAATAGGAAAATTCAAAGGTTATCATGTAACTATGTTTGTCTGTTTGTACAAACAGGAGGGGAAAACCAGTTTACAGGAAGAGAAGAAGCAAATGTACAAAATGAAGTATTAATAAGAGAATCTGTAGTCCCAGGAGAGAAAGATGGCTGTCCACTTCCTAGTTCCAATTCCTCATTCTGCCTAAGGCGCATTTCTGGCCTTGAAAGATACCTCAGTATACTTATGATAAAGCCCCTCACCCCTCTTTTCAAAGACTTAATCTAGTTTAAGTAGGTCTGTATTACTTAAAACTAAAAGAGCCTTGTCTAGGACACAATCTAAACAAATTCGTGGGCAATTAGTTATGATTTAAAGCAAGCAGAATTACTCAAAATTTGCTCAAGAGAAAACAGTTTCATTGCTTTGTCTCCCATTTAAGGTCTTAAAACAATCTTTTTGAAATTGGATGTTGTTCTTTTAAGTAAAAAGGTGAATAAAGGTCCTGGGTTTGGGATCTTCAGAACTAGACCCTGAGACAATGGTTTAAGGATGACTGAAATTTGGTACAGTATTCAGTATTTTGTTTCTCACCAATTCTTTGTTCTCAGAGAATTCTTTTTCCATTAAGAAGCAGAACTGGGCAAGAAATGTGGACTGTGGGGTCTTCTGGCCCATTTAAATGGGCCCTGATAAACACATTTTTGACTCACAGCTAGAACTGCAGGAAATAACTCCTAGTATGCCCCCATGTTCACCATCTCTTTCAAGCATCATAGCTGGAGGAAAGGTGACCAACTGAAGAATCACCCCCCACAGAGTGGTGAAGTATTTATTCAAAGGGGCCACAGACAAGGCTGCAAATCTTGATATGCTTTGTGCATGCACTGAGTAGTAGAGGGTTTATGAGGCTCATGGTAGGAGCTAGAGGTTACCTAAGGAACAGCAATATTTCTTTCTAACTACCCCTTTAAGGGAACATTGGAAGCAATCCTTTACTTGGAACTTCCAGGGGCTAAACAAGACGACGAGAAGGGGGAAGGGAAGGCCCGAAATTATACTTGAGAAAGGAAGTATAGGCTGATGTGGATTTTGTCTGCTGTGCTGAGCTTAGGTCAGACTTAAGAAGGGCCATCGGTCAATGGGGATTGGGCCAACTGTAGGCAGTGATGCCACTATCTGTCAAATTCACTCCTGCTTTTCTCTGCTGGTCCCTGTCACTAACTCCATTCAAACTCCAGTACAGTCCCATCCCTTCAGCTCCCCTAGGCCTCCCCTCACCCCCTGCCACCCCTCACTGACTTCTGGTCTCTGGTGGTTCTTTCTGTGTGTGTGCTCACATAGTATCTGACCTGTGTGTATGCCTATTTGCTCTACTAGTTAACAGGGAGTTTGAGGTAGGAATGGAAGTAAGCATATGTGGAAGTATAGAGAATAAAACAATGCATTATTTTTCCCATATTTTGCACTGTCTGTGGTTTAGTATTCTGCAATATAGCATGGTGATCAATCATGGATCTGAAGTCAGAGCATCTGGATTTGAATCTCAGCTGTCTGCAATGCTTTAGAGCTTCATGCTCATCATCCATTGCATAATGTATTAATATCTAGGTCCCAGAGTCTGGCACACATAATGTTAAATATTTACTGAATGAATGAAATAAATTATAGGATGAATGAAGGAAGGAAGTGTAATATGACATCCCCTAAATGTTGAGAGTTCAAGGAGCAGGCCTAGCTCTCACATTGGGGGGTCTGGGACAGAAGTGCAAATGAAGGTTCCCAGCTGTGGCTGCATCCCACATGGTTAGGGATCTTGCATAAATATGCATGGAGACCGGTCACGGTGGCTCACGCCTGTAATTCTAGCGCTCTGGGAGGCCAAGGCGGGTGGTTCATTTGAGCTCAGGAGTTCGAGACCAGCTTGAGCAAGAGCAAGACCCCATCTCTACTAAAAATAGAAAGAAATTATATGGAAAACCAAAAATATATATAGAAAAAATTAGCTGGGCATGGTGGCGCATGTCTGTAGTCCCAGCTACTTGGGAGGCTGAGGCAGGAGGATTGGTTGAGCCCAGGAGTTTGAGGTTTCTGTGAGCTAGGCTAACGCCACGGCACTCTAGCCTGGGGACAGAGTGAGACTCTGTCTCAAAAAATAAATAAATAAATAAATATGCATGGATACTCCGGCCTATGAGTCCAAGTTCTGTTCTCATGCCCACAAAAGAGCAACCCTGAGGCCACCAGCTAGGCCTAGGGTTATGTGGTCTTGCAGGGCCTGGCAGTGGGCTTATGGCTATTTGGGCAGAAAACCTGCAAATCCAGGTACCTAGAGGTGGCATGAGCACTGGATATGCACATACCTCTGCCCTGCAGATTCCCATCCTAAGCAGAGGGTGCAGCCATAGGAGGGCCAAATAATGCCATCTAAACAGGTGCATTCACTTTGTGAACAGTCATCAGGCTATACACTGATAATTTGTGCATGTTTCTGTATAGTGTTATAGTTTGGTAAAATTTAGATGAAAGGTAAATAGGTACAGAGATATAAAGCAAATTGTAAATGCTAATAATTGTTCAATCTAGGTAGTAAATGTAAGGTATACCTGGTATTAGTCTCTCAATTTTTCTATATGTTTAAAAATTGTAGTAATAAAAAGTTGGAAAAATTAAAACAGTGCTAAATGCTCCAAAGGCAAGGTCTATGATGCAGTGAGGCCTCATAACAGGGGAATATGACTTAGGCAAAGAGGTAGATTTGCTGCCAGGGCATTTGGAACCTTAGTGGTGAATAAGTAAAAAGCTCTGACTCCAGGGTCTAAAGTCCTATGGATTCACAGCTTCCCAAGTCAACTTATAGGATTTAGAAAAAGACATGGCTTCTGCCAAGTGGATCCATCTCCACATCAGGGCACTTGGATTGGGAAGAAGACCTACTTTGAGGACTACCTACATTATCTTAAACAGAAGCCTTGCTGGGAAAGAATTTGATAAGACATTAATTAAGTAAAGAGATGGGGAAGAAACTTCCCAGGCATCAGCATATACCAAGGTCCTGTGGTGGGAATGAGCATGGTGAGCACAGGAAACTAAAGGAGGGTCACTGTAGCTTAGACACAGAGAACTTCGAAGGGCCTGGTGTGAGCTAAGGCTGGAGATGTAAGCAGGGATGAGAAGAGGATTTGTGGAATGGAAACACTTAAACTACCTGGTACCAGGCAGACTTGCTAAAAATGCTGGGCTCTGCCACTGGCTAACAATTGTTTGGGGCCTAACCAGTCTAAACTTCAGCTTCCTCATCTGTAAAATAGAAATAATACTTACAGTAGAGGACTGAATGAGATTTGGCATGTAAATACATGGAGTATAATATTTAATAAGTTTACATTTCATGTATTATTCTTCTTCTTGTGTGTGTGTGTATATATATATATTTCTCTTTATCCCCTGCAGCATTCACCCATTCATCATGATCACTATTGTCACACCAGTTAACACTTAGAGGCCATAATATGAACCAGGCACTCATCTAAGTATTTTATATATATTAACTCATTTAATCCTCATAACCTTATAACATAGGTAGTATTAGTATGCCCATTTTACAGATGAAGAAACTGAGGCATGTTAAGTGATTTGGTCAGGATCATGCAGTCAGAAAGTGCCTAAGCCAGGATTTGAACCTGGCAGTGGGCTCTAGATTCTGTATGCTTAACCACTGTTCAGTGTTGCATCCTTTACAGACAGGCATGGAGGGACAATGTGTACCTTTAAAAGGCCAGATACCCCACTACGTTCCTTCTGCATCACACCAGCTCAAAGATAGAGGCCAGGGACAGGAAGCACCACCTTATTAACTTTGTTGTGAACACTTTTTTCTAGCTACGGATCCCAAGGGCTAAAATCCTGCTTTGGATCTGTTTCTATCCATCGCAACAATTTACTGAACCTTGAAGCAAACCTGAGCTGGGAGAAAAATGAGATCAGCTCTTTGGGATGGCAGCATCAATATTTAACTACAACTGTCACTGAGCATTAGAGTTGTAAAGCCTTGGGAAATGTTGATCGGTCATGGGCTCCTTGTATGACACAGGGCTGTGAAATTAGTCCAGAGTTTCAGAATGTGAAACAATCTTTCCTCGTTTTTATTTCTTTCCACCATTTTGAAGGAGCCATCCAATGTCCATGGCTGCTTGAATTCAGATGAAACAGAGCTGTTTTCGTCATTCTGGACTATAGTCAAAGTCTGGTCAGAAGACAGAAACCTCACTAATTGAACAGAAAAATTGTAATATAGAGAATTGTAAACCAGTGGAAGGTGGCTAACTAATAAAAATGGTAAATGAGAATTCTAAGGGACCCAGACACTGCAGGAGCAAGAGCAACTACTCGCTCTATGCTGAGGAAGAGTGGGCAATCAGTAACAAGGGACAAAGGAGCCCCTTTCTCACAAGGCAAGGTTCAGAGCTCCTTGAACAGGGTGTGGCTATCACAGAACATGCAGCTGCCAAAGAAACTTGCCAGAGAGCACAAACCTGCCCTGATCTCTAGAAGTGGCCTGTGTTGTCAGCCTCAGGCAGGTGGAAGTTGCTTCAAAGCAGCTACATAGTTGAGAATGTGGCCTGTGGACTCCACTGGAGCTGGGCCCCGCAGGCCATTTGGCTCATACACTGGATAATAAATAACAAAAGACAGTTAGGTAGAACGTGTGTACCAATTGCTTCATCTGGCACCATCGCATTTAAACCTTACAATTGGGTATGTGTGTGAGTGTGTATATAAATGATGCTCTAGGAAGGTTCCCTATAAATTCCATGAAACAAAGAGTTTGTTTCATTCACTATTGTATCTCTAATGCTTAGGACAGTGCTCTGTACCCAAGATACATCCTGTAAATATTTATTGAATGAATGAATGAGTGAGTCAATGAGTCATTAAACCCTGCTTGGATAATCCTGTGGCATAGCTTGTACTCTATCACTGAGTAACTCAGGAGGCTACATCTATCCCAGTTTAAAAATCAATGGATGAAGTACTGCTGATGGTATAGAGTTAGGAACTTACAGCTTCAGAGGCCAGCCTGGCCCCTGATTTCTCTTGGTCAGATTTCAGTCCTCTCAAGCCTGGCCAGCAAAGTGCCTCCTAGAGCATGGCTCATGGACACTCTTACTTTCATGGCTGGCCCGAACTGAAACATCCCCAGAAAAGCCTCCCCTGACCACCTTATCTAAAGTGGCCTCTCAACTCCTCAAGTTATTCTTTGTCATGGTGACTCCCAAACTTTGCTGCCCCTTAGAGTCACCGCAGGCCTTTAAAAAAATCTCAGTTAATCAAGACTGTAACACTAGTATAAGGCTACATATCCAGATATATGGGACAGAATTGAGAGTCCAGAAATAAACTGTTACATTTAAAATCAGTTGATTTTAGGCAAAGATAGCAATGTAAGTCAATAGGGGAAAGGATATTCTTTTCAACAAACGGGGCTGGGACAATTGGATATCCACATGCAAAGTAATGAATGTAGATCCTTACCTCACACCATACACAAACATTAGCTCAAATGGATCACAAACCTAAACACAAAAGTGCAATTACAGAACTTTTAGAAGAAAACATAGAAGCGAATCTTTGTGACCTTGGGTTAAGCAGAGAGTTTTTAGATATGATACCAAAAGCACAAACTATAAAAAACGAAGTTGATAAATTGAACCTAATTAAAATTAAGAGGTTTTGTGCTTCAAAAGATATTGTTAAAAAAATGAAAAGACAAGCCGCAAACTGGAAGAAAATATTTCAAAAGCATATATCTGATAAAAGAGATATCCAGAATATATAAAGAATTCTTACAATTCAAAAAACAACTCAATGGGTGAAAGATATGAATGGATGTTTCACTAAATAAAATATATGAATAAAATATATGAACATGAAAAGATGCTCAACATCATTAGGCATTAGGGAAGTGCCAATAAAAACGAGACACCACTTCACACCCACAAGGATGGTGACAATCACAGAGACAGACAATAATGAGTGCTGGTGGGAATGTGGAGAAACTCTTCATACATTGCTGATGGGAAGGTAAAAGAGCCACTTTGGAAAAAAGTTTGGTAGTTTCTTAAAATGCTAAACAAGGAGCTACTGTATGACCCAGAAAATCCACTCTTAAGACTCTAACCAAAATATATATAAAAATATATGCCCATGTAAAGACTTGTACATGAACAGTCAAAGCAACATCATTTACCAAAATTGGAGACAATTCTGATGTCAGTCAAATGATGACTGGATAGACAAAATATAGTATATCCATACAATAGAACCAATGAAGCAGTACAGAGGAATGAAGCACTACTACATGCTACAACATGGATAAGCATCAAAAACATTATGCTAAGTGAAAAAAGCCAGGCAAGCAGACCACATATTGGATAATTTCATTTATATTAAATGTCTAGGAAAGACAAATCTATAGAGAAATAAAGTAGATTAGTGGCTGCCTGGGGCTGAAGGTGGGAATGGAGATTACTCACAAATGAGTACAATACATGTTTTGGGGATAATGGAAAAAGTGTTTTAAAAACTGGATTGTGGTGATGTTAGCAAAACTATAGATATACTAAAGATCATTTAATTATACATATAAAAATATAGAAAATGGATTTTAAGATATATAAATTACACTAAATAAAGCAGTTTAAAAAATTCCCAATACCAGGCTCCTCCCACTGGAATTAAATTTAAAATTGCTGGAGTGAGATCAAGCATCAGTCATTTTTAAAGTTCCTCAGGTTTTCCAATGCGCAGACCAAGTTGAGAACCAGTGGTCTACTGACCAGCAGCTCAGCATCACCCCTGGGAGCTGGTTAGAAATGCAGAATCCCAGGCCCCAGCCTAGGCCTACTGAATCAGAATACGCATTTAAATAAGATACCCCTGCCAATTAAAGTTTGAGAATCTCTGCACTATTACATCATATTTATCACAATCTTTAATTATTTTTTTTTATGTATTTCTTTACGTCTTTATTTTCTACCACCAGGTGAGTGTGATACAACTGCACATAACACGCAATGTGAATAGTGTTTCAATCAAAATTCTGAGAAGGCATGGTCCCTGAACACTGCTACTTCTTTATGCCTAGCAGAATTCCTGCCACAGAGCTGGTACTAAAGTGCACATTTGTTGAATAAATAACTAATCATCAACCTCCACACCATTCCCTTTTTCTAACTGTTGATCTCCTATTAATATTCAAGACGTAGGTAAAAACTATGCTTCACTGGGGACAGACGCGGTGGCTCACGCCTGTAATCCTAGCACTCTGGGAGACCGAGGCAGGAGGATCTCTTGAGATCAGGACTTCGAGACCAGCCTGAGCAAGAGCGAGACCCCGTCTCTACTAAAAATAGAAAGAAATCAGCTGGACAACTAAAAATATATAGAAGAAATTAGCCAGGCATGGTGGTGCATGCCTGTAGTCCCAGCTACTGGGGAGGCTGAGGCAGGAGGATTACTTGAGCCCAGGAGTTTGAGGTTGCTGTGAGCTAAGCTGACCCCACGGCACTCTAGCCTGGGTGAGACAGGGAGACTCTGTCTCAAAAACAAAAAAATAAAAAGTCCCCTTCACTGGTTCCCAGGGCTGAGGCAGTTTCCCCATCTGTGAACCTGCCAGTTCTCTGTTCATCCACCAGAACAGCACTGAGAGCACCAGGCCTCCTCCTGCTAACATTGAAAGGGCACCATTAACCAATGGAGCTCTGCCATCCAAAGGGCTGGAGCTTTTCTGCACAAATTAACCAGTTAGTGCACAGAAAACATTCAACTAGGGATAGCACTATAGTAAGAGATCTGCTTAATATTATGGTGTGTCGACCTTATGGGGACACACAGGTAAACAAAAATCATCATGACCCCTGTCCTCTTTGGAACTTACAATTCTCTGTGGGAAATCGATATGCTAATATCTATTTCCAATAACAAAAATGTTAGACATCTTTGCATTTTAAAATGCCAACCTTCTCCATTCTAATGTTCATCCACCAAGTTTTTCTGTAGTTTTCTTTGCTTTTTGTACTCTTCCTGGGGAGAACCAATGCTTCCTGGTACTGCAAGGCCTGGGTGCAGGCCCCTAGATGCACAATCTCACCATCTAATTCACACAGCCTCCCTACTGCATGGAGGCTGACTTTCTTAGTTTGGATTCTACCAAATTACATGCTGAGAGGAGAAATTCTAGTGTAAATAGTTTATTTGCAAAGTCCCGGGAAACACTCAGAGGGTCACAGGTAAGTGAGCCAGAAAAGAAACCATGCAAATAAAAAACGTGTTGTCAAGTCAGATCCCACTGTGGACAGATGGAGCTCAACCTCACTGGAAAACTATGGGGAGACTGTGTAGAACAAGCTTCAGACAGTTGTCCCAACTGCCAGGCAAAGAAACCAGAGGATTTTCTGCTGGCTTCCTATCTGTTATTGGCTGAAGGCTGCTTCTGGAACCATTAACTCTCCAGCACTTTAGATTTGCTGAGTGATCCCTTAGCTGGGGAGGGGGGTTGGGTGAGGAACAGAGAATTGCAGGTGTTTAAAATAAGTGGCCTCCCATAGGCTGCAAGCCAAAGGAACATTCTCTGAGAAGTTCAGGGAATATGGGGTGTGTGTGTGTGTGTGTGTGTGTGTGCAGAAATGACAGATATTTTATCTGAATGGACGGGGGATAACACTTAGTGGCTCAGTGAGGCTGACCTAGGAGGACTGACATATTCTGGTCCAGAAAGTTTCTGGTGAATCACAGAAAAACTGCTTTGGTTCCAAGAGGCCAAATCAGTAGCTGGCAGCATGGAGAAAAAGCAAATTGAATTAAATGGAAATGACATTTCATTTACCTTGCCATCCATGCTGATAGCCACCTACAGTCCCTCTGAAAAAACATCCAGTGACCACTGGCCCAGACCTTTGCACTTAGGCTAATGTTGCAACTTCGTAGATATAACCCCAGACCTTTTAGGGGTATATGCTTGTAGATATGTAGTGTTTGGGGAAGGGAGAGGTAAAAAGGTACTTTTGGGGACCCACTGGGAGTCCAGGACCCAGCCCACAGATAGGCAGTTACTAAGCAGAGCCAAAAGACCGAAGTCAGCCAAGCTGTCCGCTCATTTCAATGTGGCAATCTTCCCAGTTAAGGTCTTTGGTGGCAAATCAAATATTCTATTACATTATTTTCCAATTTCAGGCATTTCCCTGGCTGGGCTCTCAAGTGGTATATTTTCCAAAGTTCCGAAACATTGTCCTGCTCACCATCTGCCTTGATGGGCTGACATATTGGATACTGACTCTGGGACCAAAACATGTGTGGCCCAAGGACACCATCCTGCCACTGGCTTATGGGGCCTGAGGGATGATGGAAACACAGAGGTCTCAACCCAGCTGAACCACACACCGTGGATTCATGCAAATGGCTTCTCCAGCATGGCTGGTATTTATTCAGCATTTGCTAGGTGAAGGTAGATTAGATTCACCTAAAAAAAAATTTCACTGTCTCCCATTCTCCGATGAGTAATATGACAATTTGGCCTTTTCCAATATGGTTATGCAGCATCTGTAAGATAGCAAAGGCACTTACACGCAGCGTTTTAGTACCAATTCGACCTGATTAGGTGTGTTGTCAATGATTGGACTTTGAATCCTAAGCAGGTGGCTTGTGTTTTGCTCTCGCTGCCTCCCCAGCTCTCCTGTGAATCATTGTCTAAATTTTAGGGATCTGCATGTGAGAATAATTCATGTTCTTTAAAGGGAGCAAAGAGGAAGGGGCACAGCTGGAGCCAGAACTCTGCAGCTCTCTCAGGAGCTAGCCTGGAATAGCTAAAAAGGACTTGAGCCAAATATTCCACACCCATTAGGCAATGTCATGAAAAGTGATTAGCGGTTAGCACAACCATGGCAACCTTTACATTCGAACAAGCCCCTGATCCCAGCCCCCTGTAAACTTGCTCAGTTCCAGCTCTTCTCCACACTGATGTCACTAATTGGTGACAACTCGTTTCCATGAGTTCCCCACCCCCCATTTCCTGCAACCCCTTGATTTGATCCTAGAGGGATGCATCGGCGTGTGCAGCTGGAGGGAACCTACGTAATCGGGAAGGGAGCGGGCAATGAGTGGAATGAAGATGTTGCCTTGACTATTCATCTTGGGGAGATGGAACTCTGAGGACACTTAGTGCCATCTGGAGCTGGGAATGTTGTGATTGAGGCAGGCTCCTTCTGATGGATTGACTGGGTTGAAGGAAGTGCTTGTGAGTTGATAGACAGCAGGGACTAGTGCTGTTTTTACTCTGGTGAATAAGGCATGGTTATTCATGAATCAAGGCATCTCAGAGTGATAAGCCTAGAAAGCTCTTCTGGTCCATTCTCCTCGACATAGAGCCACTTCTGCCACTCCCATGACAGGTAGTTGGCTACTGCCTCTGCCTAAGCCAAGGGTGGACGCTCAGCTGCCTTCAGGGGCAAGGAAGGCAAGATCAACGAGTGGAATGGAGCTCAGTTTAAAACAACAGCGAGCAGGGGGGTCTGATGGAAACCAGAAAGCAAATGCTCTAGCCGTGCAGCTCCAGTCAATTGCTGAAATGCAGAATAGGGCTGTGTGTGTGTATGTGTGTGTGTGTGTGTGTGTGTGTGTGAGTGAGAGAGAGAGAGAGAGAAAGAGAGAGAAATCATCCCAATTAAAATGTTTTTTTAAACACCAAAATTTAAGAAAACACTGAATGGGCAAACAATACCCACCCATATGTAAGTGACAGTTACAGGCTACCAGTTTGCAGCCCTGGCTCACGCAGATAACAGGGAGCATACCTCACAAAGCCACTCCTTGCATGTAGCAGTTTTTTTCATACATTCATCTCTTCTCGAATGTCTTGCACTATTGCTCCCATTCTTTTTTTTTCCCCACTCATTCAATACATTTTTATTAAGCACCTACTGTGCTCTAGGCCCTCTTCTCAACCAAGAGTTACAAGGAATCCCAGGGAATGAGACAAACTTTCTCACAGAGAGTTCGTTTTACCTATTATAGGATAATTCCCCTGTCCTTACCCCAAAGTCTAATCTTTCTAGATTAAACAGACCCATTCTTTCTAGCCTTTCCTAAAAAGTCAGCGTTTCTCTTTTTATTTCCAGTTTATTGATATCCTTCTTAAAATGTTGTAAAACAAGTATAAACTACTAGTTATGGAGCCCCATTCTGACTGTGTTTCAATTCGTAAATTTTGTTAAATAATTTGCTGAACATATGCAAGTGCATTGCTGTTGGGTATACTTACCACACTTCTGTGGTTTATCTGGGTTTGGTGTGGACACATAACTTCATTTCTAAGAATCCTAAGATATAAAGTGCTACACAGACATCTCTGCACCCAGCAACTACAATTTGTTTTCATATTCTTTGAAACTTAATGGTGCACAGTACATGCACAGCCAAGCTTATTTGCTCTTCTTGTGCCTGTATTTCCAAAGGTCACAGATTTAATGCTGAAGTGCTACATGATATAAGCAGTTCCGGGAGCACTTGAGGAAAATAACATTAATTGCCTGCAACTCTAATTGGCTTTATGACAGTAGCCAGGTCAGTGGCTGGGAAAAGACACCCCAGAACAGCTGTCAAATACACAACCTGGCAGAAAGGCATCAAATGCCAAGAGCCCTTCCTGCACAGAACTGACATCCGAGAGGCCCACACAGACCCAGCGATCAGAAAAATCTCCCTCCATGTAATGATTTTTCAAATCCACTTAATTTAAAATGGCTTCCGTGGAGCCTGCAAAACATGCCACGTTTCAGTTCTGGCTGGCAGTAAGCCGCACTTGGAATACCAAACCCCAAAACTACTAGTCATTAGGTGAGTGTTTAGGAATGTACACAATGATTAGGCCACAATTACATTATTTGTTCAGCCTTTGCTAGCCATGTATTTTTGTAATTAGAGATGATCTGGGGAGGACCAAATGGAAATCAACAACCTGGATCTGCCAAGAATAACAAGCTCTAGCAATTACATGTGTATCCTCAAACGATTGTCCTGGTTCTCTCCTACCTGAACAGTCATCAGTAATTGGGCACGAACTCTGTCTCTTATCCTAGTATTTTACCTCTTGATTATATGTGATAAAAAAAAAAGCATAGGCCTGTAAGAATTATAAATATTGATGGTCACTTATTACTGCTCAGGGTTTGTGCAGCTCAAAGAAAACCAGGTCGAGAATTGGGAGATTAGGGTCTGTTCCTGAATTCTACTACTTAATATTGACCAAGTAATTGAACCATCAAAATGATTTGCAGGAAGATTCAAATGCTTATACAGAAGTGAGTTGAAAAATATGAACCACTATGCAAAAGTATTGAAATACTATCATTATGGTAGTTCTATTTCCCAGAAACCCCTACTCTAAGATCTTAACAAATAGTTACAACCTGTCTCCCATCATGTTCTTTTCTTTCTTTTTTTTCCTTTCTTCTTCTTTTTTTTTTTTTTTTACTGGAACTACAGATTCAGTTCCCCAAAGCCACTTCTACTTCTGTTTCAATTTTTGCACTCTGTCCCTTAGGTTGCTAACTATAGACCAATGGGCTAGACTGAGCACACAGAGATGTTTTATTTGACTTGCAATATTTTGTTTTTGTTTTTTAAATCGCCTTCCTTGTCCACATTTTATAGATATTTCATGCTGATATTTCCATGTGATATTTTCATATCAAAATCTAGCTTTCCTAGTTCTCTTTAAAAAAAAACAGCATGAACTGGCAGTACTGGTTTGCATTCTCCATAGCTGCAATTGCTGCTGCAGCTGAGAGCAGCTGCCCAAAGGGTATGTCCTCGGCAACTGCCCCACCCCAGCTGGAAGGATGGAAGCAGGAGTAGTAAAGAGAAGCCGGGAGACCGAATAACCTACATACTGGGCATTAAGAAATAAGAAGAGAGATATCAAACAGTTGTTATGAGAAACAGTAAAGTGGTTAAAAGTATAAGCAAAATACCAAAGCAGTATCCAATTATAGCTACAGCCCTTACTACCTTAGGAGAGTCATATAAGCTCTCTGGGCCTCAGTTTCCTCATCTGGAATATGGGAACAATAATAGTTATTTTTGTTTGTAATAATTAGAATTCATTTAGGTAACTGATTTTTAAACACCCACTATGTACCACAGATTCTTCTAGGCACTAGTGATGCAGCAATAATCCAAACAAAGTCTGCACTCATGTGGGTTACATAAAATGAGTGAATCCATATTAAGCACATAGAACAATGTCTGGCACATAATAAACACTCAGTACATGTTAGCTATTGTGTTGTTATCATTCCTAATATACTGTCTACTCAAAAGTGATTACTTAAAGCAGGAATGGGAAATCTGTTTAAACTTGTATTTTATTTCCTAATAGCAGCTACCAGAAAAACAGTGTTAAGAATGATTCTGAGGCTTGTCCAGGCTTAGCAGAAAGGAGCACAGTGATTGATTATTGTTGTCTACCTGGGCTCAAATTATGTGCATCAAAATTTCCCTGGAGGTTTTGCCATTGTGGTTTAAAGGATTTTATAATTCTGTAAAGTAAGCATTATTTCTGCCTTTCTCGTCCATGTTCACAGTCTTTTTGAGACTTCTTGTTCAGGGAGAGAGAAAATCGTCATATCAAGATTTTTCCTTTTAGCATATAGTTCAGGAAGCCAAAGTCAAGTTCTGCTGTTGCAGATGTGCTGAGGACAGGCAAAGCTCCAAGGGCTACTAGCCTGTGATTGGGGAGGGTTTCAGGATATCTGTTCCAATAACCAGCTGTAAAGATGACCCTCTCAGAGCTACAAACCCAACTTAAGGGGACTGAAATGCCTGACCAATGAGGATATGTTTGCCCTCAATAAAATATCTGAAAGGAAAGAATGAAAGAAAAGAAACACATTCCAGCAAATCACACCACGGAACCCAAGAGTTGGCCCCTGGCAGGCCTGGAGGCTGGAGCTGTTTGAGGCAGCATCTCTGCCCGCATCACTTCCCATCTTCATTCCCCTACATGTCTTCTGTTCTCAGCACTTCAGGACCAGGCAAGGGTAGAAAGACAATGCAAGTTTCCTCCTTCAAAGACAAACCCAAATGTTCGCCCTCAGGGGCAAAAATGAAATGAAACTTTTCCCGACAATATTAAATGTAAACCTATTGTACTCCCTTGAAGCTTGCACCTGCCGGTCCAGCCCAAGGCTTCATTCCATCTTCCATCAGAATCACATGTGGCAGCAAGGCTCACAGGATAAAGAATTCACAGCCACAGGCTGCTAATAGGAGAGGTTGCTGGGTAATGAAAGACAGGAAGCATGTTCCGGCCTCCAGTTTAAAGGTGAACAGGCAGGGTGACATCTTGTTATTAAGCAGACACCGGCAATAATGTTGGAGGGCAACTCTGCACAGTGCCGCAACGGTGGTCTTCTGTACCGGCTCACCTCCCCCCGGGGATGCTGGGTGTTTGCAAAATGACTCTTGCCTGCCTACTCAGCTATACATTCCATTATATTTCCAGAGGATCCATACAGTTCCTGTCCAGACAAAGCAAAACCTGTGTTATCCCACGGTAGGTGGACTTTCTGAGAAAGCAGGGCATCACCGCCTGCTAGATTTGAGCCTCTTAACGATAGCTAATGACAACAAAAAGTCCCTTACCCAGTTGTCAGTATAGACCTAGAGGATCAGCTATATCACCTACTGGCAAACTTAAGTGGAAATGTGGCTTTTTGGTCTGTTAATTCCATAGACAACGTTAGTGTCCTGATTATGGAATGACCTTTGAACCCAGAAGACCTGGATTCTTTAACCTCTCTGAGCCTTCCTTTTCTCATCCTTGAAATAATCGTGTCTACCCCACAATTCTGTTGTGAGGGTTAAATTAGATAATAGATATAAAATATATATATTAAGATATATAAATACATAAACAGTGCCTGGCATTATTTAATGCCCACGATTAGTACCCAAGGAATGTCAGCTAATATGAAAAAAGCCCATAGTGGCTCCACTCCACCCTTCTCTATTCTGTTCCCTGCCCTGAGGTTAGCCAGCATGGACAATGTCAACGTGCTTCCTTGCCTTTTCTGACTTCTGGTATGAGATCAGGGACATTAATTATTTCCTTCAAGCAGCATCCCTCAATAACATGGATATGGGGCGGCCCTTTTCATCTTGCCTCTGTGTCTTCAAGTCCCCGTAAATGCTCCTTCCCTTTGCTGCTCCAGGCCAATGGATGCTAACTGCTCCCCACTGTTAATAACCTTGGGGAACCGGAATATTCCTCTGGTTTTCCTACACTGTGCCCCCACCTTTGTCTTCTGTTTCTGGGACTCTGACTAATGCACAAAACATACATCAGGAAAGTGAATTCAACTATAAGCAAGGCAGGAAAATTTCTGAAAATATATATTATGCTTTGTTTTGGCTCACATATGGGACTTGAAAAAACAAGGGATATTTTTCTGTAGGCCCAGCGCACAAAGCTTATAAGGCTTTGTTTGCTAAATCTGGGCTTTCTTGCTTCAGGAGTTCATTCAGCCTGAGTTTTGTATTTTAGGAATGAAAACAGCTGTTACCAGCAGACCTAGAAACACCGGCTTTATTTGGGAGTAGATGCTCAGGGAGGTAGGCTGGATGCTGGAAGTCATCTGGTTTTGAGAAGTCACCTCCGCTCCTAAGAAGAAGACTTCATGTAAAGTAGATATGGATGTCAAAGGCCTAAAATATCAGGCCCTAGGGATTTCTGAACCTTCTCAGAATTCCTATTCCAAGCCTGTTGCAGAAGGATCTGAGCCACCCTCTTTGAATGCACACATGGGCTTAGCCAATGAATCCTACAGCAGTGACCATGATATGCTGAAAACTAAAGGCCTTTCTAGTTAGTATTGTAGGGACCGTGTAAGCCCCCCAGAATGTGTCTGTAATCCCAAGGGAGAGTAGAAGCACTCCTGCCCCTGCCAAGCCATGAATGGCCTCCTTCATCCCAGTGATTCTGATTTGGTGTGACTCAAGTTAGATCCCTAAATTGCATTTTTAGCATGCACTCCAGCAATGCTGATGTGAATTGTCCTTTGATCACAGTGAGGCAGATACTATAATTACTCCCATTTTACAAAGGAGAAAACAGAGACTCTGAGAGCCTAAACTCCTCCAGCTCAAGGTTTTGGGGGTGGAGTGCAGGCCAGTATTGGTTGAGTAAGTAAAACTGAACAAATGTATCATTTTTGTGTGTAAAGCACAATTTATACCACATTAGAAACACAATTCTTTTTGTATTGTAGGGAATCCTGCCAAAATTCAAATGTTTGCAAAATTTCAAGAACCTAGTAGTCGTCTTCTACTTCTTCCTTTGCAATCAAATACACCAGAACACTGTAGCTACCGAAAACCTTGTCCCAAATGTTTATTAGGTAAGACTGGTCTGGGGCACTTAATCTATGAAGGTGCAGGGCAAAACCAAGAAATGCTTCCCATCATACTATTAGGCACCAAGCTTGGAAAATCAAGTAAAACAATCAACTCGGCTGCTTACAAAGTCAGCAAAAAATGTTTACATAATTAATCTTCATCATGGCAGTTCAGTCACAACATTAGTGTCAAATATACCCAAGAAAATAAATGTAAATTGTAGGTGCAAATCAATTTACTTTATGCATTCAGCAGCAATTCCACTTGCCTCCACATACACCCCTAATGGCTATTTGAGGCTTATAAATAGTTACTGGTCTTCAGAAAGATGCAAGTTTGCAAACTGTGATGTGATCTGAGATAAAAACGACGACGACAAAATAGCAATATGGAAATACCCATAGGCATTAGGAGATGCCTGAAGAAGTCCAGAAGCGAATGTTTCAGCATTTCCTGGGAAGAGCGGAAGCGACAGCTCCATGGCTCATTTTCTCTTTTTACTCTTTCTATTGCTAACAGTCTCCTAGCCATTAACCCCTGGAATTGTTGGAAGGGAGAATTTTGGAGGGACTCCCAGGCCAGACTTGCTTCCATTCCAAACTGCTTGGAAATGGATTCCCTTTCTCCTCTGAAATGTGTCCCCAAATATCCCAGGGATTTCCTTTCTGGTACCCAGGAGAAAAAAAAGAAACATTTAAACAGTGAATGGAAATGCAAAGACCTGAGAGTCAGGTGAAATGTCTCAGAATGTTGTAATTAGTAAAGTGCCCTCTGCAACAACCTACATAATGTAGGTATCTTTTTCCCTAAACTCACTCTTCAATTCTCTTTGTCTTTTTGACTGCTCTCCCAATAGATGAAAGTATCAAGGTCTTTCTACTCTGCAAAATAGTTATCTTAATTTTGGTCACTGTTTCTTTTGAATCTTTCATAAAAGTCACAGGTACTGATTGGGTTCAGTCTTCCCATCCTCCCTTGTTCGCATCTGAACACAATTTTCATTTTCCTCACAATGCCAGTGTTTAAGTGTAATTATTGTAGTAACAGTCCCACTAAATAAAATGTTTGGGGGAGGAGGGACCTCATTAACTGAGTGCTAAAGAAGAGAAGAAAATCTTTAATATTTCAATGCTCATTGTTGAAAATCTTTCTCTAAATGTCTTTCATCTTTCCTTCCCTCCTTCTTTTCACTCTCATTTCTACTATTTTTAGAGACAACAAAAGCATATAGATATCAGTACACAAATATCTAAATTTATATAAAGAGAAATTAATATAGGCATTCATGGCTGCAAAGATGATGAGAACTGCATCAGGTTTCAGATATGTGCAATTATGATGATGATTTGCCACCAAGTTTAGCTCTGAGAGCCCTTGCAGGCAAAGAAAAATGAGAAATAGATCCTATTTTTAATCAAAAGAAGCAAAATAGTTCACAATGAAAGACAAACTTTTCTGGTGGGGAGGGGGCATAACGGGAGAGGGACACTGACTTCTAGGAAGTGATCTAAAGGAAAGGAAGATGTGACTTCATTTATAGAGTTGGACCAATCTGGTGTCACATAATCGGACCACTGTGATATGGGCAGAAAGAAGTATTTTCCTCTCTCTTCCTGCCCACACCTCCATATGGGCATTTTACTTCATTTTGCCAACTTTTTTTTTGGCGAGGGAACAGAGTCTCACTCTGTTGCCCGGGCTAGAGTGCCATGGCATCATCCTAGCTCACAGCAACCTCAAACTCCTGGGCTTAAGCAATCCTCCTGCCTCAGCCTCGTGAGTAGCTGGGACTACAGGCATGCACCACCATGCCCCGCTAATTTTTTTTCTATACATATTTTTAGTTGCCTATATAATTTCTTTCTATTTTTAGTAGAGACGGGGGTCCTGGCCTGATTTTGCCCACTTTTTTGAACAGAAATCTAACCTTTGACAGACTGTCTTAGTTACAAAAATGGTAAAAGGCAAATTGGTAGAATTACGGCCCTACTCCCACCCTCCATCATTTCCACCTTTAAACAAAAAGTGTTATACAAACATCTTGGCTAGTTTGACATAGTACCCCTAAAACCACCCCCTAAAAAATGATCCAAAGATCACCTAGCTATTCAAACATTAATCAGAGACCCAAAGATGAGTCAACAATGATTCTAAGGACCAAAGTTTGAATTTTCTAGGTAACTTTAAGTGCCTGAAGCTTGATTTTTCTGAATGTCAGATTCTGCATGGCTAAAGGAGATCATAAATTATGCTAAAATAAGAACCAATCAGTTCTTTTTAACTCAAATCTAGATTTCAAATATCCATATTCATTGTCCCCATAACTATCAAACTGTCATAGAAATTCAGTATTTCAACATCTAGAAAGACCTCTTGCATGTGGAAGAAGTATAATGATCCTTGGTCAGATTATATGTACTGATTTTTAGTTTATGACCTGGTAAATGTATTTATATCCCATGTAAGTGTCCTTCAATCTTCTGCAATACTAGCCAGGAGCTTTATAACTCAGAAGGTCCTTGTTTCATTTGCTTTTCTCACACTTCATCCACTCCAATGCCTTTAATTTCCAATGTCTGTATATAATCCGGTTTATTTACAGTGGGTTTAGCTATACATCTTGCGAAAGGCAGACCTTCTCAGCTATTCTAAATGGACAGTTTTCACATTTTAACTTGTAATCACAAGAAAACAACATATATTCAACAAAAAAGGTACAATAGCTGATGTCAAAAGATCCATGTTTGATTCCTGGCTCTCTCCTTCACTTTGCATGTGAAACCACTCCAAATTTCTTAGTCTTTCTTCCTAATCTGTAATATGGGCATAAAAACAATAATAAATACCTCTTAAGATCCATTTGCAGATTAAGTATGAGTATATGAGAAAATTTGTCAACTGTAAAATTATATTCACTTATTTATTATTATCATTATTAGGCCAAAGTTGTTCTCTGAAGATGAACACAGAAAGCCACAATAATAATAGGAAACATTATGGAATGCTTACTAGGTGACAGGTATTTTAAGCACTTTAAATACTTGAACTTATTTGAACCTCACAGCAACCCTAAGGCAATATTATTGTTATTATTCTCACTTTTCAGATGAGAAGCCTGCAGCATGAAAAGGAAAATAAACTTGTCCAAGGTCACACAGCCAGTTAATGGCAAAACTAAGACATAATCCCAAGTGTTAGTGCTCAGGCTCTTATCACTATATCGAATGTCCTCAGCACACAGCTACAGTAAGTATTAGGGTTATCAATAAATGTGACACACACACACAAAGGATTCCATCATTAGGTAAGTGTAAGAGACACTAAATTCAACAAAGCTAAATAGGGTTCTTGACTGCAGGACTTCTCAGATCCTTTAGCAAATGAGCCATGGTGGGAAACAAATCCCAAGAGCAAATGAACCAAACCTGTTTCCTCATGAGCCTCACATTCTGGCAATAAGGTATGACAAATAAATAGCAATGACATACCATTTGAAGGCTTGCAAAATAATCCCTTGAGTTATGGAGACAAATATAAAGTATACACTAACTCCGTTTACATATGATCTCTATTTTAGACAGTACCTACTGCATTAGATGGGTTACTCAAAGTAAAAAAGTTGTAAGCCTTGCATTTCTCTTTTTTAAATACACGTATAAAGGATGCTTTTGTTTTAAAGAAACTCTAAGAAACATATTTTTTTTCTTCCTAGGATGATTCTCTGAGGCTGACATCTGGAGAAGAAATATGTACAAGGAGAAACTGAGCCTTTGCACACCTTGCTGCTGTGAGATACTATAGATCATGCTAGGGCAGGACTGAGAGAGCCCCAGGGAACCAGTCGTCCACAAGTGATTAACGACAGCAAGATGACCCATTGACTCTTCCCAGACACTTTTCTACCCGGACATCTGGACTTGCCTCCAGGACAGACACAGAGAGGGGAAGGAGTCTGGTTCCAAATCACTCAGTGTCTATGATCACCTTAATAGAGACCTCAAGGTAAATGAATCCCTGCTTATTGAATGCCTCACTTTCTTTTCCTAATGCCAATGTGTCATCACTCCCACTCCTCCTCCCAACACACATACTCTTCTCCCAGTCAGGGAGGAATCACAGTCCAGCTGTTACTAGCTTGACACAGAGACTAAAATAGCTTAAAGATATGAATCTGGGCAGCATCACTGGGCATTACCAAAGGAAAAAGTTGTGGTGAATAACAAACATATCTGATCCACTTTTTAGAAACCCTCTGAGGCCTTACAGACCACTTTCGATGTGGCCCACTGAACCATCAGTATCAGCCTCGTACCATCACCCAACTTCATCTCATAATATGTGCCTACCCTGTGTAATCAGGGGATATTCACTACTAACTTAGGATATTACTACTGGAGTGAGCCTAGAGTTCTAAAAGTCTTCAGTTCATATGAAATGGATGGTGAGAACATCCCTATATGCATTTGGTCACATGATATCATTCCTCTGAATGATGCAAGTCATGTAAAAGCAGATTTTGCTGTTATCCTCATTTCTTCTTTCAAGTTTCTTAGCAATCCAGGTGTTTCTTGCCTTGGAATTAACCTCACTCCCCTCTACTGCTCATTGCCTCTCATAATCATAATAATTATAATTAACAGTAAAGGTACAGATAGAGTCCAAACTTTCAAAAAAAAAAAACCCAAAAAACAAAAACTTCCTATTTGGAATCAAAACTGATTAGAAACCTGCTTCTCCCTGCATGGTCTCTCCTCATGTGAATGCAGATTGGCACCCCTGGGTGGAATCAATGAATCATTTCCTTCCAGTACCTTATAAGAGATAAATGGCATCTGTAATATAATGCTTGTGCCTCAATGCTATTGGTTTATAGTATTCCTACAACCTTTACTCAGTCTCATGGTACTCTGCCTGAGTAAACTCAATGGTTTCTTGCCCCTGTTGATAAATCTGTTGGGTACATCACTTCACAGGTTGAAATAAAAACTGATTCCAATGTTGAAACAAATCTTTAATCTTATTGAAAGATTACAGATGCAGCATGGAGAGGAAGAGAATTAGATTGGAACTGACATTTTTGGTTAACTCCAGTCAGTTGGTCCTCTGGGGAGTAGACGCTAAGACTGAGTTAGAAGTGCAGAAGGTTTATTGGAAAGTAACATTTGTGAAAGGAAAAGGGAGGAAGTAGAATTGGGTAGGAAGAGCCTTCAAACCATACACAGATCTGGTGGCCCCATAGGGTGCTCCAGAGCACAGACTGCCCTTTAGGGGAGTTCCTCAGTGGACAGAAAATGTTAAGCCCTTCTATCATTGTGCTGTTCAGTTATTGGCCAGTGCTCCCCCAGAAAGAGCATGACCTTGACTCAAAAGCTAGGGTTGACTGGAAGGAGCTAACAGCTGAAGGCTCTCAGTTAACCACACATCTTGCAGCTGACCAAGGACACTTTTCTTAAAAGGATATCTGAATGCACATCTGCCAGGATTCCCAACCTGCCTTTTGTTCCTTCCTCATGGAGCAGATATGCAATTTGAGTTATACCAAAATATCCTCTAATTACAGACTCAACATTGGAACCCTCCTCAATGCAAACTGCTATAAATATGAGCAAAGATACACACTAGACCAAGAGCACATTAAATATGGCCACAAAAGGCATTAGTGGTCTCTTACACTTACGAATAGAATCTTTCAGTACTGAAACTGGAGGGGCTTTCTAGATATAGTCTGTGGATTCAGACAACATATTAATTCATTTTCAATCAATAATGCGTTAGGGTAAATTAACTGAGAAGATAACTGTCACCTTGCAAAGCCAAGATCAGGAAATGGGATACAAGTTAGATAAGTTATATTGATGAAGAAAAGAGGTACTAGACAGAAATTGACAAACACAATCAGAATGAGAAATTTTTATCACATCTCTTTTAGTCACTCATAAATCAAGCAGATAAAATGATTAAAATATATAAAATATTTGAACATACTTAAAAGTTTCATCTATCTTGATTCTTTAGTTAGATACTAGCCTTACAGAAACAACCTTCAAATGTGAAGACTTATAAAGAACGAAATGTAGAGATCTGGGAGTTCACCTTTATCTACTCTCTCCGGTTTATAGAAACACATCTGTTTTGTCCTCACAGGCCTGTGGCAGCCACAGAACACATGTACCTTGTGGTCCACACACCAGACCCTCTCACTATCTCCATGCCCCATACATGTGCATCCACACCAGTGCTACCTGTCCTTGGCCAGCTGTGCCTGCATCATGGCTGTCATGTGCCTAGGCCAGTGGTACAGCCAACTAGACTCACAAGACACAGGTCACTTGGTATTCGTGGATTGGATAATTGCACGTCTGATTACTCATGAAGTGTGTCAAGCATCTATGTGATTTTCCTGAAACCTGGAGTTATTAGGGTCTGACCAGGTGAACTAATCACTGAGCTTGTAAACAAACTTTATGGACTTTCCAGCACCCATCTGTCCACTGGCCTAATTTTCTACTCATCAGAGCTTATAATCTCTCTCTCCTTAGGGGTCTAGGGGGCTGACTTACATTTTTCAGTCACACATTACTACATTTCATGAGAGAAATTTTATATTCTAAGAGTGCTTCAAATTTGGACATTTTCAAAGATGTCTCCTAGGAATGTTGGTGAGTTTCATTTTTTAAAAAAGTTTAGTATAATGAACCTACATAGAACTTTGCATCTCACATAAAGAATATAACTTTTTAAACGTTCATGAATCATTTATAAAAATGGACCACATTCTAGGTTACGAAGCATAAAAAAATAAAAATTTTTAAAACCACAAAGAATTCGCATTCTACAGACCACATGCTCTTAACAGTTAAAGTAGATATCAATGACAAATATTTAACTAAAAAATTCCCCAAAACATTAGTAAGAATTTTAGTCAGTGTCCCAACAGGAAACAGATGGTTCATTCAAATCAGGATAATCCAAGGAGGGTTAAATGAACGGGCTATTTAAAAGATGTGTGCAGACTTCAAGGAATGGTGCAGCTTTCCGGGGTGAATAAGAGCAGAGCGGTTACTACTCCTAGCCCTGAAGAGGCAAGATGCAGAAAAAGTAACCAGAGCTTAGAAGAAAGAAGTGATGTGAGAAGCCCACCCTGAAAAGAGAAGTGCCCTTAGGTAGGTACAGCCATCTTGAGGCCCCCAAGAGGCAGCAATGTTGACTCTATTCCTAGTACATTTGCAGCCACTTCAACAACTAAGCCATAATACACCGTGAAAACACCAACTTTTCAGCAGTCTGGAAAGCAGTATATCTCTTCATTGTCTTTTCAACAATGCAAAGGTGACCTTAACTATTCTCTCTCCGTCTTTTCAGCAGAGAGGTCCTGCCTTTGGGGAAGGGAGTTTGCCTCCAGGTTGAGGGGAAATGCTTGGCTTTGGATTCTTCCCACTGGGATTGGCCAATCCAAACTATGGGCTGAATAGTTTCCATTTTTACCTTAGAAAAAATTTCTTCCAGGCCTTTCCTGTAGTACCTCTAAAACTCAACTACACCATCAAACTATCACCTCCATTTTCAAACCTTAGAATACACCCAGGTTTGATTGAACCCTAACTTTTATGCCAATAGTTACTTATATATGCCACTTAGATGCCTATATTTGCCTTCCACCAGGAACACAGAAGTTGCTTTAAAATTACAGTAAACTTCTGTAACCAGTCATCTCCAAACATTCTTACACCACTGCTTCCATTCCATGTGGACATCAATTACACCCAGCAACTACAGAGGCAGCCCCCCATAATTCCTGGAGTGTGGCGGCTTGGAGCTCTCAGTGCTAATTCATTTTGCATTAGTGCTTAGCAGCAAAAAAATCTTGACTCCTGGCACTGAGAAGTAAATTATTCTTGGAGTACTATACTTAGAGGCTTTGAGTTTAATTACCTTATAATTTCCAGGTCATGTTATTACCATGAAGTTACATGATTTTGCAAATTTATTTACAGCCTATAAAAAGAAAATGACTTTGGAAATGAATGTTGCTAAATTGGTCCCTTGTAAATAGTTATTTTTTTGTTTAAGAAAGAATAAAAAAAGCTTTCCTACCAGAAAATGTGGGCTGCTGCAATGCCTATTCTCTTAAAAGTCAAGAATCAGAATCTTGACTTAAAGATGCAAGGCCCCTTCTAGAATAGCAAGGGGTGGGTCTTCAGACAATCAGGCAAGCGAGCAGCATTTAGAAAGAAAAGCATGGAGGCAAAGGGGTCATATGTAAGAAGAGTGGTCATATCAAGGCCAAGAATTCTGTGAAAGTCTAAAATATGGGTAATATTTAGGATCCAAGGGCAGGAGTTTATAAATAATTGTTAAGTTTTGTTCAATGGAAATTTACAAAAGTCTGGGATGACCTGAATATTGATTGCACTTGGTAGACATATTTTTTGTCCACAGTATATTTATATAACATAAGGAAATAAAGTAAGGTGCTATTGGTCTCTAGGGGGAGTCAAGACTGTTTCCTTCTTTTCTCACCCCTAACCTGATTCTTAATTTTCTAGGATAAGTGGCAAGTAACGTAGCCTCCATGAAGAGAAAAGTTGCTGAAATTTAAGGATGTTGACGGGCAGGACTTTCAGAGGGCATGGGCTCTCTTCTATTTCTTTCTTGTTCTCCCAAGAGATGGTAAGAGCCTAGGCTGTTCCAGCAGGACCTGACATATCTCTGTCTCTTCTGAGATGCTCTTTTTTCTTCCTGCAGGGTAGCTTGGGAAGGAACCCAGGCCAGCTTGTTTTAGCTCTATCGGCCCTTTGTTGGTAAACATTGCACATCCCTTATCTCATGGTGATTGAACCAGTCTTATGTTTGAGCATTGTGGGAGGTAAACGGACAGTCAGAGTCACCTACTCAATCTGCTTTACCTGAGGCTGATTTGGCCTAACTGGCTTTGGAGAAAAGAAACTTCAGTTGGGTCAAGCTATCTTACAAGAACCCTGCACTGACATTTAGGTTCGATCACAATACCACCTAGGCACCCAGTCACCCATTACTGTTCCCAGGCATGTATTTCTCACAAGAACCTCGTGGGGAAAACAGGTGACTGGGCCAGCAGGATCTGTATGTTCTTTGGCCATGGGAACAATCCGTAACACCTCAGACTTATCCTGAAGTCCAGCAGCCACTCAGTGAGAGGCCAGTGTATAGGTGGATGGTCAATTCCTATGAAAACATGGGTTAGTTTTCTTTTAACCTGCATCCTCTCTCTGGGGACCACTTCCCCCTTCCTTTGCCTCCAAACACTGGCCTTTCCCTTCTCTCCAGCGACTCCTCCAGCAGCAGGTACACTACTCCTTACTCCACCTACCAGCCACTCCACCTATTTCCTCCTTATAACTCCCACCTTCCAGCCTCTGCACCACAGCTAACCATCCTACAAATGTCCTTCCTCCCAAGCAACAGCAGTGGAGAACTCAAATAGAACATGTTACTGCCCATCTGAATGCTAGAAAAAAAAAAAAGGATGTGTTAATCTACAAATAAAATGAGTTCACCATCAACCCAAAATCAACCATTCTCTGATGGAAATGACTCAAAGGGATTTCCAGGTCACAAACCCTGGCATTTTCAATGACCTTTTAAGAATGAAAATCCTACTTTTAAAATGACATGATGTGTTTAAAAAAAAAAAAGTTTGTAAATGTTTTTCTTAAAATGACATGAAGGGTTCCAAATGTTGCCAAATAATAATCCAAAATAAATAAGTAGTTTGTACATATTGCTCTATTTACTTTTTGTCTGCATCCTAGAAACTGTAAGTCATCAGTACACATATTAAATACTGGAACCAAAAAGGCATGATAAATTTAGCAGCTTCATGTTTTATTAAAGTTAAACCAGCTGGTGGAGATTTGGTAACTGAAGCTATATCCCAACTCACTAAAAAGTCTATACCATTGCACAGCACTGCAAACAAAAGCCATCATGTGAAATTTAGGCTATGGGCAACAAACAGTTCTCTACCTCGTGTTAGGGCTAGAATTTTATTTTAGGGGCTAAGTTTTACATGTGGCTGCCTACAGATTTTGTAATCCCTGCACTTGTAAAAACAAATTTCTAATAAAAATAACATGATGTTCTGCTACAGAAAAATGTAAATTCACTGAATCTGTAATTTTGTAGTAGTTGTTGTTACTAAGGACCTCAGCTATGGATGCCAAAGACTAATCTGGATATAGAGTGATGGGAATGGTGATGAGACAGTATCCCTTGGGGACTGAGGAGGTAGCACCCCCACAAGCAAGAAAAGCTGTCATGATAGTGAATATGGTCTCTTCCCTCAAGGTGAGCCTCAAGTTAAGAGAGTATATTATTATTATTATATAAATTTATTATGTTTGTATAAGCTACTATGGCACTACAGAGGAGAAGCAACTAACTTAGTTGGATGGCAGACATGAGATGATGCTCATGATTAATAAAAGCCCTCACAGAGGAGGTGATATATTAAGGCTGAGTCTTGAAATATGGATTGAAGATTTCCAGATGACGAGCAGGGGCGTGTACATCATGTACAGTGGTCCCCAACCTTTATGGCACCAAAGACTGGTTTCATGGAAGACAAATTTTCCACGGACCAGGGGCGGGGTGGGGGCAGTGGTGGAGGGGGAGGCGGGTGGGTAGGTGGGTGGGGAGGCAGAGCTCAGGTGGTGATAGGCGGCCCTGTTTTCCTAACAGGCCATAGACCGGTACAGGGCCCAGGGGTTGGGGACCCCAGAAAATAAGAGGACTGGAGAGGGTATATACAAATGTTAGGGTACTCTATTTGAAGTCTATAGCTTTCCCCGTTCATGGTCCCTTCTGGAGAGGTTGTCCCACTCTCAGCCTCTGGAAGGGTCAACATTTTCACTTTGTACCCACTACCTGCTCAGCTATTACCTGATTGGATCAAGAATGGCTAAATTGCCCAGGAGTTCTATGGCTTCATGTCTTATGTTTTAGTCTTCAATCCATTTTGAATTGATTTTCGTCTAATGGTATAAGAGAAGGGTCCAATTTCTTTCCTTCTTTTTTTTTTTTCTGCATGGGAATATCCAGTTTTCCCAACACCCTTTATTGAGGAGTCTATACTTTTCCCATCGTGTATTTTTGGCACCTTTGTTGAAAATTACTTCACTGTACATACGTGTTTATTTCTGGGCTTTCTATTATTGTCTATTGGTCTATGTGCCTCTGTTTTGATGCCAATACCATACTGCTTTAATTATTTAACTTTATATTAATAGTATAGTTTGAAATCAGGAAGTGTGATGCCTCCAGCTTTGTTCTTGCTCAAGATTGCTTTAGCTATTGGAGTCTTTTATATAGTTTCCTATGAATTTTAGGATTGTTTCTCTATTTCTGTGAAAAATGCCATTGGAATTTGACACCAAAAGGACAAGTAACAAAGGCAAAAATAAATAAGCGGGACTAACATCAAACTAAAAAGTTTCTGTGCACAGCCAAGGAAACAATCAACAAAATGAAAAGGCAGCCTATGAAATGGGAGAAATAATTTGTAAACCATATGTCTGACAAGGAGTTAATATCCAAAACACATAAGGAACTCATAGAACTCAACAAAGAATAATAATAATAATCTGATTGAAAAATGGACAAAGGACCTGAATAGACATTTTTCCAAAGAAGACGCACAAATGGCCAATGGCCAACAGGTATAGGGAAAGATATTCAACATCACTAATCATAAGGTAAATGCAAGTCAAAACTACAGGGAGATATCACCTCATACCTGTTATGATGGCTATTCCCCAAAAGTCAAAAGATAATAAGTGTCCATGAGGGTGTGGAGAAAAGGGAACCCATGCACACTGTTAGTGGGAATGTAAATTGATATATAGTCAATTTACCTCAGGCCGGTGTGGTGGCTTGGTGAGGTGCAGTAATCCTAGCACTCTGGGAAGCCGAGGCGGGAGGATCACTTCAGATCAGGAGTTTGAGACCAGCGTGAGCAACAGCAAGATCCCGTCTCTACAAAAAATAGAAAAAATTATTTGAGCATGGTGGCACACGACTGTGGTCCCAACTACTTGGGAGGCTGAGGCAGGATAATCACGTGAGCCCAGGAGTTTGACGTTGCAGTGAGCTATGATAACACTGCACTCTAGCCCAGAATAAGACTCTATCTCAAAAAAAAAATTTCACCTCAAAAAATACCTTTTTTCCTCAAAAAATTAAAAATAAAACTACCACATGATCCAGCAATCTCAGTTGTAGGTATAATATATATGCAAAGGAAATAGAATCACCATTTCAAAGAGATACCTGCACTCTCAGATTCATTGCAGCATTATTCACAATAGCCAAGATATGGGATCAACCTAAGTGTTGGCAGGTGATTGGTTAAAGAAAATGTGAGAGGCCGGGCGCGGTGGCTCACGCCTGTAATCCTAGCACTTGGGAGGCCGAGGCGGGCGGATTGTTTGAGCTCAGGAGTTTGAGACCAGCCTGAGCAAGAGCGAGACCCCATCTCTACTAAAAATAGAAAGAAATGATTTGGACAGCTAAAAATATATATAGAAAAAATTAGCCGGACATGGTGGCACATGCCTGTAGTCCCAGCTACTCGGGAGGCTGAGGCAGTAGGATCGCTTAAGCCCAGGAGTTTGAGGTTGCTGTGAGCTAGGCTGACGCCACGGCACTCACTCTAGCCCGGGCAACAAAGCGAGACTCTGTCTCAAAAAAAAAAAAAAAAAAAAGAAAATGTGAGATACACATGCATGTACGTGTGTGTATTATTTGCAACAACATAGATGAAGCTGTAGGGCATTGTGTTAAATGAAATAAAACAGACACAGAAAGACAAATACTGCATGATCTCACTTATATGTGGAACCTAAAACAAAGCTGAACTCATAGTAACAGAGAGTAGAGTGGTTACCAGGGGCTGAGGGGTGGGAGAAAAGGGGAGATATTGGTCAAAGGGTACAAACCTTCGGTTATAAGATGCATAAGCCCTGAACACCTAATGTAGAGAATGGTGACTATAATTAATAATAATTGTATACCTGTAATTTGCTAAGAGAGTAGATCTCAAGTGTTCTCACCGCCCCCCACCCCATACACACATACACACACACAAAAGGTAACTGTGAGGTGATGGATACATTAATTAACTTAATTGTAGTAACCATTTCACAATGTAGACATATATCCAAACATCACATTTTATACTCTAAATAGATAAAATTCTTTTTAATTGTCAATTATACCTCAATACAGCTGGGGCAGGGGGGGTGGAGAACTACCACCAAATCTTAGAAGTGTGTAGCTTGTAAGAAGAAAGGTTCATTTCTCACACATGCCACCTATCACCTTGGGACTTTGCTCCAAGTCTTCTTACTCTAGGAAAGAGGCTGATAGAGGAGCCACCGTGCTGAATACTGTCCCAGACTGTGGCAGAGGGAAAGAGCTCCAGAAAGTCTTGCACCAGCAATTTGATGCTCCAGTCTGGAGGCCACCACTCAAAACTCACTGGCCAGAAATAGTCACACAGCCCTACCTGACCAACACAAAGGAAAGAACAATTCCACTAGGTGCCAGAACCAGAAATATCTGACAAACAGCACTAAAGACTGAAACAGATTTCTGAGAATATTTTGTTGTATCCACACTGGAACCATTTGGAATAAAGTTCTATTACTAAGAATTAAAAAAAGCCTGGCCGGGTGCGGTGGCTCACACCTATAATCCTATCGCTCTGGGAGGCCAAGGTGGGAGGATTGCTTCAGCTCAGGAGTTCAAGACTAGCCTGACAAACAGTGAGACCTCATCTCTACTAAAAATAGAAAAATCAGCCAGACATCATGGCTCACACCTTTAGTCCCAGCTACTCAGGAGGCTGAGGCAGGAGGATCACTTAAGCCCAAAAGTTTGAGGTCGCAGTGAGCTATGATGATGCCACTGCACTTTATCCAGGGTGACAGAGAAAGACTTTGTCTAAAAAAAAAAAAAAAAAAAAAAAAGAATTTTTAAAAAGCCTGAAATGTAGGGAGATTATAGGAGAGGGGCTTTAAAATTAGTGTGGAGTCAGATGATGAAGGGTCTTGTCTCTGTTACTACAAAATTTTGTAGTTTTTTCTATGTTCAATGGAAAGTCCTAACAAACTCTAGTCAATAGGAAAAGGGACCACTATAGGTTATAACTGAGGAGTTATATGATTAGATCAGTATTTTAGAAATAACACTCTAGCTACCACATGGAAATATAGATTGGAAGATTTATTGAATGAATGTGTCAAAATGAGAGGCCAATTAGGAAGCTATTGCAGTGGACAAAGCATGAGCATATGTGGATCTGAAATAAAAGTGTCTGTGGAAATAAGCAAAACAAGATAGATTAGGGAAAAAAGGCATAAGAAGTAGATTTATAGGACTTGTTGCCAAGGAAAGTGGGAGGCAATAAGGAGTGAGGAAGCCTGAGATTTACAGCTTGGACAACTAAGTGGGTGTTAACACTAATAATTTCATTAAGAAGGTAGAAGAGAAAATAGTTCACAGGCCCTGTCCATTGCGGGTAGTCTCTGAAAATTCTGAGATTAACTTTTGACCTAATAACCTGCCTACATTCCTCTTTCCTTGAGCTTTTCTTTTTGGACCAGTAAGGAATAAACTTCAAATATTCTTTTCTTTTTTTCTTTCTTTTTTTTTTTTTTTTTTTGAGACAGAGTCTCGCTCTGTTGCCTGGGCTAGAGTGAGTGCTCAAATATTCTTTTCTGTTCAAATTGTGATCCTCCAGGAATTTAAGTGCCAAGTAGATACCATTTCTAGATTTCCATACTAGATTTCCAAAGTTACCATTTGGAAATGCATTGTGACACATGGCACAGTCTATATCTGATTTACTTCTTCAACCCATACTGACCACCAGGCCCTCAGTGGTTTGTAATGAAATTGGGCATGTGAAAATGGAAGTTTAGTTTGCTACAGTTTAGCTCAGATTTTCACTCTGTAATAAACTGGAGATGGAATTTAATGTTCAATGGTCATTAATTAAGTAAGTTAATACATATGGAAATGTAGATTTTTTTTTCTTTAACAGATTGCACATGGTTCTTCTGGTATATGCTAAAAATGCAGGTTATACAATGAAAATCAGAGTCACAAATTACGAGAGACAACAGATCTCAGGCGCCTGTGGAGAGATTGATGGAAATCCATTCATGTCCCATTATTGAGGCAGTTTTCACAGTGTACTGAACTATGTACAACTACTGAGGGTCAAAACATAGAACCTATTCTTTAATGTCATTGAACATATAGGTATTATGATTTAATATCAATAAACCATATATTGTATATATTCTTCTGTGTTTTCAGACTCTGTGGCCCCTTGTTTGTAACCTATAATAATTGTGCTGTCACTCAGATGTCATTTCCCTTTAATGTTTGTGCTGATCACTTGCCTGATGGTTCTCAGATCCATTGCTATGCTCTGGTCACAGGAAGTGAAATGCTGAAAACTACAACTCCCATGTTCCTTTGTGAACTGGCTTCTAACTAGGTTCAGCCAATGGGAAGTGATTTTAAAAGAGTGGCGGGCAGGAAGAAAGGAACAGCCAGGATATCTCTGCTCTTCTCTTTCTCTTTCTGGCAGCATCATGTCAGTGGATGCATCTCTTGCATCCACTGATACACACTGCTGGATACACACTCCCTCTGGGCTCCTCATTCCCTCTGGGCAACTTCTCCTTTAGTCTCAGCTCCCATTGTGTAGCTGGGCCTTGAGGATTCCAGCTTTCACCTGGTAGCCCAAGCCACATGGACCCTGGGCCAGCTCCTCCTCCCAGGCTCCAGCTCCCTCTAGGCGTCCCTGACTTCTGGGCTCTGATAATGTGTCTCCTCTTTTAGTTCCTCCAGTCCTAGCAGTAACACCACCTTCTTATAGTTGTTAAATTCTGAGTTGGCTTCCTTTTCCCTGTTTACTCTCAGCTCTTCCAATGCTCTGCAACTAGAGCCCTGTATTAAACTCTCTCTGCTGTACTACCTGGAAAAGGTTCTCTATATAGTCCAGAAAGATGGACCATAGCACACAATATGGCTTCAAGGGGACACCTAGATTTATGAGGTTCAGTCAGTGGCACAGGCCCAAAGGGACGAGATTCTAAAGTCAGGCTGTGATGGGGAAGAAAGTGTGACTCTAAGAGGATCTTAGGCTAAATGGATATCTCAGGAAAAAGATGAGGCAAGGCACCGAATTGGCTCTTTTATCTCGTCCTGCCCTATCCCTTCCTCCAGATTTTGATATTCTTAGGGTGCAAAGTCTCAAGGAAAAATGAACAACGCATTAACAATCCTATTCTCCACGTCCTCACATTAAACATGCCCTAAGAGAAAACTTGGCTGTTTCCTCTGAAAATAAGATTGAAAAAAGAGAGAGACTTTAATAGATTGATAAATTATTGAGAGCTAAATCAGTGTGTAAACAGCATCTTTTAAAAGCAATCTTTTGATGCTTTTCATAGGACTGAAAAATGAGCTTTTCTAACCTCAGTTAAGTTGCCTGACTCTGGCATATGTTGGATTTTTTTCAGACAGAAGAGAACGCCTTTTGCTAAATTCAAAGGACTTGGAACACCCAGGCAACGAAAAACCAGAACATGAACAGAAGCAGTAGAATCCAGAAGTTAACCTTGTAGGCTCATGAGTCCAACAGGGCTGGGTTTGAATCCCAGCTCTTCCACCTACTAGCTTTGTGACTTTGCTATGTGACTTTACCTAAATCTCTGTGCCTCAGTTTTCTGACCTGTAAAATAGGGCTAATAGCACCTACTTCTTTGGAGAGTTGTGAGGACTAAAAGAGACACCTTTTGTAAAGTGTTAGAGTATTGTGCTCTGTTCTGAGCAAGCTCTAACAAAGTAAAGAGCTAAAGCAACATGAAGGCGTCGTTTCAGTGACTCTTAACCACTAGAATGAGTAAGAATCACTGGAGGAGGTCGTTAAAAATGTAGGATGTTGGGCTCCACCCCCTGAAATACTGATTCAAAAGGTCTTGCGAAGGGATACCAAATGAGTCCCAGCCCACCCTCACTCCCGAAGAGAAGAGGGTGGATAGTCGTGTGCAGTTCCATTAAAACTGGTATTTCTCAGCAAACCCCATAACTGTCATTTGGCTGAATGTGAGGATAACAGGGTGTGTTTTAACCTCAGATAAGGGTTATTACCAATTTCTCAAAAACTGGAAAGAACCACTCAGGACCCCATAGTACCTGTTAGATGGTATTATACTTATTAATAACAGCCAGCAACTGCCACAACAGGACATGAGGTTGTGGCAGTCATTAAGGCTGTTCACTGGTATGTCTGGCCTTTTTCTTTAGGTGCATGGTAGGATTGTACTTCTTTGCCAATTTCAAGTTTGATATGATCTTGTGACTTGATATGACCCATAAAACAAGTATCATTTCTGGACCAAAAATTTAGGACCCAGTAGGCCACCCTCACATTCCCATTTCCCTTGCCATAGCAAGCAGCAATGTTCCAGATGGTCCAACCTCTATCAGCCCGCGTCACTGAGGATACTCTTGATGGACATGAAGTGTCATGGAGGTTTTGAACCTCTGAGGCTTTTGGATTGCCACTGCAGCATAATCTAGTCTAGGCTGACAAATACAAAGGGGTGGGTGGAAGCCGCCACACCTAAAAAGAAATTCCAAAAGATAACCCAGCCAGTTCAGTAGAGTGAATACACAATGAACAAGAAGAGTATCACAGACCTGCCTAATCTTAGAAGACCTGAGAATAACTGAGAACAGGGAACACATCATATTTGGCTAGAGAAGATAAGGAACAATCCCAATGACTACTTTTATTAGCAGTGGTCCAATCTTCCATCTACTTGCAGAAGAACTGTGCCATGTGGTACCATACTGTGGATACTCTGGTGGTCATGGAGCATAGCCAGTGGTAGAGGGACTCCGATGTTTGGAAACTTATTATCATTACATAAATATGAATAATAAAAACTATTTACTTTCCTTATTGAAGGGTTTGGTGTTTTGTTTTGTTTGCTTCAACTGGCAATATTTGGTAAAGTTGTAGAACCTGGAGATTTCTAAATTTTAATAATTTGAAAAGGCCCTCTTAGTAAAGCAACAACACCTAAGAGAATGAAAAGACAAGCCACGGACTGGGAGAAAATATTTGCAGAACACGTATCTGATTAAAGGACTTGTATCTATAATGCACAAAGAACTCATAAAACTCAACAATAAGAAAACAAATGACTAAATTAAAAAATGGGCAAAAGATATAAACAGATAGCCCACCAAATAAGATATACATATGGCAAATAAGCATAGGAAAGATGATCAACATTATATGTCATTAGGGAACTGCAAGTGCACAATGTAAGCAGCAGTGAACAGATAATCAAACTGTGGTACATGCATGCAGTGGAATAGCATCCAGTGGCAAAAAGATAGGAGCTATCAAGTCACAAAAAGACATGGAAGGACCTTAAATTCATGTTGCTAAGTATCATGGTTAATTTTATGTGTCAACTTGGCTGGATCATATTTGGTCAAGCATTCATTATTCTAGATGTTTCTGTGACGATATTTTTTAGATGAGATTATCACTTAAATCAGCAGACTTTGAGTAATGCAGATTACCCTTTATAACATGAGTGGGTCTCATCCAATTAGTTGAAGGCTTTAATAGAAGAATATTGAGGTCCCCTGGGAGAAGAGGAAATTCTTCCAGAAGACTGCCTTTCAACTTGAACTGCAGCGTCTACTCTTCCCTGGATCTCCAGCCTGCCAAGTTACCCTGCAGATTACACTATAAATTTTCAACCATATGACATTCTGGAAAAGGCAAAACTATGGGGACAGTGAAAATATAAACGGTTACCAGGGGCTCAGGCAGTTGGGTGGGGGCAGTAATGAACAGGTAAAACATAGGAGAGTTCGAGGGCAATGAAACTGTTCTATATATTGTAATGGTGGATACATGACACTATGCACTTGTCAAAATCCACAGAATGTACAACACAGAACCTTATACAAACTATGGATTATATTTAATAATTTATCAATATTGGTTCATATTTTCCCACATCTAAGCTGGAGATAATAAAATAAGAATCAGAGAATTATCATGAAAATTAAAGGAGAAAATGTGTGAAAAGTTCTAGGTATCGTGACTGGCTCAAAAAATGGCAGAGATGGGATCATATAGATGCCTAGAGAAAGAGAAGGAGGACAAAAAGAAAAAAGAGAAGGAAGAAATAAATGACTGATTTGAAGGTATATGAGGGCTTCAGAATTTTGCAGATTTTTCATATTCAATTACTATCATTATTACCTTCAGCAACCTAAGACTCCAGATTCAAGTATAATCCTACAGGTTAGGAAAAAATGATAGAAAAAAAAGTAGAATCTTTAAATAATAATTTCAAATTATGTATGAATCATATTGAAACTCTTTCTTTAAATAGCAGAGAGGGAAAAATCCATCTAAGCCTCTGGTAAAAAGAAAAAAAAAAAAGAAATCTCCAAACATTTTCCAGAATAAAACTATAATTTTGAAAGAAAAGTTGATATTTTGTCTCAGTTTTCACTTTCACCTTCATTTTAAATAGCTTGGAGGAAGAGTTAAAATCTAATCAGGACATTAGAGTTTGGGTGTTTTTAAAAGAATTAAGATTTTGGCACAATTTTTCTTGATTCTTTTACAACTTATTTTCCTCCCTGATGCGAAAGATATGCCAAATAGAAGCTGAGGAGCCAGATAGCACACCCCAGTTTCCACAGCAAAGGCTGGAAAACTTTAATTGTCTTAAATGAAGAGGTCTTTGCCCTGGATTTGCAGGAGAACCTCTATTTTAAGCAGCTCCCCTTATTATTCTGTTTCAAGGACTCTATTTTTCAAAGCTCTGATTTTGCCTGGATGCCAAACTGTAGGAAGTCATATGATGTGGGGCTGAATCTACTGCATCAGGTCTAGAATTTAAAATGCTGGAGAAGACTTAGCATTTTAATAGAGAAGACTTAGAGACACATTACCTCATTTGACTGGGGATAGAACTGTGGATAATTTGCCTCAACCTTCAAAGCCACTGCACGATAAACCAGAATTTGTACCCAGCTCTGTGTGACTTCAGAGATTACACTTTTCAGCTACACCTTTCATTTCTGGGCTCTTGAGCCCCAACACCCAAGTGGTTCTGTCTTTGGGATGAATCCCATTCTAAAATACAGTTCAGTGGGCAAAGTTAACCTAAAGGGAATCCCATCCTTTGCCCAAATCTATCAAGAACACTGAAGAATATCAAACACACTGTCCAAACGCATGAAATCCTCATTCCTCGCCTACCGTCACAGCCAACAACTCCCCAACTGTACTCCCAATTCAACCTTCACCCCAGGCCAAAGTGCTTTCCCTTGTTCTTTCCAGTCACCGTGGTCAAGTGGATCAGCTCACTACCGCAGGCCTAAATCCTTTACCTTTCTCTCCCTTCTTTACACTTCACTCTCCACTCTCACCCTATCCTCCCAGCCCCATTCTCCTATCTCTGCATCCCCAAAGCCCAAAGAACCTGTTTTAGGAAATCAGAGCTTACTTAAGCAAAAACTATCTCAAACTTTTTATTTTGGGCAAATGTGAGGAGGAGAGAAGAATTAACTTCCTCAAATTATAAATGCCAACATTTTGCCTTTCTTCACTCTTGTGAGATCTCCCAAGTCAGGTCCTAAATCTCACTTATTTCTGAATCTCTCATATATGGTTTCTGGTTACTATCCTAGATTACATTGCAAGGGGCAACCCTATTTCTAACATTATGTATTCAGGCTCTGTGGTGAGGCTTTGTACCCTCAGAAATCTAAGTTTCTAACATTACACATTGGGGCACTCATTAAATTTTTATCAGCCATTAGGGTATATTATATTTTCCAAAAATGGCTGCAATAATATATATACCACCCCACATGCTCTTCTTACAGTGTGACATTCATACTCCTCCATCAGGTAGCAGGGTCGGTGCTCTCTCCCCTTGAACCTGGGCATACTTTGGCTGTACCAATAGAATACAGTGGACATGGCAGCGATTTCCAAGGCTAAGACATGAAAGGAATCACAACTTCCACCCTTCTTTTGGATGGCTTATACTGGGGAAGCCAGCTGCCACGCACTGGAACACTGAAGCAGTCCAGTGGAGAGGAACTGGAGACCGCAACCAACAGCCAGAATCATATTGCCAGGCATGTAAGTGAGCCATCCAAAAAGTGGGTCCTTTGGCCCCAGTCAAGCCTTCAGATGACCAGATGACTGTAGCCCTGGCCAACATGGGACTGCAGCTGCACAGAAGACTCAAGCAAGAACTGACTGATAGAAACTGGAAATAATAATATGTCAATCTTGCTGTTTTAAGTCACTAAACTGTGGGCTGATTATATGCAGCAATAAGTAAATAAAGCAGCCATTACAACCTAATCTTAAATTTATCCCAGTGTTATATTAAGTTAATCCAGGCTAATTTTAATGTATATCTTGGGAAAAGAAAAGTTTCAAAAAGGTCAAGGCCAGAAGGACAGGGGGGTGAGGCAGGTGGTGAGGTTCTCTTATTGACCCAAAGAAACAGGGGGCACTGGGACCAGAGAAAAAATGCCCCCAAAAGATGAGTGAATTCAGAAAATATACTGCTTCTACTTCACAGCCTTCTCTAAGAGGCCTTAAATTGATATAGTTGCTGTGACCAAATCCTAATTCTCTGGCAAGGAAGAACATTTGATCACATAGTGAGAATTTAAATCTTTCTCAGTAGAGCTTGAGACACTCTCTGACTTTTCTTCTGTGTTGAAAGAAAAATCCATCCACCA
>CM052436.1:150792039-150831012 GCA_028533085.1 Varecia variegata | reverse complement strand
TTTTTTTTTTTTGAGACAGAGTCTCGCTTTGTTGCCCGGGCTAGAGTGAGTGCCGTGGCGTCAGCCTAGCTCACAGCAACCTCAAACTCCTGGGCTTAAGTGATCCTACTGCCTCAGCCTCCCAAGTAGCTGGGACTACAGGCATGTGCCACCATGCCCGGCTAATTTTTTCTATATATATTTTAGTTGGCCAGATAATTTCTTTCTATTTTTTAGTAGAGACGGGGTCTCGCTCTTGCTCAGGCTGGTCTCGAACTCCTGACCTTGAGCGATCCACCCGCCTTGGCCTCCCAGAGTGCTAGGATTACAGGCGTGAGCCACTGTGCCCGGCCTGATACAACTCTTAATACAAATTAAGACTCGTGACATGGATCAAAACTAGTGTTTCAATCAAGAACAGTTATAGCTCTAGATGTATACATAAGAAAAGAAGAAAGGCTAAAAAATTAATGAGCTAAGGAACTAGTTAAAAAAAATTAGAAAAAGAACAACCACATAAACTCAAGGGAAGTAGAAGGAAATTTTTTAAAAAGTGAAATAATAAAAAACACAAAGTTTGAGCAGAGATGATCCAGGAAGCCAATAGTCAGTTCTTTGAAAAGACTAGTAAAGTCAACAAATCTCTAGTGAGGTTGAGCCACAGACAAACAGAGAAGGCATAAATCTGGGGGAAAAAGGTCATTTGGGATAGAAAAGAGCTGTATTGATTAGGATAATGAAAACCAGGTGTTTAAAAAAACAAACCAAATCTCAGTGGCCTAAAATCGTTCCTGTCACAATCCACTGCAGGTCAGTTAGTTCTACTTGGTGATACTCCTCCAAATGTCGACACAGATTGCAGGACTGTCCCCACTGTCAGGAGTAGACAACTGCCACAAGCGGCAGTCAGGACCAGGATTTGAACTGGACTTTCAGAATTCTAGCCAACTAGCTTTTCAGGCTTGTTCTTATCATTTAATTACTCTGGAAATAATGTGACCCCGCATTTTATGTGCTTGAAATTTTTGGACCACATGTATTGGTTATGATAGGCCTGTATTGTATTAGTGAAAAAAATTAAGTCATAGAACTAGTTACAATATGCTACCATTTTAGAGAGTTTAAAAACAAAATGAAATCACATTTTGTTTAGAAATGTATACAAATGGGGTAATGCTATTTTGCAAAAAGTAGGAAAATAATAAGCACAAAATTTAAGAGTAGTTAACTGGGGGTATATACAGGTGAATTCAATGGTATTAATATTGTTCTAGTTCTGGAGTTGGGTAGTGCATTTTCCGTATTCATTTTGTTATTGTATTTTACACCTCACTTGTGATACATATTCTGTATATATTAAGTATTCCCTCAAAGTATTCACGGTTTCCACTTGAATTTTAGATCTTAGCTTTTCAAAGTTTTCAGCTTTTCCATCTATGAAGAGGGATCATAAGACTAGCTTCTACTTCCCATATTAGGAGAGTGTAATAGTAAATATAGTCCCCCCTATCCACAGTTGCACCTTCCATGGTTTCAGTTACCGATGGTCAACTGCAATCTGCAAATATTAAATGGAAAATTTCAGAAATAAACAAATCATAAGTTTGAAATTGCACACTGTTCCAAGTATTGTCATAGTTGTTCAATTTTATTGTTAGTTGTTGTTAGTTTCTTACTGTGCCTAATTTATAAATTAAACTTTATCTTAGGTATGTATGTATAGAAAAATATATAGTATATACAGGGTTTGGTACTGTCCATGGTTTCAGGCTCCACTGGGGGTCTTGGGATGTATCCTCCACAGGTAAGGGGGACTACTGCATTTTGAGACCTTAGTGCAAAAGGTTTCCATCCATTTTCAGTTCCTCAGCCTCTCCAAAAAGAGGCAGGCTGGGAACAGAGGAGAAAGGGCATGATGTTATTGTGTTCCTGCTGTAATACGGCTGTCTACTTAATGATCTTATGATCATCACACAGAATAGGCTTTCCACCCTTTGGGACCATTTGGTTGAAGTCTGACACCCTGGGCTTTGTCACATGTGACAGTTTATTAAATGAGTTTCTCATATTAACATAGAAGGGAGCTGCGGGACAAGAGGGGAAAAAAGGAAAGAAACAGAAAGAAGACAGAAGAGGGGTAGGAACCAGGCTGAGGAGAGTGAGACTAACCGACTGCCTTTAATGACTCTATTTCTCTCCTATGAGCTCCAGGGGCCCGGTGAGTAGCTGAAGCACTGTTCACTGATTCTCCTTGCCCACCCAAGAACTGGTACTTCTCCTAAGTGACAAGACAGGCCCTCCATAGCAATGACCTGCAGTCATTAACTTGTGCCCAAAGACCTGTCTCCCCACTCCCAAAAATATATTTCTGGGGCCTCAGAGAAAGAAATCATTTTTTTAATATTAATATACAAAAACAGGAAAACAACCCCAGTGCATATTTTCTGGCTAATTCTAGCCAAGAGAGTTAATGAGCAATAGTAGTTTTATTAAGCTAGAGCAGTTGGGGCAATATTTATTCATCTGAATCAGCCTAAGAAATGTAAAAGATAAAACAAAAGGCACTGCAGATTGGGGAAAATCAACAAGCAGCCAGTGAGGCTGAGTGGAGCTTTTCAAAGAAGCTGTAAAATGTACTCAAACGCATAAGAGGAAAATTAAAGATCAAAAGGAAATTATCATATTCAAGCAGTTCCGCAGTACACTGCCTCACCTCTCCTGGACTTTGAGGGGAAAGCAGTCAGTGGTAAGAATTAAGGAAGGCTGCACTTGTTTTTTTAATAAATATTGCATGATATGTCATCTGCTTCCGAGAGGAGCCATAACACGCCACAGCCACTGCATACTTAGCAGTTGTGGAATGACAAAAACTGGGCTAATTATGCTAAGATCATACAAATTTAGAAGCGAAGGCAGTGGAAGCTGACAGGCTATGTCAAGGGCTATGAATTTGGGTTATACACAGAACTCCAGGAGTTAGCACTGTCAGCTTGTTATGCGCCAGGCACACCGGCAGGCCTTACTCACAGGGGCACCCTTGCTGAGAGTTCTAAAAATCACTTTTTGGCAAGAACATCACTTCAGAGGCTTTCAGAAACAAGTGGACCAAAGCCAGAAGAGACTGAATCTCGCCTATCTCCATCTCAGAGAGACCTTAAGGCTCAGGCTGCAAATAGCACTGCCTGTTTCGACCTCTTTGAGTGAGAGCAATTTCTTAATCTCTCTGAGGTTCTGTTTCCTTATTCATTAATTCCCAAAATATTTACTGAGCACTTCCTAAGTGTCAGGCACTGGCATTAGGCCCTGGGGACATAGCTATGAACAAAACAGACATGTGTGCCCTCAAGGACTTCTCATTCTAGAGGGATAGGCAGACAATAAACAAGTGAAATATGTAATATTGTGAGCAATGATGCATGCTAAGGAGAAGGGCAAGTGAGGGAAGGGGGATTGGAAGTGCTGGAGCTGGGTGTTTGGGGGCTGGTGTTTTTTAGGAAGGGTGGCCAGGAAAGACCTCACTGAGAACATCTGAGACAAGACCAAAGGCAGTGAGGGGAGTGGCTCTGAGGATACCTGGGAGCCGAGAATCCCAGGCAGGGGAGCAGCAAGCACCAAGGCTCTGTGCCTGGTGTGTTAGAGAAGCAGCCAGGCTGCAAGAAGCGTGGAGAAGAGTCAAGGGGGATGAGGTTAACAGGAGATCAGGGCAGGGGGGCCGAGAGGAGGCGGCAGATCACATCCATCCTTTTAGGTCACGGTAAGGATGTAACTTACTCTGTTAAGACAGGCAACCATCAGAGGGTATAGAGCAGAGGGGACCCATCACCCGACAATCTTCCAACAGCATTACCTTGGTTGCTATTTTTAGAATCGGCCCTAATAGTTCAAAGTCAGAAGCCCGGAGACCTGTTAGGAGGCTCTTACAATAATCCAAGTGAGAGATGATGGTGGCTTGAACTATCGGCTAGCAGTAGGAGCTCAGAGGGGAGAGGTCTCAGATGGCAGAGGCAGGGCTGGCAGGATTTTTTTCAAGGATGTCGAAAGTCAGACTAAGAGAGGATTCAAGGGTGATTCCAGGATTTTTGGTTTGAGCAGTCGAAAGAACAGAGTTAACACTTTCTGAGAAGGGTTGTCTTAGTCTGTTTTATGCTGCTACAACAAGATATCTGAGACTGGGTCATGTATGAAGAACAGAAATTTATTTCTCACAGTCCTGGACACTGGGAAGTTCAAGGTCAATGAGTCCACATCTGGCAAGGGCCTTTTTGCTGTGTCTTCTTATGGCAGAAAGTGGAAGAGAGAGAGAGAGAGAGAGAGAGAGAGACAGAAAGGGGGCTGGAATCTACTCCTCACTCCTGTTAACCCACTCCAAGATAACAGCATTAATCCCTTCATGAGGGCTCTAATCACCTCTTAAAAATCTCACCTCTCAACACAGTTGCTTTGGGAATTAAGTTTCCAACACCAAGAACTTTGGGAACATAATCAAGCCATAGCAAGGGTATAACCAGAAAAGGAGCACATTTAAGGAGGAAAATATGAGGAGCTTGGCTTAGACCAAGGTCTGATGCCTGAACATGCTCAGATGTTGAGTGGGCAGTGGGTATGTGGGCACAAATTTCAGGGAGTGGTCTGGCCTCGATATGTTAAGTTGGAAGTCACTGGCATCCAGCTGGCATCTAAAGTCATGAGGCCCGATGATATCCACATGGAAAAGAGTAGAGAACAACCCAAAACTGAGACCCAGTGCATTTCAATGCTTCTTCAAAATGGCAAATGATAAAATCTGCAAAACAGAAATAATCATATTGTTACCTAATTGAGTTGTGAGGTTTCAGGAGTGAAAAAATGTAAAAAGCACTAAGTTCACATATCCTAGCATATAGTATAAATACTAAGTAAATTTAATATAAACCAAACTATCCTGTTGGAGACTATAATAATTCTATCAACCAGAAACAGAAAATAAGGCTCAGAGGGGTTTAGGAGCTTCCTGCCTAATGTTACGCAGCTGAGGAATTTGGGAGATGATATTTGAACCTGGATTTTCTAACTCAAAATCAAATATTTTGTCCTCATTTGCCACATGTTTTCTTGCTGATGAACAAGTCACATGCCTGTGTTCAAGGAGCTTACACATTAGTAGTGGGAGAGAGAGGCAAGGGGGTATGAATTTAAAAAGATTTAAGTGACAGTCCAAAATGGGAGGGATTCCTAGACCCTATGACCTGGGAACCCTGGCTGTGGGGAACTTTGGTCTCCTCTTCATGTCAAGGCTATGGGAAGTGGCCCAGTCAATGCCACCTTCTTGGTGAGGACCTCATGGTCATTCATGGAGAGAGAGTTAAGAGGAAGAGATCCCTTCCCTAGCACTTAGGCCAACTGGAATACTGGCTTTGGCATTATTCACAGTAGCAGCTTGGAATTCAAGATCTGCTTAATGTGACCACAAACAACTTCTACTTAAACATAGTGCGTGGCCTGTCAAGCATCCTTCACTGGAAAGCCTTCCCCTTTTTCAACAGAGTTTCTTGGCACCCTGGTGGAGAAATGCCTGCAGACAAAAGCTTTTCCTTTTGCTCTAGGGACAGTGTTAGTCTGGCTTTGTGTGAGCAAAGTTGGTAAAAACAAATCATGATTAAATGACACATTTCCAAGGTCTTAAATCTTCCTTGGTCAAAACAAGAACCACATAGCAATGCCAATTTGGGGTCTGTGCCAGTATTTCATATGCTAATGATGTCGTCTACAGAAGGCTTTCACATCCTCCTCCTTTCATTCTTAAGAAAGTGCAGTATGGTAGAGGTTGCAGGGCTAGTATTCATTATTAGTATCCTCATATTATAGTAGAGAAAACTGAAGCTCTGAAAGGTTCTGTGACTTGCTTATGGCCCCATAGCTAGGAGATGATTAAGCAAGAATTTGGAACCAAACTTTCAGATCCCACATCACCAGCACTTACTCTAGTGACAAGCAATTGCCTACGATTTGGCGTTTGCTGTCATTGCATTGCAAGGTAGTAATCAAACCTCTGATTCCACTTTCCCAGGACACAGTCTACATATTACAGTGACATGCAATCTCTCATGGTTAAGACAACTTTTAAGAAGGGCTTTAAATTATTTCTCTAATAACCTTCCAGGGTGGGAATTATAAGGGACTCATATGATCCTGATATTTTCTCCAGAGGAAAAAAAAAATAATTTTAAAATTCTACTATTTCAGAAATGCTGAAATTTCAGTGACCATAGACATTCTCCAACACCCGGAAACACTTATCAACATGATCTTACAGTATCTTTCTCAAAAGGATTGATCAACTCACGGATTTTTTTTTCCACCACATTGAATCAGCTGTTGCTTTGGCATTATTAAACGCCTACACATTTAGTTTCTACATCTGTAAGCCACCCCAGATAAAAGCTGTCAAATGTCAGCAGTCACCCACATGCTATTCAAAACCCCAAATCCACACTGGTCCCACACTTTCGTGACTGCCTCCCTCACTCCCCATGTAAACATTCATTGTTTTCTAAATGTCCTTGTTATGCCAGCCAAAAATAAGTATCCATTCATAGCAACCCACTCAGATAAAGTTTTCCCTTCAATTTTGCTTCCAAATGTTCAAAGGGGGGGAATGGATATCACAGAATTTGGGACCCAGAAACTGGTTTTTATAAGACCTATTGGATTCCTTTTTCTGCATCCAGATAATTGGCTAAAGAAGAAATAAAAACACTGCCTTAACTAAAAACCAAGGCAGGATTACTGAGGGTATCCCAAGTACAATTTGTTCTTTGGACAAAAAACCTGTCTGGGCTCTGTGGAAGTTGATTTTTTTTGGTAGAACTTGATGGAGGATTTGCATTATGGAGTTAATTCCCATATCCTGCTGGTTACTCTGTGCTTTACTATACTTTAAGGACAGGAGGGAAAACCAGCACTCCCTCAATTAGTTCTTTCCTGGCAGTACTCTACCACAGTACGAATGGGCCAAAGAGTGGCTTTGAGCTGAAAAAGCTGGAGCTCTACAAAGACACAACAGAGTTATTTGGCATCTGCCAACTAACCTCCAAGCCTTGGAATCATCCATCTAATGAGACGAGGAAATAACATGGCACTTGGGATACCGCTGGACTTGCTGGTGAATACCCTTCTTGCCTGTTTGCCGTGGAAAATGGAAGACATTAAAATTATCTCCATGGGCCCTTTTGTCTACAGAAAAGTGGACTTAGGGGAGCAAGGAAGACTAACTTGCTCCCTCTGCCTGCCTAACTCCCACCACACCAGCAAGTCAAGCACTCCCGACGCCCAGCACCCAGACACTACAGTCACCTACCACTGTTCCGTTTGTCCCTGTTCTTTAGCCTGCCTCTTCCCTTCCTTTCCAATGGTCTTGGGCAAACTTAGCAGTTTAACATTATCCACTTTAACTTTATCCATTAACATTATCACTTTATGTTTAAGAAGATTATTTATGGAATGGAAAAAACTTCATAACAAACCATGAGTGAAAATAGGTTTTAAAAGAGTAGATAATGCATGATCCCAATTTTACAGTGGAAACAACAAAGTATCTAGAAGAATATCAAAACATTAACAGTGGTCTTCTTAGACATCAAGTTATCAGGAGTGATTTTAATTAATATGCTTCTTTTTTGCTTAACTCTCTCAATTTTATAAAAGAAACATTTGCTACCTAAAAGTTACACATTATCAAGCCATTGCAATACATTTAAAAAACATTGGTTGCCTACCTATTGTGTGGGAGACCTTGCAGTACGTGCTAAAATAATATGAGAGGAAAGAGGGTTCCTTGTCTTCAAAGAACTTACAGTCTAGTTAGTTGTCCAGAAGACAAACAATACAGAGGTAATCAAAATATTATAAAAGATATTTTAGTTTTTAAAATATTTAACTTAGAGAGATTTTGGACATATAGAAAAATTGAGCAGACAGTACAGAGATTTCCCCATATACTCTACACCAAGTTTCATCTATTAACATCTTATATTAATATAGTACATTTGCCACATTTAATGAACTAATATCAATACACTACTCTTAACTAAATCCCATACTTAACTCAGGTTTTCTTAGGTTTTCCCCAGTGTGCTCTTTCTGTTCCAGTTCCCATCCAGCATACCATGTTACATTTCATTGTCATGTCTCCTAAGGCTCCTCTACATTATGACAATTTCTCAGACTTCCCTTATATTTGATAACCTTGATAGTTTTAAGGAGTATTGGTGAGGTATTTTGCAGAGTGTCCCTCCACTGGGATTTGTCTGATGTTTTTCTCATGATTAGATTGGAGTTAAAGTTTTTAGAGGGGAAGATCACAGAGGTAAAGTGCCCCTTTCATCATATCATATCAAGGGTACAAGCTATGAACATGACTTACCACTGATGTTAACCTGGGACACCTGGCTGGCTGAGTCATTGTTTGTCAGTTTTCTCCAATGTAAGCTTTCTATGTCCCTCTTGTCCACACTCTAAATACTTTTTGGAAGAAAATCACTATGTGTAGCTCACACTTAAGAGTAGAGCTACTTGAGAGCAAAGTATGTACATAAATCATTAAGAATCAGGGGAGATTTCTCTTCTCTCCATTTATTTATCTAGTCTATTATTTATGTAATCTAGTGTGGACTCGTGGATAGTTATTTTATGCTGTGGGTTATCATACAATGCCATTTTATTTATTTTCTTGTCCAAATTTTCACTGGGAGCCTTTTCAGTGTGCCTTTGTCATGACCCCAATGTTGTGGTGTGTGTTTGTTTGTTCCTTTGTTTTTTAAGCACTTCCTTACTTTCTGGCAGTAACAAGATGCTTTAGGCTTATTTTGTATATCTCCTGGCCCAGTTCTAAAATTAGTCATTTCTCCATGGATCCCTGGTTCCTGCTGTTGGAGAATGGTATTAGAAACCAAAATTTGGACTCTAGGTGTGCTCATTGTTACTGAAGTATCCTTGCTTCTAGGCTGTCTCAGCTAACAAAACAAGGAGTATATTAATATATGAATATACTAACCCATGTCTGTACATACATTTATAAATATTTCTGCATGTAACTCTCTGTATATATACTAGGCTAAACATGGGTTCACACTGCTGTCTTGGAGTCTAACTGATGACCACATGGATCAGTCTAGCCTCTTTCCCTGGCTTATTTGTAACTCCCTACTCCAATAGTGAGAAACCAACAAAACCTGAATCTGTGGAAATAGGGCCAAGGCATCACCATGCTTCAAAAGCTCGCAGCTATTCTAATATGCTGCTGGAGTTGAGAGCCACTCACCTGGTCCAATTATGCTAGCCCTCATTCCCAATTCTACAGATGCTAGTGCCTGGTCTGTAAGAGGTGTTCAAAGATATTTGTTGCTTGAATGTAGTTGAGACTGAGGTTTGAGGATGATGTGGACATGCTGTGGGTGTGGAAGGAAAGGAAGAAGTGAATTTGAGGGTTAGGGGCAAGTGATGCTGCCAGAAAAATAAGAAAGGATAAAAAAATGGACAAAAGAGGATGGATGAAGCCTCTGTCTTCATGCACAGGAACAAAATGTATGTAAAGGCCTCTGCTCAATGTTTTCCCATCTATATAGAAGCAAGAAGAGAAAATACAGGCTAAAATGCTAGCAAGTATGCTTAGTTATAAGCAATAATTTCTTCACTGTAAAGATGTAAAAATAGAGAGCAGGCTGTGAAACACTAGCCCCTGTGAATCTATTAAAAACTCCTGCAGACATTGCTACTGAATTAGGTCAGCTAAGAAATGCAGTTCAGAAAGGGAGTTAGAACTTTTAAGAGAATGTTTTTCAGTCTTTCTTCTGCCAGGAAATAATTACTTCCCCACTGGATCAAGTCCCCCAGCTATGGTTTGAATGTGTCCCCAAAGTTCATGTGTTGGAAACTTAATCCCCAGTGCAATAGTTTTGGGAGGTGGGGCCTAATAGAGGTGACTAGGTCATGAAGGACTCTGTTCTTATGAATGGATTAATGCTGTTATAGTGGGAGTGGGTTAGTTATTGTGGCAAAGGGTTCCTGAAAAAAGGAACCTTTCTGTGTTGCTTCTTTGTGCTCTCTTGCCTATCCACCTTCTGCCATGGGATAATGCAGCAAGGCCTTCCCCAGAGTCAGCCCTCTCAACCTTGGACTTCCCACCCTCTAGAATTGTAAGAAACAAATCTCTGTTCTTTCAAATTACCTAGTGGTATTCTGTTGTAGCAACACAAAACAAACTAATCCAGTAGTGTGATCACTCACTATGGGTTGCATTTGGAGAGAAGATGGGCAGGTGACACCAAATCCCCACCAAGTCTCACTCTTTTCTCTCCCAGTTATCATGCATATGTCTGTGAGACTCACAGTCTCACCTATTCTCCCAGGAGAACTCATTAGTGCACTGCCTAATGTGGGATGGGCTCACTAGGACATCTGCCTCGATGGCAGTGTCCAGTATCACTCTTTCTTCTCCTCTCCAGCCACACTGATCTTCTATCACTTCTCCAAATACTTTATGCTCTTGTTCACCATCAGGCTTTGGCACAAGCAGTTTCTTGCCCCTCCTTCATCTAGTTAATTCTTTCCAATCTTTCCATCTCAGCCCAAACATCACTTCCTTAGGGAAGCCCTCCCTGACTGTATTGCCTAAGTCAGGCTCCTTTGTCAAATGGCCTCACAGAACCATGTTCCTATCCTGAAGAGCATGTATCTTGGTCTATAGATATACAATTGCTAGTTTTAGTCTTTGATTAGTATCTGTCTTCTCTCCCAGACTGTAACAGTTTCTCTACCAGGCTGTAAGGGCGTTGTTCCAGTTATTTATTGCTATGTAACAAATCATCCCAAAATTTAATGGCTAAAAACAACCACCATAATTTTGCTCATGAATCTGAAATTTGGGCAGGAGTTGGTGGGGACAGCTCATTTCTGTTCCACATGGCATCAGTTTTGCTGGAGCAGGAGGATGCACTCTGAGATGGTTGACCCACACGGCTGCTGGGTAGCCCTGGCTATCATTTCATCTGCACATGGTGGCCTCTCCACTGGATTTTAATAGCAGCTGCCATGAGTCCCACAGCCACAAGGAAATCTAAGAGACAGGAAGTAGAGGTTGCAATGCAAGTTTCTTAAGGCCTGAGACTAGAAACTGACACAGCACCATTTCTGCCATATTCTATCGGTCTACAGTCACAGAGCTCAGACTCAAGAAGAGGAGACATAGATTCCCCTCCCCCTCAATGGGAGGAGTGTAAAAGGATTTGGGGGCTCTACTTTAAAGATCTACAAGCATGATTTTTGTCTACGTTCCTTTCTCACTGTTTCCTGAGCATCTAGCACAAAGTCTGGAACAGAAGAAATATCAGGTTGAATGAGGAAATACATTAGCGCTGCTCTTTGTGTACCAGACAGCCTGTGCTTGGCCACAGTATTTCTGAGCTGATCCCAGCTGACTGTCTGAACTTTGCCTATAAGCCAACCAGTTATGCCAAACCAATACTCGGATTCCTCATACCAGAGGAAGCCAATTTATTTGAGCCCACTCCTCGATTCCTGACTCTCTCTGTCATAGTTGGGAGGGAGGATGGCAAACAAGTCCCTCTCACAATTAACAAAAATGGCAATTACAGACACTTGCCTGAAAACACAGTGTACACTTTAAATTAGTTACACATGACTAAGGCAAGTAATACCCACCTACGGTTGACATTCAACACTACCCACGGCAGAGCTTGCAGCCGCTGATCTAAAACCACTGGGGAAATTTGCTCTGCATAGAGCTTGCTTGGGAAGAATCTATTCAGCTATGAATCCTGAAAGCACCTCATTCATTCATTCTTTCCAACCCAGGCTTCTTCTTCACTCATGGGCCTGATTATAAGTGGAAACCCTTATTAAGCACCTACTATGTGTCAGGCACAATGTAAAATGCTTTCTATGTGTTAATTCATTTAATCCTCACAATAAACCATGAGATGGTTTCTGTTATTATCATATCCATGTGGCTTGTGGCACATAGATAGGACGACCCCATCATTCCCACCCCTGGTATTCATGCCTTTGTGTGATCCCCTCCCCTCAAGTGTAGGTAAAATTGTGACAGCCTCTAACCAATGTTGTACGACAAAGGGGACAAGATGCGTGTGATTGCACTGTGGGTGCTTGTATGCTAAAGTCTCTCTCTCCATGGTTGGCTTTGAAGAAGTGACCTGCCATGAGTCCCATAGCCACAAGGAAATAAATTCTGCCAACAACCTGACTGAGCTTGGAAGTGGACTCTGCACAGTCGAGCCTCTAGGTGACAACCCAGCCGTGGCTCACACCTTGACTGCAGACTTGCAGAGGCCCCAGCTAGCCTGCACCCAGACTCCTGGCCCACAGAAACTGTTAGAGCATAAATGTGGGTTGTTCTAGGCCACTAAGTTTCTTGTACTGTGTTATGCAGTGGTAACTAACTAACACCCATTTTACAGGGGAGGATGCGTGGGGATATTAATTAAGCCTGTTGCCCATGGGGCTCCCTGGGATTTAAAGTAGTCCTTCCACTAATAATAAAAGCTACCACCCTTTGAGTCCTAACAACACTCCAGGTGTGCCAGGTGGTGCAGCCATGTCATTGCCTTTAATTCTCACAAAAACTTTGTGCAATAGGCACTACTATAATATCACCTTATGTTATAGCTGAGTACATTGTGGTCACAAATGTTAGTTTGCCCAAACTTACAGCTATTTAGTGCTGAAACTGGGAATGTTGACTCCAGAGCTCATATTTACTCTTAACTTTGTATTTTGCTGCTTCCTGGCATGAAGCAAAGTAACCGGGGATGTGTCCTGATAAAATGGGAAGGCCCAGGTGTCCAACCCAAGCTGGGGTTCCCAGAACTGAAGGTGGGCAAAGAAACTGAACATGCAGCTGAAAAGTGTCTCTGTCTCTCAAATTGCAGAGCCTACAGCTACGCTAGTCTTTAATGATGAAGCCACTGCAATCTGAGCCAAGTGTCCTCCTGACGGCTCTGGGAGGGGGCTTCAAAGACTGTGAGTGAGGCAAGAACATGCAGATAGCATCCTCATCAGGATGAGCACATGTGTGGCTGCTAGGTCTGAGAAAGAGGGGGTATATTAGGCCTTTTGTAAGCTCAACTACCTCCCCCCAGCCCACAGGTACAGCCTTATGGTGTAACTCTAGAGAAATTCTGCAGGTAAACTAGACATGCCTGGGGAACCTAATCTCTCATCTGGAAGCACCCTGTCAATCGCAGAGCTATGAAATAGACAGTGTAACATTGGAACACAGTCCATTACACTCAGGCTTGCTAGGATGACCGTAGGCTAGCTCTAGGGCAGAAGATGCCAGCATCCTATGGCCTAGTCATGTCAAAAATGTTGCAGGAAAGCTGTGGGGAGAGTGCCAGGTGGAAATGGGGACCAGGGGCTGCCATGGCTCAATTTAGCCTGACCTAGATTCTGTCTGTTCCAACAATGTCACAAGCTCTGTGCCCAAAGATGATCAAGACATGGTCCCTGCCCTCAAGAAACTCATACTCAAACAGAACACATGGAGGTCATCAAACCACCAGAAAACTGGTTGATAAAAGCTAGAGCAAAGGTCACAGAAAATGGGACAGGAGAGACGGAGTCCCAACAGCAAGGCTGGGAAGGCTTCATGGAAGGTGGCATTCAGCATGATTCTGGAAAAAACGGTTAAGTACCAAATAGGTAGAAGTAAAGGGAAAGCTTATTCTAGAAAGAAGCAGCATTGTATTCAAGGCTATACAGGTGAGAGACACAAAAAGTATGCATAGAGCAGCATGAAATAAGTTTGACTAACTGTGAGAGGCCAGGTAAACTAACTAATGGGTCATAAAGGAAGAAAATAGGCTAGGGCCAGATTATTTAGAATTTTAAATGCAAAAAAAAAAGACATTTGATCATTATTTTATAGTATGGGGAGCTCTTTTAAAAATTTTGAAAAGGAAAGAATTTAAATTTGCCTGACATTTAGAGAAACATTGTCTCCCTTGTATAATTCACTCCTAGATGAAAAAGATCATCGTTTCTTAGAGAATTCTAAGGCACAATGATCACATGCGAGTTTACATAAGAGAAAGACTCCTGTGGTAAAATAAGCAGCATCAGGAATGTGTAAATTCCGACAAGATCTGCAAGGCGAGTGAGGATACCAAAGGAGCTGAGAAGTTCTGCAGTAGGAAAACCTATTTAACTCTCTTTCACCCAGTGTTTTCCCAACTATTTAATTACAGATTTTTTGCTATGAACAAACACATCTTAGTATCTCTTGACACTTTAGGACATATCATTACAGGGGATACATGCTCTATGTTCTCCAATCACCGTGCTAAAGAGCTTTCTTAAGGGACTGCCCAAGTTCTTACTACTTCTTGCAAAAGAGTAGAGGAGATGATTTCTCTTCTGTGTTTCATGAGTGTTTGGCTAAAAGAGATGAACTGAGGATGACTCTACCAAAGTGCACCTTTATCTAAGAAAATACTTTTATTGAGTCAGTCTTTTCTGCTAAAAAGAACAGAAAACTTGCAGGTTTCACTGCTGTCCCAGCTATTTGAAGGTTCCCAAATGGATTTGTCACAAAACAAGGATCAGAGCATTCCACATTAATTACCAGTGTCCATTAGAAGGCCCGGGAGAGGCTGTGCAGGCAAATAGCTGGGGCCAGAACAGACTGGCAAAAGCACAGGGCTTAACATAAATCAGACCCAAACTACCAAGGGGTCTTCACCATGATCAGGAGCATGATTTACCCATAAAATGATTCATAGCTTCTTCTTCCATATAAACATTTTTGTGCCTCGTGGAATGATTCTTTACCATCTATTTTGGGCAACAGACCCAAAGATATAGCACAGAAAGGGAGCATAATTTGGCTATAAAAATGTTGTAATAAGTGATTTTATATAACTGAAATGCCAGTTCCTTTACTACATCCTCCCACTCATTTTACAACCAGTTAATATTTTTCTGAACTTTTGTGTTGTATTCCACTCATCCGCCTCTGCAATCTTTTTTGCCTATTTTTCTTCCAGAGCCACAAGAATAAAGCTGTCAGATGGTCTGTGAAGCCATTTTTCTTGTCTGGTAAATTGTCTAGAGGCAACCATAGCCTCCTACCTGCTCCACTATATAAGAAAAGAAGCCTGTCTTAACAAAACAGAATTTAAATATTCTTTCAATACATGTTACCTATAGGAATCTAGGATGAAATAAATGAAAATATATTGCACTGACATTTTTTTTACCTCGTTCCAATGGGATGGGGGTGGATGTTTCTATTAAGCAGCCTTCGTGTTGACATGCTTAGAGTGATGTTATATAGCTCTCCAATAGGAATATCTCAAGGTATTTGAACTGCAATAATAAATGTAGCTACTCCTAGGGGAAGAAGGATACAGCAAGAAAGTGCCCCAGAAGAAGAACATTAAGAATTGAAGTGAGCTAATGGTATACGGTGGTTAGGCTTTGAATGTGATGAGGATTTATGGTTTCAATTAGTGCTGGAGAGCAATTTTAGAAAGTTATTAGCAAGCGACTGGCATTCTCAAAGATGGCTCATTTGTGTATTGCTCAAGATTAGCTGGGTCTTTTAGTTGTTTACAAACACACATGGTGGCTCCTATTGAATGTGCAGAAGTGACTGCAATATTACATATTCAGAGCTCTTTAGCAGAGATGAAGGCTGGTGATTTGGTTTCTTAGTACTCCTGTGTGGGCAAAGCAAAACTCAATTTTGCAACATTTTCTCCAGTTAAAAAGAAAAGGTAAGTTTCCCCACCTGTTCTAAACTCCGATACACTATTTCAAACGAAAAGCTTCCACATTCAGCACATTCTGTCATATTTAAAATTCTTAAATGCCTCAAATACTCGATGTTGTGCTACCTAGAATACAAATTAATTTTAAAAATCTCCCCATTGTACTGTTTTGCACCAAAACCCATAAATCTTTGTGTCGGATTGTGCATATTTTTTCTCTTTTAAAACCTTTGGGGCGTTATTCATACAATGCAAAAATTCTCAAATAGATTAGAATCCTGGTTGAGACATCTGCAAACCAAACAAAAAGTGCCCAGTCACAGGGCATGGGAAGCTGTGCCTGGTTTTCCTCACCTCAAAAGCCTTGGACGATATTAGATCACCATGAGCCAGCAGACCTTGATATCAGCCTCTCACTGAGCACTGAGACAGTTTCCCCAACACCTCCATATGGGAAATACAAGGAAACACTTCCCACACACAGTGACATTAGGATTCCTCACAGGATAACAAGCTCTTGGTCTAGGCTCAATGGTCTCAGAATAGGAGAACAGCTACTGTTTTTCATGAGCCTGGTCTATATGGCTATTGAAGGTATGGTTCTTCCATGTCAAAATTCAAGTGCTTAAGAAATATCCGTTTCTTTATTTTCTCCATTTATTTTTAACCTAACTAAGGATATTTCCTTATTTGAAAAACATACATTTTAGGAAAACAGGGCGGAGCAAGATGGCCAAATAGAAACCCCCAGCCATCATCTCTCCACACAAACACCTAATTCAACAACTATCCACGAAATCAAACACTCTCAGAAGAACTAAAAATCAGCCCCCAGCAGTGCCCCACCAGCAGCTGGGTTTGGGGGCAGGAAGAATGACGCGATTGTGGGACTTCGCATTGAAACCCAGGGCCGCCCTGGCACAGGGGAACACGGCACAGGGCAGAACTCTGCCTGTGCCCATGGAGGGAGCATTCTGACCAGCCCGGCCAGAGGCAAATCATCCGTAGTGAAGCCCAAGTTCCCGCTAGCCCCACCACGGGCCGACAAAAAGCAGCCTAGGGCCCGGACTAAATTCATAATGCAGTTGGACCACAGGCTGCAGTCCTTGGGCAATTCCTGCGGCTGTGCTGGCTCCTGGACTTGGGGTGCACATGATCCACCAGTGGGACGCCAGCCGCTGCAGCCAAGCCAGTGCCTGTGAGTCTCAATACAGGCAGTGAGGCTCAGGCAGAGTCTTCTTCCACTTGAGGAAAGGAAAGGGAAGAGCTCAGAGGACTGTTTTGCAATGTGGGCATAAGCTGAGCCACAGCAAAATAAGTACCAAGCAGATGTCTGAGGCCCCTGAGTCCAGGCCTTAGTTCCTGGACCACATTTCTGGACTCACCCTGGGCCAGAAGGAAACATACTGCCCTGAAGGGAAGGACCCAGTCCTGGCAGGATTCACCACCTGCTGACTAAGTAGCCCTTGGGCTTTGAATAAACATCAGAGGTAGCCAGGCAGCAGTCCCCACTGGCTTTGGGTGAGACTGAGCTGGCTTCAATGTTTCCTGGCACTGGTGGCCACAAGGGAGTGCCCACGTCATTCCTCCTCTAACTACAGAAGCCAAGCACAGAGAGTGAGGGAACAGAGTGAGAGACTTTGCCTGGTCATCTAGGGAATTCTCTTGTATCTTACCCAAGGTCACCAAGCTGGTACCACCAGGAGTCTGCAAGAGTCACAGCATCACTGGGTTTGGGGCATCTCCAGTGCTGATATGGCTGCAGTGACCAAAGACTTTGACTACAACACTCAATTCCCTTTGAGTATCTAGAAAACCTTCTCAAGAAGGGCAGGTTCAAATAAATCCAGATGGTGAAGATTTAAATAACTCTTCAGGCCGGGTGCGGTGGCTCATGCCTGTAATCCTAGCACTCTGGGAGGCTGAGGTGGGCGGATTGTTTGAGCTCAGGAGTTCGAGACCAGCCTGAGCAAGAGTGGGACCCCGTCTCTACTAAAAATAGAAAGAAATTCTATGGACAGCTAAAAATATATATATAGGAAAAATTAGCCGGGCATGGTGGCACATGCCTGTGGTCCCAGCTACTCGGGAGGCTGAAGCAGTAGGATTGCTTGAGCCCAGGAGTTTGAGGTTGCTGTGAGCTAGGCTGACGCCACGGCACTCATTCTAGCCCGGGCAACAGAGTGAGACTCTGTCTCAAAAATAAATAAATAACTCTTCAATGCCTAGACATCGACAAACATCCATAAGTATCAAGAACATCCAGGAAAATATGACCTTGTAACAGAGAATGGACCGGAAAAAAAAAATGGCAAAGAGATTTTCTGTCTCCACAGACTGTCCTGCATCCCTGAGGCCAGTTAAAAGTCTTTCATTAGAACTCCCAGGTGGCTCCAGCCCCCAAGGTGGGCGTCTGGCAGGAGTTCACAGGCTTTGTTTGTGGCTGAAATGGGAGGATTAAATTAGTTAACCACAGTAATTGTCTAAAGCTGAGAACCCTCCCTTTAAAAGCGCTGTATTTCTGCCTATGTTTGGGAAATTTGGGATTTTGAGATGAGAAGGTCTACCATATTTCCTCCTTTGCCGGCAAAATAGACTCACCCTTGCCTTTTTCCTTAAACTGCTTGTCTTTGTTATTCAGCCTTGTGGACAAGTAGCCAGGCTTTCAGTAACAACCTCACCAAACAAACTAAGTAAGGCACCAGTGACCAATCCCAGAGCGATGGAGATAGATAACTTTTCAGACAAAGAATTCAAAATAGCCATCCTGAAGCTCAATGAACGTCAAGACAACACAGAGAAGGAATTCAGAAGCCTATTGAGAAATTTAACAAAGAGATTGAAATAATAATAAAAAAAAATCAAGCAGAAATTCTAGAGCTAGTCTTCTATGATTGAGCTAGGGAAGATACTAAAAAAATACCACTCCCAAGTCAGAGGTGTTAACAATAGAAAATATGAATCATATATGCATTTGTATGACTACTATATATATGCCCATACATGTATATACATATATTCATAAAAACAAAAATATTTGTGTATATCTAAGTGTGTATATATACACATATGGACATATACATAATAGTCATACAAACACAAATAAATATATGTACATACACACAAAAATATCCATCCAAAGGTAAATAACAAATAATAGCTTGACATGGTTAATTCAATTCCATATTTCAAAGATCTGTTAACCAAGGGGAGAGGGATCTAGGGTTTTGATCCACCAACTCCAGTCAGCCACTGATAGAAAGCGACCCTGGGAGCATTAATTCTCTGGCATTTGTAGCCTGTCCCATGAATATGCCAGCTGAATGGGCCACCAGGCCAGAGAAAGCCCTTAGGCAGAGAGACACAGTAGCTTACAGCTGAAAACCTTTGCATCTACTAGCATGGAAATGGGGAGTGCTTAGGGGTTGTGAGCAGGCCAACATGGTCAGTGTCTACAGCAGGAGCCAGCTACTCAGGCTCTCTGCCCAGCTTCAAATCCAGTGGATGAAAGAAGACCCTCCCTTTCTAATAATTCTAATGAGTCTGACCAAAGTTCTGGAATGTAAATCTTATAGCCTCTGGTAGGCTCAAGTGCAATCCTATGGTTGATCAAGCCCAGGCCATATGGCACCAGCCAAACAACATGAATAATTTATTGTATATTTCAAAATAGCTAGAAGAGAAGAACTGTACTGTTCCCAACACAAAGAAAAGGTAAAAGTTGAGGTGATGGACATTCTAATTACCCTAATTTGATCATTAAACATTGTATACAAGTATCAAAATATAACATGCACCCTAAAAATATGTACAACTATGATATATCAACAAAAAATACAAAAAAAGAGAAGAAATTTAAACAGTAGGGTAGGGTGATTCCTCTTAAAAACTCACATATTGGTATATCAGGAGTAGGGAAGAACAAATACAAGGCAGAAAAGATAAACCCAAGAAAATGTGACTCACTGATGTTACAAATACTGAAATACAAATACAGGCTTCTCTTTGCCACTCAGCCATGAGTGTGAAGTCTCCTGGAACACATGACTGTCCCTGAATCTCCCAAATGCCAGTGATAGGGATCACAACTTTATCTAGCCCTCTGTCTGACATAGCTTCTTTTTTGCCCTGGGTTTTCACTGTAGTGGTTGGGAAACCTTAGAGAAAAGAGATTCAGGTACAAGGGGTCAAGAAATAAACTACAGAGGCAAACATCAACCTATTCTTTTATAACACAGAAGAGTGGAGGGGTTGTAGGAAATAATCGAGTTAGTGAATGGGCAGCTTAGGACAGTCTATATAGAAGACTATCTACTCTGTATCTTGTAATATTAAAGGCCAAAGCAATTACAGTCTTGATCTCCCTAAGGAAATAAAGATCAAACTTAAAACCAATGACTGTCAGCATTGAAGATCTGGGTTATATTAATTATATGTTAACCAATACAATAATATAATATATTATCAGTTCCATGTCTGATCAATCACAGAATGGACTATTTTATTTCATTTAAAGCAGTGGTCCCCAACCTTTCTGGCACCAGGGACTGGTTTCATGGAAGATAATTTTTCCAAGGATGTGGGGGTGGGGAGGAGGAGGAGCTCAGGCGGTGATGCAAGTGATCAGAGCAGCTGTAAATACAGATGAAGCTTCATTTGCTTGTCCCCCACTCACCTCCTGCTGTGCAGCCCCCTGGTTCCTAAGTTTCATGGAAGACAAGGGGCTAGGGACAGAGCTCTGGAGCCTAGTCCCTAATAGGCCATGGACCAATACTGGTAGGTGGCCCAGGGGTTGGGGACCACAGATTTAAAGTTCTTTGTAAGAAATATATAACTGTACGATCCAAATTGTATGCTTGCATCCAAAAGAAAAATTATATTCTTGTCACACCCCGAAAGAATCTCCCTTCCTAAGAGTTCTGACAAAAGTACTGACCCTCAGAGGCTTTGATTGGAACAAATGTCTACTTCAGAGCCAACCACAGTGGCCAGGGTCCAGTGCTCCAGTGCAAGTGAAGAGCTGTAACCACCAGATCACTTAGAGAAACTTCTTTCAGGTCAGAAATGTTAGTATGAACTTTTACTAGTATTTCTAGGCTTGCTTTGATCTATGCTTGCCTAGTTTTTCTTATATATGGGGGGTAAGGTAAGAATGCTACTTGATCTAAAAAAAAAAAACCACTTGCATTTGTCCTCATTACACGTATCAGTGTTTGATAAATGATAATTTCTGATGGAGGTAGCACTGCTAATTTATGAGGTCTTGTGTTGCCCTGTGATACATGTAGAGGAATACCACTCACATGCAGTTGCTAAGGATTTTTCATATGAGCACACTGCATTCAAGGGTGCTATAATATGTGGGATCTGCAAAGAAGCTCAACAAAGCTGAAATTGACTTTGTGTACTCTGAATCTTAATATGCAGGGAACAGCAGGCTGTCTACCCATACAAATTGGCTTTAAAAACCAAGCAGTTAATCTTAAGGCAAATAATCTGTTATTTTAATAATTAATTCAACTCCTTAAAAAAAGATGGTTAGAAGCCAGTTACCAAGAGGTTTAAAAAATAGTTATTTTATTGGATTTAACTTTAAATGGCAGTTTAATGTTTAGAAGTAGACAAGTGAGGATATAAATGTTTTAATAATAGGTTTAGATTATTTTGATAATGAATTCAAAAGACCATTAATGATAAGTCTGCAGCAATTGGTGAAATAATCACCGTCAAAAGAAGATTCAGAACAGTAGATATACAGGAGTTTTAGAGAAAATGAGGAAAGAATAGCATGAAAAAGAAAGGTGGTCAAGATACAACAATTAAGGCCAGGTTAAGATATAACAATTAAGGTCACACCTGTAATCCCAACACTTTGGGAGGCTGAGGCAGGAGGATCCCTTGTGGCCAGGAGTTTAAGACCAGCCTGGGCAACAACAAAGTGAGACCCTGTCTCTAAAAAATGAGAAAAAAGATATAATTATTTTCCTTGGTTTTGTGTCAAAGTTTTTTTCTATTTTTATTATGATTAGAATATTATAAAGCATGTCAAAAAGATTTAACAAAATTTCACAATGAACTTTTAGTGAGAGAAACATTTTTTTAAAAAGTTTAAAATAAAATAGGTAGAGAATATCAGTAGCAGAGGGAAGGAATTAGATAGAGATTCACAAAGTCTGAGTTATAGATTCAGCTCAGCCATTACCTTGACAACTATGGACACAAGTCCTACCTCAACCTATCCTAGTTTGTTTTGAAAATGAAGGTGATGAACTTGATAATCCTAAATATCCCTTTGAGCCTTAAATTCTGTGATTCTATACATTACTTTTTTTTAAAAGTTAGTGCATTGGAATTTCAACAGAAATCCTAAATCAGAGATCAGTGGGAATTGTGAATATTGAAATATATTCATATGAGAAATAAAATCAAGTTTGAAACATAATTGAACATTCTCTCAAGCTCGTTTTATATTCTCCAACAGCCTGTGTAGTGAGTGACGTTATTGAATAAAAATTAAAAGGCAATGACAAACATTTTTAAGAGTCATATTTATTTCCTTTAATAAATGTGTGTTTGAAGGCAAGAAAATAGCATTTCAACTCTGCTTTCTTTCATCCTTTTTCATTCGTCTAAAATCTATTGAATTTTCCTTTGCCTTTTTAGGGAAGCTAAAACAAACAAAATCACATCTAATTTACATACAAGCATCTTTTCATAAGACTCTTTGCCTATGCAAAAGGTTTCTTCCCTGTTGGTTAGCAGTTCAGGGATTAGTATTTATGTATTTGTTAACTCCAGGTGCTAAACGGATTCAGGCACAAAGTGCTTTATCAAAGGACCTGAATTCCATAAAAATAATCTCTTCCTTTCTTTTATATTCCCATCTTCCTAGACGTAAACTAAATTCAAAATGTTTTAACTCAATATTATATTAAGTAGAAGGAAGTTATTGAAGATTAGAAATTGATGTTTAAATTTCTGGTTTGTTCAAATAAATAGAGGTGCTATTCATGAGCTGCAGAATGTTAGAAAAGGATCAGATCTGGGAGCAAAGATGATGAGTTCAGCACTGGAGGTGCCTTGGAGAAGGCAAAATGGAGATGTCCCAGGAGGCATAAAATGTACAAGTCTAGAGCTCCGTCAAGAGGTTTGGGCTGGAATCATCAATTTGAGAGCCATTGGCATGTCCTTATGGTTAATTAAAACAATGGGCCTGTGGAAAAGAGTCTCTGAGAAGAAAGTACCATGAGACAGACACCTCCCTGCCTTCACCTCAGTATACCCTGCAACAATCTTATGGGTGAATATCATTAACTTCATTTTACAAATGAAGAAATTAAGGCTCAGAGAGAAGAAGGCAAGAGATTTTTCCATGGTGAAATATTCCTTTTTTCCTCCATCCTCTACTTTATCTTCAGTCAAAATAATGAAATGTGGCTCTTCCCACCCCAGTTCCATTCTCATCAGAATAAGCAGTCGCTGATGGAAATCAGTCAAGGAGATGTTGCCTATGGTTTCTCAGAGAAGACCTGTGTGATTTCTAGCATGGAGGATGCATGCTTACAGATAATGAGAAGAGATCAAATTGAAGGCAAGAAAAGCTACAAGCCATCTTCCTTGAGCCATCAGCTGCACAGTGAGAAAAGTGATATTTGTATTATTATTTCTCATCCTTATTTGAGTCTTGCCAGCCCAAGAGTTTAATGTTCTTGCAATCCTTTTTCTATTATTATCTTTCCATTTTCATTAGGTGTCTGTCACTGGACTTCTCTGTGGTGCGAATTCCAATATCTCATGTAATTTTCATTGCCCGCTTGGACTTTGGCATTACCCCACCATCCTGGGCTTTTCCTTATTGACCTGTCCAGCTCTTTTCTTCCTGTCATGTCAACCTTGACACCGGAAGGCTGGAAGGCTGGAAGCCAGTCACAGACACACACACAGCTCTTCCTGGAAACACAGGGCTGAGGTTGGAGTCTGCTGAGGCTGGGGAGGGAGGAGCTATGCAAGTCAGATAACTGTATAGCAAACACCGTAATAACTTTCAGTTTGTGCTAACAAACGCTTCCACACTTCCAAGACCCAGGCAGTCCCCATGGAAACGGGGCTTTGCTGTTGCAGTTATATCAGAATTCTCTTCAGTAAATAATCAGTGATAACACATACTTTCCTTCCTCATTGTCTTTGGCACAATGGAGACTCCTCAACTGATAAGAGAGAACAAAAGGAGAGGGTTGCTATTGACTCCTGTATGTTAGGTGCTTCTAAAAGCCCCCACCATGGGAGAGAAGCAGCAATGGGAGTTTAAGCAATGAAAGTTTTTTAAAAAAACAGATAACAATGAATAAGCACATTTCTCTGCAGGCTGGTTAATAACTTGCTGAAGAGGCTACAGTCGTGGTTAGCTCATTGGCATCAATGAATACTTACTATGCCCCAAATATCAAGACTTTATACTAGGTCCTGCCCAGGGGCTGGTCTAAGTTCTATAGGTCCTGGAGCTTATGCAGTGGGGAGAGGGAAAGGGAGAGTCTTTCAGACAATAATACAAAATCTTGAATACAGAATTAGGTATAGGGCTTTAGAAGGGTCCCAAGCAAAATGAGGGGTCCTCAAGTTTCAGCCTCATTGGCTTCTTGGTAAACACACCTCTGATCCTAGAAACAGAATAATAAATCATGATACACACAATAACAATGATAACAGTGGCAGTAGCAGCTACTGTATGCTGGATACCTAGTCCTGTGCTAAGCACTTTACATGCATTATTTCATTAAATCCTCAAAACAACCCCATGAATTAGATACCCATTTTGCAGATAAGGAAATAAAGGCTCACTAACTTGCCAAAGGACACAGAATGGTGGAAGTGGATTCCAAATCAGAGATTCTTACTTCAAGAACCAAGCTCTTAACCACCAAGGTACAAAGTTCTCAAGAAGTTCTCAATAGTATTGTGGCAACATTAAGGGAAATACCTGAGCCAGTCTTGGAAAGTGCAGGAAAAAAATTTCTTTCTGGAAGAGACAATACTTAAAGCAGCATTTTTAAATCTCAGCAAAATCCCACAGCTGAGAATTAATGACTTAAAGAACAAGTAAGGAAGTGGCAGGGGTACGAGTGGGAGTCCCTCTAGAAAGAGGTCACAGCAAGAACAAAGGCAGAGTAGTGGGAAATAGCCTGACAGGTGCAGTAGGTACCTATCAGGTAGGGAAGGGCAGGAATTTGATGCTGCTTGAGGCTACAGGGCAAGTCCAGGGATTTGTTGGTGGAGAGAAGGGGCCATAATACAGAGGTCATCATATGTCATGCTAAGCAGAGTCTTATTCTATCAGAGGGAATGACATGTATAAAACTATCATGACACCTGGTACTGACAGAATCAGAGGTACATTTTTTCAATAGTCACTCTGATTCCTTTGTGAATAATGTATATGATGAGGACAAGTCCAGTTAACTTTGCCCTTTTCTATTTTAGACATAGGTTATGCCTTCTATGATCTCTAGATATGACCCAAAAGTCCCAGAGAAATGATTGTATGGATGGTTTAGTGACAACCTACTTTTATCTCTGGAAGACAGAAATCTCAGTACAACTCCACCAGGAAATGGGATGGCAATGCCATCTTCAGACATAAGTGTTGGGGAGGCCTTTCCTGCTAACCAACTGCATTGGTTTACAAGGGAAACAGAGTCCAGAGCAGATAAAGGTAGCCACTCCGTTCAGCTATACTTAAAATAGAGAAGAGAAAATAAAAAATCAAAAATGTGTCCATGAGCATCAACCACTTGGCTTATTTCTAGATCAAACAATATGAATGATAAGAGGAGCATTTTGATAGCATGGCAGACATTGCTCATTGCCTACCCAGTATCTATTCTCCTCTTTTTCCTTACTAACAGCATCCTGATTTTGTGCAGGCAACAATGTTCCCAGCTAAAATTACTTATTCTCCAGAGTCCTAGGCAGTTAGAGGTGGCCCAGCAACCCAGGCAAATAAGATGTATGCAGTCGTTATTGGGTGGGGCTTCTAAGAAAGTTTCCAAAAAAGGAACAGAAGAAGCAGGCTCAATTTGCATGACCATTTGGGCTTTTGAACCTCCTGCCCAGATAAAAGATCTGAAGCTAAAAATGAAACAACTGTCTTGTTACCATGAAGTGACTATCATGAAGATGAAGGTCTTCACTTCAAAAGGTGGAAAGAGGTGGAGAGAAGAATTGGATCCTTGATGCATCAGTGATGGCCTCTCTCCAGATGTCTCAATTGTTTTATGCAGCTGAGTTGCTGCATAAAGTTGATGCAATTCAAGCAATTCCAGGAAGGAATTTGACCACAGGAGGGGATAACCAGGAGAATCCTGGAGATATTTCTGGTGCTACAAGAAAAAAATAATAATCCTAAAATAATCCTAACACCCAAGAAGAAATAATCAGAACCTTATTTTTCATGCCAATTTCTACTCTGGTTTGGTTCAAGCATTGAAACTGGTCAGGCAGGGTTTTTTGAGTGGTGCAGATAAAAGTGTATTATTATCCATCTAGAATTTATTGGAAATAAAGCAGCATAAAGATTAAAAACAGTTTTTTAAACCTTTGTCCAATGTTTACCAGAAGGGGCAGTAAAAATAAACAAAAGCAGAAATTTCAGAATTAAAAAAAAAAAACCAACCCAACTCTGATTCCCAAAACATATATCAGAGGATGTCTATAAAACCATTTACCCTCATCCAACTCAAATGGCTACCGAACTCTAAAATTTGCAGCATATGTTGGGAAGATATCATACTTCTAAACACTGATCTGTTGACATATCAGTAGCATTTTCCTTTGTAAGTTATATAATTTTCTATCCCAATTCTAAAGTAGGCACTTCCTCCCCAACCCCTGCCCTCTAAAGGCTCTTTTGTCACAAACTGCCATAACTCACCAATCAGGAAAGCAAATTTCAATTCATAAAAGAAAACCATGGGTGACCTATTCAGTCCCGTGGTTTCATTTCCATAACAAAGACCAATATGCAAGCCATTTTCAAAGTCTGGAGCAGCTATGAAAAATTGTGGCTGAATAGTCTATTTTCTGGTTAGGATTCATATCAAACATCACCCCTCCCCCAAGGAGTTTTCACTAGGGAACAGAATGTTCTGGAAAGAACTGAACTCTATGATTGAAGTGGGGGTGCAAGAAATTTTTTTATTATAAAACATAAAACCTAAGTAGTGACTTTGAATCATTTGTATTTATTTATTCTCCATGGGTAATAGGAACCTCATTGTTTCTCAATGTTTGTGTAACTAAACTTTATCAGCTGGAGCTTATCTTTAATTCAGAAGTCTGAGCTGTCCATCAAGCAATACCTGGTGAAAAGAAATCTGGAAGGTTATTGACATGTCCTCCTGAATATGTGAATTGAATGAATTATTCTTACTTGGTGAGAAACAGTAAACCAGCATGTATATGTGTGCATGTGTATGGGCACATGTGGAAAAGGGTATAAGGAAGTAATTTTCCTAGTATGGATGTTCAAATATTGTTAATATGAAGAAGTATTAATTACCATTCTTTAATAAATAGCACAGAGAATCCATAATTGGGGGAATAGCTGTAAGTAGAATGTAATCAAAATATTGGGGGTATATGCATAATGGGCTAGGGTATTACAAGTTAATTGGATATGAATGTATTAAAAATGCTAAGACTCTCAAGGAGAATACATGTTTTAAATGCACACAGTTTTTCTGGTTTTTTTTCTTCTTTTACTTTGGTGAGATATTTACCATATTTACATGAAATAGAATTGTGGCATCTATTTCATAAAATATTCAGTTTTTAAAATTTCTTTTTAAAAAGATTTTCCATCACTTTTCTTACAGTTACACATTGTTCCTCTCCAATATTCTCTTTTCACTGTCTCCCACTGGAAATTCTACAATTTCTCTAATACTTCATAGATGACCATTGGTCTTATAATACAAAAATTATATTGCTCTTGATTTGATCCTAAGCCAGGTAAAATGTTGTTTTTAATTCAAACCTTTGCTAAACCTCAGAGTACAAAAATTCTCAATTCATAAAGGTTTATGATACTCCATGTCAATAAACCTAAGTCAAATGGAAACAAACAGTAAGAAATACTTTCATAGCCAGCAATCTAGATACTATAATGTGGGCTGCAGGTACAGTATGATCATGGCTCTGGCTCTTTTTTAGGGGGCGGGAGTGTGGCTCTTGCCTTAGCTTTTGTCTAGGAAAGATTTGCTCTTAGGTAAATTCCCTTTTGTCTGCAATTTGGCTAGCAGTATCAACTGGGGCAATGCAAGAGAGTGAAATTAACCCCAAGCCTAAAGGCCTTCCTGTCGTTGGATTGGTTGGGAGACATGTCTGTGCTTGGGTTTCTGGACCGATCACAGGAGAAAGGATAGACTGACATGACTGGACTTGGTACTGGGGATAGGTTCTGGGGCATCACATGATGTTTTAGGGAGATGTGTTGGACTGAGCCCTAAATAAAGGAGGAAGGAAGAAAAGGCTGCAAAGAGGTAATCAACAAAGTCTACTGAGTCCACCTTATGGAGATCATAGAACCAGCCCAAATGTGAAACAGATGAAAGACAGAGATTTACTTGGTGGAGTGTTGCTAAGAGAGGCCCAAATTTGTAAATTGTAACAGACGATTGGACAGGAAACTAAAGTAAAAGAAGAATCATACAATATTTAGCTCTATGAGAAGTCATTACTGATTGGGAAAGAAACTCGAATGTGAGTAGGATGGTAATTTCTTGTGTCAAGTAGAACTCAGGATGTTCAAATTTCTTCAGGAAACCATAAATTCCTATAGCTGAGAATGTGCTTGAAACTTATTAGATTCAGCCTCTACCTAAGGTAGGCAGAGAGGAAAATGTATAAATTTGTGATTTCCAGGTCCCTATATAGATCTTGCCATACTTTTATGGGATATTTCATGAATTTAATTCTTAGCAGCAAAATTCACAAGTCAAAGAATGAATGTTTCCATTTAAACATTTGATAACTTGCCAAAATATGCTTTGAAATGTCATACCAACATACCCTATCCCCAATAGTATTTGAATGCACATTCTTCACATTTTGCCAGCATTAGAGAATATCAAATCTTAAATTCCTACTAATCTGATAGGTAAAAATAATAATAATAAGGTAATATTTTGAGTTAAGTTTCTTTTATATGAACAAGGATGAATATCTTTTTATATTTTATTAACTCTTTTAATTTGCATTCCTTTAATTATTATTACAGTGGTGATTTATCATATGCTTACTGGCCTTTTGCACTGGAATTCAGTATGTTTTAGAATGCTCATTTGTAAGAACTCAGAAATTAATATTATGGGACATCTTAGTGAAGGATTACTTTCAGGGTGCCAAATAGTTTTGTGACCTAGTTTGTAATTTATCAGTTTTACTTGATCCAAGGATACTGAAGATGCCAAGCATGTATCTTAGATGATTTGCCCTAAATACCAGCCTTTTGGTAAGCAGAGTGATTAGACAAATTTGGATGCTTTTTATATGATGAGATCTTTATTTTCTGATAGTCTACATCAATGGTGGTGGGACTACTCATATGTTAGGGATGGTAGTCTTTGAGTGTTAAGAAACTTTTTTTTTTTGGTCTGGAAGACCTCTTGCATCTCTCTTTGAAAGAGGCAACAGGAGCAGTGTTGGATTAGAGAGCCATCAGGTTAATATCATAAATTTTATGCATAAGGTCAGCTCATGGAGGGGGCTTCTCTATTTCCATTTCTCTTGCCTTTCTGCATGACCCCATATCCAAAGGGTCCGTTCATCCTGTTCTCCCCCTCACTCACTAAGCCCCAGGCTCACAGTCTGCTGGGAATACCTATAACAGCCAAACTCTCTCCTGCCCCAGGGCCTTTGCATTTGCTATTTCACCTTCAAGCCTTCTTTTAGGGCTCTGAGCAAGGCTGGCTCTTATTTTCCGTCAAGTCTGTTGGATGGAAGGTCATCTCCTCAGAGGTGGCCCTAGCTATCTTTTATCACAAGATTCTGTTTGTTTCTTCCTTGGTACTTATCATAATTATTTAAATGTACACTTTTAAAAGTGTAAAATGGAATATTAAAAAAGTAATTATTTTGCTTATCTGTTTATGTCTGTATTTTATAATTTATCCTACTAGAAAATAAGCTCCATGAGAAGTAGGATCTTGATTATTTAGTTTGCATTAAATTTGCAAAATATCTCTGTTTTGCGCTTGGGCAATGGAAACAATTCCAGGCCTCTGTAGGAATCAAGTGATGAAAATACACTTCCCTGGGCTCTTGTGGGATGGATTACAAAGTCAAGGCTTCTTTCCATGATGTTATTGAACAGAAGAATATTTGCAATTTTTCAAACTCCCACACCTCCTCTCCTCAAAAAAAAATCCTGTAATTATATGCGCTATTGAGACTATGTTTCAGGTTAAAAGTATATTTGCTATCAATTTAGCTTGTGTTACAGTAACACTTTTAACCAGAGCTATAATTATGCTCAGGGTATGAAAAGTTACATCTGTTTATACTGACACTTGATTGCTCAGTTCATCATTACCAAATGTCTATAAAAATGAACTTGAAGCTGGAAGCATATCTTCCACGCACTCTCCTGTTTAATTACATTTACGGAGAGAGGCAATTGGTCACATATATTATCCATGGCTTGGAAGTTGCCATTTAACGATATTTGTCCAAGGAAAAGCACTAGCAAAAGGAAACAAAAATCTACCACTTTGCTCTCATTAAGTATGGATATATATGAATATGAGTGAATACTTACATATAAAAGATATATTTATTTAGATTTGTTTTATATACACGCAAATGTATATATTCATACAAAATTAATGTGTAATATATATTTGTATCATTTATATTTATATAAAATACATACCTTTATACATAGAACAATTTGCCTGATTCATTAAAAGCAAAAAGTCCAAAGTAGCAACAGTGCAGGTATAATATAACAAGATATCATTCTTCACAAATTACACAGTCACTACATTATAAGTACTCCTTTTTATTTGTTATCTCACAGGTACTTGCCATGTTTATGTTGAATGGATTTTTTATAATTCACAAGAAAAGGAAGCATGCATCCTTTAAGAGACAATTCTAATTGGAATCTTAATCTATTTTTGTATTCCCTCTTCTTGTGTGGCTGATTTCTTCTTAACATCCTCAGATATTACACTTAATAAAGTAAACCACATTTCTCCTCTAAGGTTGAAAAGGTGCTTGCTATTTAGAAAAGGTCAAGAAATATCCTTTCCTGAAAAGTATTCTTACTGTCTAATAATTATTCAATCATGACTCATTTGCTTTATGCCTGCCATTTGAGGAGCTCTTATGACAGAGCATTTTAGTTTCTATAATAGCCCTACTGACTAATACCAGAGTTGGAGAGAAGAGATGAAAGTGTCCATTGTTTAACACATTTCTGCCCAGAGCAAGTCTTTGGAATTCTAACAAAGGTTTCTAAAAGTTGGACTTCAAGATCATTTCATATATCAGTAATAACCAGACACAACCCACAGACCTTCCTCCAAAGTGCCTCTATTAGATTGGATTAGGTATGTAGCCTCATCTGTGTTGGAGTGGAGGAAGGTTGAGGAAACTAACAGTGAACATCCTTAATAATCTCTTGGCCATACATCCTAGAAGCATGTGGAGGCTAAGGGTAACAAAATAGCAAATAGAAGAAAACGTTTAAAAATCACTCCCAAGATATGCAACCATACCCAGCAGCTGAATTTGATCAACTCCACTGACAAGGGCCAGTGGGTTTGTCCACGGCCGTCAGTTACTCAGGATTACCTGCGCAGAGAGAACTGGAGGACCAGCCTTTCCATTGCCTGACCCCATAACCTCATCATCTGCCTCTAAGCCTTTTGGGTGGAAAAATTTGGGGCTCCACGAAAACCTTCCAGGGATCCCATGTTTTTCAAAGGGACTGCTGCAATGTTGATAAGCACAAAGAAGCAATACTGCCCACTCTTATCTCAGGGGAAACAAGGTGAGCGGGAAGCACCTAACAGACAACAGGGAACCTGTCTGCTGTTTCTTGCCAAGTACAAAACACACTCTCCCAAATGTTCAAAAATAACTCTTCAAAATTCTCGTTTCTTTTAAACCCATTTTATTCATTTTTACTGAGTGCCAAAACATGTCCTCATTTGCACAGTACTAAGTACTTAGCTCAGCTGTGAAATAACACCCATGACATGGACCAGAAGTTAAACTAGAAATTTCACAGGACTACAAAGTATTGAAAACTGGGTCCTCTTCCCAACACCCCACTCTGCAGCTATTCTAAAGTGTGGTGTTTCAGTACATTCTGATGGGATGTGCTGAATCTCATTCATATTAATTTGACCCCTAACATGAATATGAGTACAGGTGAAATATGTGAATGTATTGAAAGAGAGGAATAAGACATAGAAATTCCCCAACATTCCCTCCAATCCATGTGATTCTTTTCTTGCAGCTGGCACTGCAGTCAAGAAAGTCCTTTTGTTTGTTTACTGAAACATAAATCTGCCAGAAGAACCTAACTCTAAATTACTGTTGCATTTCTGATGGAAAGCTGCCACATAATTTAAATTCTAACAGCTCAACAGCTTCCCGTATTTCTTATTTGTAACTTGCCACCGCACAGACGAAGTGCATTGTACTATCATTTTAATAAATAGTTTTTGAGTGAAGGCCATTTTTCTTTGTGTCCAAATTCCATCTGTTTATTTTTTCTTTCCCTTTACTGACATATCCTGAGATTCAATAAAGGGCTTTGAAAAGTCATTTTATTTCAAAGGTAGCCATCATGTTTCAACAGCCAATAAACCAAATGACCAAATAGAATGATGTGCTCAAACCGCCAAAGAGGAGGTGAGCAAGTGACAATTCTGGTTTGTCACTTTGTCTGAAGGGAAAGGATACTGTTGATTTCTCTTGTTCAGCCACTTAGTTGTGAGTAAACATTATTTTTTAGAAAATCAGTTTTCTTGGGTTTTCTCATCAACGAAGTATTTTCCTCATAACAGCAGATAATTACCTAGTATATTTGGGAAAATGGAGTCCATCTTCACAATAGAGACGGTACTTAGATACGGACTGAGTACAATTGGATTCACCATCCAAGCTATGAAGAAATGGATATCATGCAACTTTTAATCTTGTATGAAACAAAAAGATTAAATTGTCAATATTACAATGAACTGCCGTGACGAGCCCTATGATAGAACTGTACTCTCAGAGCTGCTTCTAATAATATGTATGCAAGGAATAGATTTTTCCTGATAATGCATGTAATTAGGGTACAGAACAAAATGTTCTGTTCAAATTCATGACATGTCCAACTAATAAAAGAAGAGAGGATAAGGCCCTTGCTATTTATTTGCATGAAAAAGCTTCAATATAGGATATACTTTAGAGAAATTAGTTTTTAATCTAGGTGACTAGATGAGATTTTGACCCTGAACTGTTTTTTGAGTTAACCTGTGAGAATTTATGCAGAAATAAGACTGTGATGCTTACAAACCAGACAGGCATTGCTTTCTTCATTAATTCCTGAATGTCTTATACAGTCAAGAGAAGCAGAAAATTGGTCCTTTTAAAAGCCCACCTTATGAGAATTTGCTTTTATGAAACATAATCAGCAAAAGCAGATAGGAATCTTAGCAGTAATGTATTCTTTTTAAATGTAGACATTCAAGAAGTTAGATACATTGATTCAGCGGTGATGGTTCTCCACTGACCTGCATAAAACAGAAATCTATGGTTGTATATTGTTATGAATATATTCAGGAGGCCTCTTGCTACCATCGTACCTGCTCTTCAGGGTGAATTATGGACTACACAATGGGCACTTGAAAGAAAGCTTTACATCAATTTTCATGTTTATGATAAAGCTTAGTGTCACATTCACTGGATTTATGCAAGAAATTGCTGTTAAGAGATTTTCTCCTCATTTTTAAAAACAATGGCTGATATCAACATTATCCAGGTAATGGATCATGTAATAACAATAATCCACGCTGATGCAAAAGAAAATAGCTGAAAGCATGAGATAAAAGGCAAAGGTCTCATGTATGTTTCATCACCGCTTGCCACACTAATAATTAAGGTAGCTGTCATACTCCTCACGCAGATATGTAATATAAAGGTAGTCCGGACTATGTTAGTAAAAGGCACCAAGATCCACTTGGATGCTTAAACCAGAAAGACAGGAGTCATCTCTGCTTCTTCCTTTTACCTTTCCTCCCACTTCCAAGCCATCAACAACTTCTGTCAATTTTTCTTTCCAACGTATAGCACAAATTTGTCACTTTTTTGTTAGCTCCAGCTTGGTTTAGACTATCATCTCCAATTGCCTAGTCTCCTAAAAAGTTTTTTTATTTTTAATCTCTCCATCCTTGGCCTCCTCTAATCCATCTTCCACCAAGCACAAGAATAATCAGATTATATTGATCTAGCTTAAAATCTTCAATGGCTTCCCCTTGTATTTAGAATAAATTCATAGACTCAAACCCTCCAAGATCTGGCATTTGCTTCTCTGCCTAACCTGATTTCCCAAGGAGCCAACACCACCATATCCATACTCCTTGGCCTGAACTACTTTTCAGGCAGTTCCATCTGCCTGAACTACTCTTCATTGTCTTCTTTCCTCATCTCTCAGCTAAAACAGCCTCTCTTCTTGATCGCAGCATCTAGAGTAGATACTCATGAGTTTCCTTTGTTGTGCTTACCAAAATCTGCAATTATTTTTTGTACTGACCCTTTTCTTTGTCCTTCTCCCTATGGCAAGGTCAGCATCCCAAAGCCAGGGATGATGTCTGTCTTGATTGCTATCAAATCCACTTAACTACATGTCCTCCATCAATGTTTGTTGAATTAATATATGAACATACTCCAACACCATTTTCATAGATAGAGACAGAAAAAATGCAGAGATGAAGATAAATTCCAGGAGGAAAAACTGCTTGTCCTTGATTTGTTTTCATGTTCCAGAAACACAGGTTTTCCTTCCTCCCCATCCTAATATAAATGTGCAATTATATCTAATTTTCACAAGTGGAAAGTGAAGGGAATATATACTCTCACATACTGCAATCATAAAGCTTGCTCAAAGTGTCTATATTTTTTTATTTGTGAGTTAGCAAGTGAGCCAGATTTTTCTTTAGAAGTAAGATAAACCCTTTTGGAAGCTTTGCTACCTCTTGGGCCACTTAAGTAACAGAGATATTAGAGCTGTTAACGCATCCCCGAGTGCCGCATTTATTGCTAAAGAACATGACTCTGGTTATATCCACTTGTGTGCATTCACTGTAAAAAACAGTATAGCAGGCTTATAAAAGTTAAAAAGTTCTTGGCTGATGTTAGTGAAATCTCTCATAAATCAAAGTACAGTGAGAGAGCTAAAGCAACTATTTTATAATAATACATAAGGAAAAAAGATTTCATGGACATATGTATGTTTTAAGCAGACAAAATATTTTATAATGTTTTTTCTATTTTAAGTACTATTTTCTCATTATTATTCATTGCCCAAAGAAAATTCAGAAAGTAAAATATAGTTAACGAAAAACTATCATACTTATTAAATTGACATAATTGCCAAAGGTATAAATTTTATTCCATACAATTTAAAACTTAAAAACTTAGCAAACATGAACTAATAAGGGATACAATGAAAAGTTCATATAAGTTTTATGTAAAAATAGTTGATTTTAAAGAAACATTTAACTCCAATGGTTATGAGTACAGTCTTTTCTGTAATTAGGAATAACTTAATGACAGTTTTTATAAACATAGCTAAACTATATATGATAATATTCATTCCCATAAACCAGGGACAGGCACTTTCAAACGTAATTCATCCAGTCAAATACATCATCTATCCAGTTAAGGTTAGGCACTGGGGAGATTCTGACCTCACCAAGCAGAAGAGATCATCCCTCCCTTAAAAAACATTGCTCATTCCACACTGAAGGGATTCTGATCACCCAGATGCACAACAGTCTGACCAGTTGAGCATAGAGTCATTTATAGGGCTTCTATGGTTTACCCACTGGTGTGAGTCCCTGGCTCAGTGGTCATGATTATGCAGCACACATGTGAGGTCCACGAACTTGTGAGTCCATATATGTATCTATATATGCACACAGTTTACTATGATGAATATGCCTGGGGTAACATAGTAATCCTGAAAAATTTTGGACTCTTATAGCAAAAGGGGGGAGGGAATCAAAAAGTCTATGTTTCCAGAATCAGAAAGATCCTTACAGCTTGTGCCTCCAAAGGAAAGAGGTATGAAAGTCATGTAGCACAGGCAGAAGAAAACACCACAGATACAAAGATGTAAGGGAGAGAGACAGAGCTACAGGGCTATACAATCAGGAGAAGCCCTTCTGCAGGGGAGTCACAAAGGCTCCGTCCTTTAAATGTTAGAGGGACAAAACTCTCTACTTAAAAAAGCTAATCTACATTTGATGCTAGAGTTCTTCTGGGGAAGTAGCACATCTATGTTCTGAGGAACTGGCTCCCCTAGCACATCCCAGAGTAAGACAAGCATGGTAGATACTTAAAGGAGAAGACTAAAACTCCCAGCCAAAGGTTTTCAGCAGCTTCTAAGAAAAGAGGAAAAGTGAAATATAAGAGCCTCATTGTAACTACATATATACACATACATATACACAAACACACACACACAGACATGCAAACACATGCCTATATCTTGGTCTGTTTAGGCTGCTAGAAGAAAATATCACAGACTGGGTGGCTCATAAACAACAGAAATTTATTTCTTACACTTCTGGAGGCTGGGAAGTCCAAGATTAAGGCATTGACAGATTCAGTATCTGGTGAGGTCCCCCTTCCTAGATAGCTGTCTTTTTGCTGTAACCTCACATGGCAAAAAGAGGTGAGAGATCCCTCTGAGGTCTCTTTTATATGGGCATTAACGCCATTCAAGATCATAATCACAAAGGACCCACCTTCTAATACCATACCTCAGGAATTAGAATTTCAACATACAAATTGGAGCAGGGACACAAACATTCAGACCATAGCACCCACATACTTGCATACACCCACAAACATGCAAACATACACACAAATATGAACACATGTATGCATACACATGTGCATAAAAATTCACATGCATGCACATACAAAAATCTGCACACTTGAACACCTCCACACATTCACAACACACATGCACACATACCTGGACATATGCACACATGCAACAATGCTCATTCACACTTTATTTACTCTACTAAACTGCAGATAGTCATTATTGGAGTGAAGGTTCAGTCATTTTCATTCAGTCATTTTGTTACTTTATAAAAGTCTGCATTAAAGAACCTCTGCAGGAATTGTTTTAAATCAGTAGTAACAAAATAAATGTCCCACAAGTTGGGTCCAGTCCATAGACTCACTTTATTTGGCTCACAAACTATTTAAGACACTTTGAATTGGTTGCCAACATTTATACATCGGGGAGTTTTATATAAAAATACAGACCTCCATCTTCTTCTGAAAAAGTAAGAGATATGGCAACACTGGACTCACAGTCCTGTAATGCTGACAACTGACTGGAGCTGGGGGTTGTCAAGATCCCCCAGTGTCCAACTCCTTTAGTCTATGGTTTCTTAAATGCTACTGTGCATGTGTATCATCTGGAGAATGTTGTTAAAATGCAGGTCCTAATTCAGCAGGTCCAAGATGAGGCCTGAGAGGCTGCATTTCTAACAAACTCTCAAATGCTGCCCTGCTTCCACTTTATGGACCACACTTTGAGGTTCTAGTCAACCACAATCCCACTTTATATAGAATTGCCAGATTTTGCCAAGATAAATACTAAATGCCCAGTTAAATTTGAATTTCAAGAATACTGAATTTTTAAAAAAATTTAGTATGTTTCATGCAATATTTGAGATATAGTTGTATTAAAAAATTTTGTTGTTTCTCTGAAATTCAAATTTGACAGGGCATCCTGCATTTTATCTGGAAACCCTATCTCTATACCTAATCTGTCCTCAAATCTCAATCCACTTCACTGGCCTCTGTGGGGATTTGAATTTTGCAGATGCTCAGACAGGGATCCAGGCACATGTGATTGATGGGGGAGCGGGGGTGGCTCCCAGGATAAAGGGAGCCAGGAAGTGGGGCAGAACAGGGCAGGGAACAGGAGCCAAGCAAGGATGTGAGCTCAGCTGGAACCTAACTTCAGCTGGATCCCAAAATGAGCTCTAAAGCATAAATTGCACCACAGAGTTGGTCCCACTTTGAAGCAAAAGGGTTGTCCTTTTGTTCTCTGTGTTAGGCATTGGCTGTGGGCAGCCCCAGGGCTGGGAATAACCTTCTAGGTGAGAATAACCTTCTTTACTGAGAATTCTCTGACGAAGAAGGTAAATGTCAGCTACTAGCAACAATACTCACAGCAGCTGGGAGATGAGTGAACCTCCCTAGAGAAGGAGATCTTGGCATCAGAAACATCCACTGTGGATATTCTGGTTATAGGGAACCATTTGGACTACACACACCATCCCCTCATATGCAAAATTCATTCATTGTTTTGTTGTCTCCCAAAGGCAGCATTGTTTATTGAACTCTGTCTTTGAAAGACTTTTTTCTGTCTGGAGGCATTACACACCACAAGCAGCCACAGTAATACCCTATATTGTACATCTCTTAATAATTTACATATGACCTTTATCTATAATTCAATCCAATTAAATCCAGCAAGTAGTTACTGAGCACTTACTATGTGCAAATCATGATAACATATCACTTGATCTTTTCAAGCACTTTGTGGGCATAAGCAGGCTAGGTAGCCTCAACTTCATGCTTAACAGATCACAGAACACAAGGTATACCAAATGCAACTCTTCTTTTTTTTTTTTTTTTTTTTTTTTTTTTTTGAGACAGAGTCTCACTCTGTTGCCCTGGCTACAGTGAGTGCCGTGGTGTCAGCCTAGCTCACAACAACCTCAAACTCCTGGGCTTAAGCGATCCTGCTGCCTCAGCCTCCCGAGTAGCTGGGACTACAGGCATGCGCCACCATGCCTGGATAATTTTTTCTACATATATATTTTTAGCTGTCCATATAATTTCTTTCTATTTTTAGTAGAGACGGGGTCTCGCTCTTGCTCAGGCTGGTCTCGAACTCCTG
>CM052436.1:150701860-150791539 GCA_028533085.1 Varecia variegata | reverse complement strand
TAATTATATTAATAGTGTAACATCAAAACAAGGATATGGACACTGGTAAAATGTGTGTGTATAGTTCTATGCCATTTTGTCACATGGGTAGATTTGTGTAACCACTGTTACAACCAAGATTCAGAGCTATTCCACAAAGAGCTCCCTTATGCCACCCCTTATTCACATTTAGTCACATCTCACACCATCCCTAACACCTGGCAAACGCTAATCTGCTTTCCATCTTTATAATTTTGTCATTTCCTTAATCTTTATAAATGGAATCATACAATACCTGGACTATCAACAAGAGCCTTTATCACTCAGTGTAATGTCCTTGAGTTCTATCCAAGGTGTTACGTATCGTAAGATAAATAATACATAATACATAAAATAGTAACATAATAAATAATAAATAAAAGAGTAACAATTCATTCTTTTTTATTGCTGAGTGGCATTCTATGATATGGATGTACAACACTTTATTTAAATCTATTGTTTTCAATTTTATTAATTTCTGGCTTATATTTATTATTTTCTTTCTTCTGCTTGCTTTGATTTTAATTTACCCTTATTTTTTCTACTTTCCTAAGATGGGAGAATATTGATTCTATGATTTTCATCTTTTCTAATTCCATGAATTCATTATAAATATGTTGTTTAGTTTCCGAGTGTTTGGAGATTTTCCCGTTTTTCTATTATTCACTTCTAGTTTGAGAACACACTTGTATGATTTCAATTATTTTAAATGTGTTGAGGGAAGTATTAAGGCCCAAATAATGGACAACACTGGTATATATTCTGTGAGTGCTTTAACAGAATGTGTATTCTGCTATAGTTGGGTGGAGTGTTCCATATGTATTGATTAGGTCCTGTTGGTTGATGGTATTGATGATACATCCTTGCTGATTTTCTGTACAGTTGTTCAATCCGTTGTTGAGAGAAGAGTGTTGAAGTCTCCAAATATAATTATGGGTTTAGCTATTTCTTCTTTGAGTTCTATCAGTTTTTGCTTCACATATTTTGTGGCTATGTTATTTGGTGCATACACATTTAGGAGCCCTATGTCTTCGTGGTGGACTAACATTTTTATTATAAATAATGTCCTTCTCAGTCCCTGGTCATTTTCTTTGGTTCAAAATTTATTTTATCTGATATTAATATAATCACTCCTGGTTTATTCTTTTTTCTTTCTTTCTAAAAAATAACAGCTTCACTGGTATATAATTCACATGCCATAAAATTCACCCTGTTAATCTGTACAATTAAGTGGTTTTTAGTGTAATCACGGAGTTATACAACTGTCATCACTAATTTTAGGATATTTTCATTATCAGAAAGAAACCCTATAACCATTCAGTCACTCCCCATTCCTCCCTCTACCTAGCCCCTGGCAATTACTAACCTACCTTTGGTCTCTATGGATTTAGCTATTCTGGGCATTTCATATAAATGGAATTATACAACACATGGCCTTTTATGACTGACTTCTTTCACTTAGCATAATGTGTTCAAGCTTCACCATGTTGTAGCATATGTCAATACATCATTGACATATGGCTGAATAATATTCCATTGTATGTATATACCACATTTTACTTATCCATGCATCAGTTGTTGGTTATTTGGGTTGTTTGTATCTCTTGGCTATTATGAATAATACTACTATGAACGTTAATGTACAAGTTTTTGTTTACATATGTTTTCATTTCTCTTGGGTGTATACCTAGAATTGTAACTGCTGAATCATATGGTAACTATATTTGTCTTTTTGAAGAAATGCCACACTGTTTTCCAAAGTGGCTTCACCATTTTACAATCTCACTAACAATGTATGAAACTTCTCATTTACCACATCCTCACCAATGCTAGTTACTGTCTGTCTTTTTGATTTACCTATCTTAGTGGATGCTAAATGGTATCTCATTGTGGATTTGTTTTACATTTTTGAATGACTAATGATAGTGAATATCTTTTAATGTGTTTATTAGCCAATGGAATATTTTCTTTGAAAAAATGTTTATTAAACCTTTTGCTCATTTTTTAAGTTGGATTATTTGTTGAGTTGTGAGAGTACTTTATGTATTCTGGATAAAATCCCTTACACATACAGTATTTGTGAATATTTCTCCCATTCTGTGGACTTTGTTTTCACTTTCTCAATAACTGTCCTTGGAAGCACAAAAGTTTTAAATTCTGATGAAGTCCAATATATCTATTTTTTATTGTTGTTGCTTTTATATTTGCATTGGTGTCATACTTAAAACAACCACTGCCCAACTCAAGGTCATAAAGATTTACTCCTATGTTGTCTTCTAAAAGTTTCATAGTTTTAGCTCTTTCATTTAGGATGATAATCCATTTTGAGCTAATATTGTATATGGTGTAACTAATGTTTCCATGGAAATCTCCTCTCATTCTTTTACTTTCAGCCTACCTATATCATAACTTCAGTGAGTTTATTGGAGACAGAATATAGTTAGATCATGTTTTGAATCCATTCTACCACTTTCTGTCTTTTAATGGGTATACTTATACCATTTATATTTAATGTAATTATTGGCACATTAGGGCATAAGTCTACCATTTTATGTTTGGTTTTCTGTGTTTTTTCCTGTCTTTTTTGTCTGTTTTCTTTTGTCCTGTATTTCTATAGGTTACTTGAATATATTTTAGAATTCTGTTTTGATTTATCTATAATGTTTTTTGAGTATATATCTTTATATGTATAACTCTTTTAGTGGTTTCTCTAGGTATATACACGTAACTTATCACAGTACTGGTGTCATTATTTTACTAGTTTGAATGAAGTACAAAAATCTTACCTCCTTTATATCTCATTATCTTTCCCCACTTAGAGTATAATTGCCTTAAATATATCTATTCTCCATATACATTGAGATCCACATTATGTATTATTATAATTTTTGGTTCAATTGTCAAACAATTTAAAAAATGCAAGAAGAGAAGGAAAGCCAATAATATTTTACTCTTTCCATTTTTCTCTCTTCCTTTCTTATGTACCAAGATTTCTTCTTTTATACTTTCCTTATTATTCAGAGAATTTCCTTTAGCCATTCTTTTAGATTAGGTCTACTGGCAACAAATTCTCTTAGTTTTCCTTTAACTGAGAATCTCTTGATTTCTTATTCACATTTTTAAAGGATATTTTCACTGGTTATAGGATTCTGGGTTGACATTTCTTTCAGTACTTGAAAAACTGTTGTGTCATTTCCTCCTGGCATCTGTGATTTCTAATGAGAAATCTGCTGTCATTTGAATTTTTTTTCCTCCTATAGTTAACACATCATTTCTTTCTGACTGCTTTCAAGATTTTTTTCTTTGTCTTTTGCTTTCAGAAGTATGACTGTGATTGATGTGCTCTGGCAATGATTTCTTTGGGTTCAGCCTGTTTGGAATTTTCTCAGTTTCTTAAATCTGTATGTGTATATCTTTTGCCAAATTTGGGAAATTTTCAGCTGTTATTTCTTTGAGTACTTTTCCCCATTATGTTTCACCTTTCATCCTGGACTCCAAGGCTATAAATATTACCTATTATATTTTATTTTATTGTATCGTATTTTTTGAGACAAGGTCTCTGTCACCTGGGCTACGGTGCAGGGGCGTCATCATAGCTCACTGCAACCTCAAACTCCTGGTCTCAGGTGATCCTCAGGCCTCAGCCTCCCAAGTAGCTGGGACTACAGGCATGTGCCATCATGCCTGGATAAGTCTTCTATTTTTTGTAGAGATGGGGTCTCACTCTTGCTCAGGCTAGATCTTTTTTTTTTTAAAGAAATAGTTCCTATGTCTTTAAGTATTACTTTTTATATATATAGCTCTATCATATATATGTGTGTGTATATATATATAATGCATGTATATGCATAAATAACATACATAATACATAATTTATTCATATAATATGTATGCATGGTATATTAATTAAAATATAAAAAATATAATCTAATATATACATAGGATTTATTTTATATTTAAATATATATATAGTCTACTTTCTCTGTTGTTCACACAAGGTATTCAACATGATGAACAAAACAGATTTCCACATATCAATAGTAACACTGAACATTAGCAGTCTTAATGCTCCACTTAAAAGATACAGAATGGATGAAAAATCAAAACCCAAGCATATACTATCTCCAAGAAACACATGTAACTCACAGGGACTCATACAGACTCAAGTTAAAGGAGTCAAAAATAATATTCCATGCGAATGGAATTCAAAAGCAAGCAGGTGTAGCCATTCTCTTATCAGATAAAATCAACTTTAACAGTGGTAAAAAAAGACAAAGATGTTCATTATATAATGATAAAGGAATCAATATAGCAAGAAGACATAATAATCCTAAATATATATGCCCCTAACACAGGAGCTCCCAGATTCATAAAGCAAATTCTACTAGATCTAAACAAAGAAATAAACAGCATCATAATCACCATGGACTTAACAACCCACTGACAAATCTGGACAGATCATTGAAGAAGAAAATCAACAAAGAAATATTTGACTTAAATGGGACTCTAGAACAAATGGATCTAACACACATTCACAGAACATTCTATCCATAAACTACAGAATATACATTCTTCTCATCAATACGTGGGATGTTTTCCAGGATTGATCACATCTTAGACCACAAAACAAGTCTCAGCAAATTCAGAAAAACTGAAATCATACTATGTATCTCCTCATACCACAGTGGAATAAAATTAGAAATCAATTCCAAGAGAAACTCTGAAATCCACACAAAGTCATGGAAATTCAATAACCTGCTGTTGAACAATCCTTGGGTCAATGATGAAATTAAAATGGAAATAAAACAATTCTTCAAAGTGAATGAGAAAGGGAACACAAGCTTTCAAAAACCTATGGGATACAGAAAAAGCCGTGCTAAGGTGAAAGTTCATTGCCTTAAATGCTTATATCTGTAAGACAGAAAGATCACAAATTAACAACCTAATGTCACATCTCAAGGAACTACAAAATGAAGAACAAATAAAACCCAAAGCTAGCAGAGGAAAACAAATAACAAAACTCAGAGAAGAACTAAATGCAATGGAAACCCAAAAAACAATACAAAGGATCAATGAAACAAGAAGTTGGTTATTTGAAAAGATAAACAAAATCAATAGACCACTAGCAAGATTAACCAAAAATAGAAAAGACTCAAATAACCTCAATCAGAAATGAAAAAGGACACTTTACAACTGATACCACAGAAACACAAAATATCATCCATGACTACTACAAAAACCTCTATACACACAAACTAGAAAATCTAGAGGAAATGGATAAATTCCTGGAAACACACAATCTCTCAAGGCTGAATTAGGAAGAAATAGAAATCATGAACAGACCAATGACAAACAGTAAGATTGGGGCAGTAATGAGAAACCTCCCCCAAAAATGATCTCAGACCAGATGGATTCACGTCCAAATTCTACCAGACCTGTAAAGAACTGGCACTCATCCTACAGAAATTACTCCATAACATTGAGAAGGAAGGCATCCTCCCTAACTCATTCTATGAAGCCAATATCACTTTAATAACCAAAGTCAGGAAAGGACACAACAATAAACTACAGACCAAATCCCTTATTAACATAGTTGCAAAAATCATCAACAAAATACTGGCAAACTGAATTCAACAGCACATCAAAAAGATCATTCACTATAATCTGGTGGGTTTCATTCCAAGGATGTAAAGATGGTTCAATATATGCAAATCAACAAATGCAATTCACCACATAAACAGAAGCAAAAACAAAGATCATATGATCATCTCAATAGATGGAAAAATGATTTCAATAAAATCCAGCACCCTTTCATAATAAAAACCCTTAACAAACCAGGCATAGAAAGATAACGCAAAATTATAAAATCTATAACATGACAAACCCACAGCCAATATCATATTGAATGACAAAAAGTCAAAAGCCTTCCCTCTAAAAATTAGAACAAGACAAGGATGCCCACTGTCACCACTTCTATTACAGTACTGGAAGTCCTAGCCAGAGCAATAAGAGAAACAAATAAAGAGCATTCAATTAGGAAAGATGAAAACAAACTATCCCTGTTTGCCAACAATATGATCTTGAATCTAGAAAACCCTAAAGACTCCACAAAAAGTCTCCTAGAATTGAAATAAATTCAGCAAAGTCTCAGGTTACAAAATCAATGTACACAAATATATATACTAATATCAATCAAGCTGAGAGTCAAATCAAGGACTCTATATCATTTACAATAGCTACAAAGAAAATAAAATACCTAGGAATATATTTAATGAAAGAGGTGAAAGATCTCCACAAGGAGAACTGATGAAAGAAGTCATAGATGATACAAGCAAATGGAAAAACATCCCATGCTCATGGTTAGTAGAATCAACATCCATAAAATGTGCAGGCTATCCAAAGTGATTTACAGATTCAATGCAATTTTCATCAAAATACCAATGTCTTATTTCACAGACCTAGAAAAAATAATCCTAAGCTTCATTTGGTACCAAAAAAGAGCCCAGATAGCCACAGAAATCTTAAGCAAAAATAAATCTGGAGGCATCATGTTACCTGACTTCAAGTTATATTACAAGGCTATTGTAACCATAACAGCTGGATAAAAATAGAGATATAAACCAATGGAAAAGAATAGGAAACCCAGAAATAAAACCACATAGCTATGACCAACTGATCTTCAACAAAGCAGACAAAAACATACACCGGGGAAAGGAAGCCCTATCCAATGATGCTGGGAAAACTGGATAGCTACGTGCAGAAGAATGAAGCAGGAAGGACCCCTATCTCTTGCCATATATAAAAATTACTTCAAGATGGACTAAAGACTTAAACGTAGGGCATGAAATCATCAAAATTCTAGAAGAAAATGTAGGAAAAACTCTTCTAGACATAAGCCTAGGAAAAGAATTTATGACTAAAACCATAAAGGCAAATATAGCAACAACAAAAATAAATAAATGGGACTCAACTAAATTAAAAAGCTCTGCACAGCAAAGAAAACAATCAACAGAGTAAACAGGCAACCTACGGTATGGGAGAAAATATTCATAGTCTATATATCTGACAAAGGACTAATATCCAGAATCTACACAGAACTCGAACAAATCAGCAAGAAAAAAACAAACAACCCCATCAAAAAAATGGACAAAAGACATAAACAGAATTTTTTTGAAAGAAGATAGACAAATGGACAACACATATAGGAAAAAATGTTCAACATCACTAATCATCGAAGAAACGCAAATTAAAACCACAATGATACACTGAATGGCCATTATTAAAAAGTCAAAAAACAACAGATGCTGGAATGGATGCAGAGAAAAAGAAATGCTAATATACTGTTGGTGGAACCGTAAACTAGTACAACCTCTATGGAAAGAGTATGGAGATTCCTCAAAGAACTAAAAGTGGACCTACATTAGATCCAACAATCCCACTACTGGGTATCTACCCCAAGGAAAAGAAACTATTTTATCAGAAAGACACCTGCACTCAAATGTTTATCAGAGCACAATTCAAAATTGCAAAGATGTGGAAGCAACCTAAATGCCTATCAATTCATGAATGGATAAAGAAAATGTGGTGTATATATATGCCACAGAGTATTACACAGCCATAAAAAGGAATGAAATAATGTCTTTTGCAGCAACTTGGATAGAACTGGAGTCCATTATCCTAAGTGAAGTTCTGCAGGAATGGACAATAAACACCACGTGTTCTCACTTATTAGAGCTAAACGATAGGTACACACAGGCACAGAGGGATATAAATGACATTGTAAACTAAGAAATGGGGAGAATTGAAAGGGGGTGATGTGTAAAAATTTACCGATTGGGTACAATGAACACTGCTCTAGTGATGGACACACTGAAAGCCCTGATTTCAGCATTATACAGGGTTATTATACATGTTATTCATGTAACAAAAACATTTGTACCCCTTTAATATTTTGAAATAAATAAAATTAATTAATTAATTAATGTGTTGTGGTTTTCTTTCTTTTTTTTAAGTCTTGCATGACTTTCCCTTTCCTGGTCCTCTGGCCAGAGAGAGCAGACAATTTGCTCAGGAATGTTTTATATCACTCGTTGGCATTTCTGGGTTGCTGACTTCTTTGTCTCCAGATATTGGATATCATATGAGGCAAAGAGAAAACTCTGGGAACTCACCACCATGTCATTCCTGGTTCCAAGGTCCCTCTCTGGCTTCTCTTCTTTTTTCCACCTTTTACAGTCTTCCTATGTTTGTTTAACATATAATGTCCAGGGTTTTTAGCTGTACTTACTGGGAGAAATAGGGAAAAGTACATTTATTTTATCTTTCTAGAAGGAAAAGTTCCTGTCCAGAAAATTAAAAAAAACAAACCTGCTGTTCAAATCCACATTGGCCAGATTTGAGTGTGATTTATAATTTTTGTATGATGTCAGTCGAGTGTCCATTTCCCTTACTCTAAGTTTCTCTTCTGCCAGTGGTCAAAGTCATTTCACTAGTACAATGCAACAAGAAATGTTAATCTTCTTTGTGGAGATTCAAACCAAGCCCTTGCCTTGAGATTTCTGCCAAAATCAGAAGCCAATCACAAACTTTTTAAAAGCCTTGTTTCTTGTTCCCAAACTCCTTCAAGCTTTTGCTTCATCTCTCAGTTTAGTCTTGAGTATTTTATTTGCTGATCTGTTATTTAGTGATTCTCAGAGTGGCAAAGCTATGCTAATCTTTCACAAAATCTACATAGCTAATATGGCTGTATCCAAAGATATTAAATATAAGCCACATACAACACAACACCCAATAAGAAGCACCACAAGTCAATGATTGGTGAGATGGTTTATCAATAGGTTCCAACAGGAAACAGAGCGCTTACTCAAGTTAAAATAAATAGAAGAGGGTTTATTTTACAGAAATTATTTATAAAAAATCTACAGACAACTACTTACAAAAGTGATATTGTAAGGAAGAGAGAATACTTATACCACCTGGAAGGAGACAGTTACACAGAGAACTCTGTTTAGAGAGCAGTTTTGAAAAAGTTGGTGAAGAAGGTAGTATGTGACTGCTTTTGTATCCCTATTTTCTCACAAATTTCAGCTGAGTAATTGAGTGCATGCATTCCCCACAATTAGCACTTTAATATTATTGTATCCCCCTAAAATAGTGTTCAATTAGAAGATCCATTTTTATTTTCAGCTTCTTTTGCGCTCAAAAAAGTATGCAATCAACTTTCGAAGCAGCATGGCTACATCTTTAGTATTCAAATGGCATTTCCTCTGCAATTACTACAAGACTTGAGATAAAGGAAGCATCTGAAACCTGGTGACCCATGACTGATATTAATGCCAATACTTTCCCATGGAATCCTATAGAGGTGGACACAAAGCAAAGAGAAAATAGGAAAAGAAGATGGATTCATGATTACAAACAAAGGCAATAGACTATAGAAACTCTGTCTTTTTAGAGGATGAACCAAAGCCACCATATTTCATGAGATAATGTGCTGCAAAGTGGAAAGCTGGGAGGGTGATGGGGAGAAACAACAGCCTGGGGCACTGATATTAAAGCAAATGAAACCTCTAGAAGGAGGATGAGAGTCGGGGGATGTCATTCAATTTCATCTGTCACCACTTTGACAATGGACACGGAGCAGAGAAAAGAAGCAACCATTTGGAAGAGTTTTGAACAATCTATTGAGAAAATGCACTTAACTACAGTCATGCACCTCATAAAGACGTTTTGGTCAATGACAGACCTCTATGCAATGGTGGTCTTATAAGAGTATGATACCGTATTTTTACTGTACCTTTTCTATGGACAGTTATGTTTTCAGTATACAAATACTTACAATTGTGTTGCAATTTCCTACAGCATTCAGTCTAGTAACAAACACACTGTACAGGTTTGTAGCCTCAGAACAGTAGGCCACACCATACGGCCTAGGTGTGTAGTAGGCTATACCATCTAGGTTTGTGTAAGAACACTCTATGTGTGCATACAATAATAAAATCACCGAACGATGCATTTCTCAGAAAATATCCCCACTGTTAAGCAATGCATTAGAATACTCAAAAGCACAGATGTTCCTCGACTTATGATGGGGTTATGTTTCAACAAACCCACCTTAAGTTGAAAATATCGTAAGTTGAAAATGCTTTTAAATAAAGCTAACCTACTAAACATCATAGCTTAGCCTAGCCTACCTTAAATGACCTCAGAACACTTGCTTTAGCCCACAGGTGGACAAAAGCATCTGGCAACACTCCACTGTAGAGTATTGGTTATATAAATAGCCCTCATGCTCACGTGGCTGACTGGGAGCTGTGTAAGAGAGTATTTTACTGCTTTCTACTGAATGCATATTGCTTTTGCACTATCATAAAGTCAAAAAATCATAAGTTGAGCCATAGTAAGTTGGGGACCATCTGTACTGATTTTGAGACAATTTTCTACTTTATTGAGGAGGATATAGAAACTATTAACATCTTTTAATAGATATGACACCATACGGTGGCATACCAAATTAGCTGTGCCAGTAATTAACTCAGGTTAAATTATTTCATTTCTAGTGCTAGATTTTCTCATTATAGTAATTGTTTTAAGTAAGGAAAGACAGATGGTACTTCACTCTTATTTTCACTTATTCTAGTTTTTGGTATTGTTTAATTTGCCACTTTATTGTTGGATAAAGTATGCTGTTATACTTTTTTATGTTGAAAAATATACATATTTTTAATGAGACATGGCAGTGGAAACTTCTGAAAGTTTTATGAATTCCTGTGAGTTTTTGCGATTCAACTGGTGGTAGAAGATTCGGAAAAAATGTTACACAAGCCATTCTGGAGCTTTCTCTAACTTTAAAACATAAATAAGAGAGTCCATGAGAGAGTTTTGATGCTATGAGTTCTTTTTTTCTTTTCATCTTCCTCATCATCTTCAGTGAGTACTTTATGGATTATTAAATTCAAATCAAAAGAACTGACTCACAAGCACTTCTTATTTATCTTATCCAAAATGTCATAGAACTCCTTATCTAAAAAGAGAAAACCTATCCACTTACCAAATGGGAATTTATGTCAAGTGACAAACACCAAATGGTTTGGTGTTATACTTTCCACCTTGAAGGGATCCCAGATACTGCTATACTCAAGACATGAAAAATATTTGCTTAAAAAGATTTCTACTCACATAGACAATATCAGTCTCAGGGATAATAATAGAAATAATTTTTTAACATAGCAAGTTACGTTTGGTAAATGAATGGAAATGACACTTATTGGAAATAATTAAAATATTTAAAATAATTTCATTATTGCTCTTTGTTATATGAAATTGATCTATAAACCCAATGTTAATACAGATAGGTGATCCTAATCAGGACTTCCCAACCAGTGTGCCCTGAATGGATTTAAAAGTATGCAAGGATGGTAATTTCTACATAGTCTGGGGTTGCCTTTTGGGAGCCCCGAGACCACAAGGAGCCTCTGGTATCTTGCACATATATTTTATGTATGTTTTGATATGAAAATATCTGGAAACCACTGGCCCTAGTTATAGACTATTACATAAACAAATGAACTGTTATTATATATAGAAGTTTGGCCAGAATATTATAAAATCAAATCTCTTTATAAAAGCCCTCTTTATAATGACATCTTTCATTTGAAAAATGTATCTACTGCTCAAAATTTGCTCCTAAGTTTGAAAATACACAGTCCATCTTCAGCTTAAGGGAGAAACTTCCCACTTGGGAGAATGGAATGAGGGTTTATAAATGATTTCTTAATATGACCAGGGCAGTCAGGATGTCTTCAATTTGGTGATACTCTAATTATTATGCAGACTAAGTCTACAGCCTACATACTAGGTAGGCTAGTTGGAAAAAATATGCCTGTGTTATATGGTGTTGTTATGCCATATGCTTTTTCACTTGAAAAATATTACCCATGACAAGCCACCTTCCAAAGGGAGAAGCTCTAAAGACAGCAGGAAACCCAGCCCTGGGTGAAGGACATTTGATGTCCACAGCATTTGACATTAGTACTTTTGATATGTTTTCTCATTCTCAGCAATGGCAGAATGGGGGGAAATAAAAAACAGCTTGTGAGGCTGAGCACGGTGGCTCACGCCTGTAATCCTAGCACTCTGGGAAGCCGAAGCAGGAGGATCGCTCGAGGTCAGGAGTTCGATAGCAGCCTGAGCAAGAGCGAGACCCCCATCTCTACTAAAAAATAGAAAGAAATTAACTGGACAATTAAAAATATATAGAAAAAATTAGCCGGGCGTGGTGGTGCATGCCTGTAGTCCCACCTACTTGGGAGGCTGAAGCAGGGGGATTGCTTGAGTCCAGGGGTTTGAAGTTGCTGTGAGCTGGGCTGACGCCATGGCACTCTAGCCCAGGCAACAGAGTGAGACTCTGTCTCAAAAAAAAAAAAAAAAGAGGTCTGAGATCTAAACCCCTCTTCAGAAAACTGTGGTTTGGAGTGGTGAGGAAATTCTAATTCCTAACAGAATACTTGCCAGATTGAGCTCTTTGCTCAATGCTCCAATTCCTCCTCTGGAGGGTGTTCAAAACTCTGTGCAATGTTTCTGAAAGACAGTGTGCTATACACCGTTCAGTTAGTCTCCCAGGTGGCCCCGTTTGCTCCACAGTGTAATCGTCCCCTGGTTTCCCTCCCGTTTCATGTCTTCAGCACTTGCTCTACATAGCTTTTCACTAACTGCACTCTAAGAAGTCCTCATAGAAACAGGGGCTGAAATGACTGATGAATTCTACAGAAACATGTTTTCTTGTGGTACAACCTGTCTTCCAGCAAAGTTTTATGTCCGTGAAAAAATCACGTGCCATTAAGAAAACAATACTATCCATTTTAATTAATGCATTTTCTGTGAGTAATCAATAAAAAGGCCAGATGAGCCAGTGTTTACAAATTCGTATTTTTAGTAGGGGTATTTGACTACTCCACAGATCTTGTCCTCTGCTGAAATGTTCCTTTAAAATATTTTGATTTATTATGGTTAAGTGTAAGCTGAGGTGGACTATTAATTGATTACAAATAAATTTGAATTAAACCCAGACATCAATAACAGTATTAGAAAAAAAAATGCATTGGATCTACATGCTAGATAGAGAGTACCTCAGTTGTGAAATTTACCTTCTCTGAAAGCTGACACCAAGAATTAAAACAGGCAGTCCCTGGGTTGAATTTAGCCTACAAAGTGTTTTCTTTGGGTTGCATAGTATTTTAAAACAACTTAGCATTAGTGACCGACATTTGAAAACTCAGAATATTTTTGCATAAGATCAACAATGTCCTTGGCTTCAATTTTTCAAAAAGTCACCTTTTGGCATCCCTGAACCTGCAATCTTCAGGGATTCTCTATTGCTGCCCCTTTAAGCAGTTGTGAGCAATCTAGTGTGTCACATTTCCCATCCAGTCCAATTCACTCCCTTATCCATTCATTCCATAAATATTTCCTGAGTAGCTACCATGTGCCAGAAGACATTGTGCTAGATTCTGCCCTTCTCAAACTTACAGGTTAAGGGGAAATGGACAATCAACAATTCTACATAATTGCTAATTTAGAAGAGTGCTATAAAGAAGTAAAGGGTGCTAAGAAACCAGTTGATAGGGTGTCCTGAACTATTCAGGGAGTGGAGGAGGAAGGATCAGAGAAAGTTTTCCTGCAGAAGTAGATCTCTGAGCTGGGATATTAAAGACCAGAAGTTAACTCTAGGAGCATTAAGACCAGAAGAGGCACAGTGTGTTCTAGGACAAGGGAAGAGTAGAATGGGACTCGAAGGGACTATAGATGATTATTCAATGACCTCAAAGAAGTGCAGCGTGTCCAGGCAAAGAACAAGGGGAAGCCTGGCATGAATGAGGCCAGGGGTAGGTGTACGCAGGATCAGACCAGGAGTCCTGGGGATCATGTTCAAATGATTGGTCTTTGTAAGAGCAGTGAGCAGACATTGAGGATTTTTTTCAGCAAGTAAGTATCAGGAGACAAACTGCACTTTAAAAATAGCATTCTGATTACTTAAGTGAAAAAAGATTTTTGGAGGCAAGAATGGAAGCAGATGAGGATGATATGAACTAGAGTTGACCATATATAAAATGGCTCAAAAAACTGAAATGAATGTTACAAACTTTAAAGACACTGGAAATTGCCTAAGGCCATAAAGGGAAACCTTCCATTTGCTGCCTCGGACCTATTCTTCCCTGCTGTGTGCCCAGGAGGCTGGCCCACAAGGACTGCCTCCACAGGTTCACTTACTTGCTGCCTTCTGGTATGTTCAGCCAATTGGTGGCACCAACAGATCAGAGGGAGGCAGGAGTGAGGTCAGGGCATTTACTGAGCCAGCTCCCTCCCTGCTAGATTGCTAGATCATTAGTGGTTACATTCCTCTTCCAAAGAGCACAGCTCTTGTCAGACCACAGCTCTCTCCAGTTTCTGTAATGTTTACTACTCCTTGCTAAGGGCAGCAATGGTTTCTCACTATTGCTCACACAGGGTTTCATCACTCATCATACATATCTAAGTAGTCCCTTCATTGAGCTCTCCTTGGTTACCCCCATTTGAGTGTGCCATTTGTTTCCTGCCAAGATCCTTGGCCTTAGTCTGAATTATGACCATTAGTTGGAAACAAGTTCAGTTAGGTGCTTTTAAAAACTCCTAACCCCACTATCTTTAAAGGGAAAGAGGCAAAATCAATGATAATAAAATCACACTGACAAATCCAAAAGAGAAGCATTAGAGTATCATTCTTCCTGCCATCTCTCTCAGAATGAGGTCAAGAAAACATCAAGAATAAATAAGCACATGGGAGAGAGGCAGGAAGGGACGATGGAATAGATGCTATCTTGTAGTGGTCCCCTCATCAGGCCAGTTGCTCAGAGTACTGATGGCTTGAGTCCCAGCTGAGGTGCTCTCTAGGCCAAACCTTTAGTCAAAGAGAGTCAGCATGAAATGACTGGTGGATGAGGGTGTTTAAAGGCCCACATAGGTCATCTCTGATGGCCATCTCAGGTCCCAACTGAGGACCTGTTGTGGGTGCAACATCCTCTCTCTGCCAGGCCTCCTGCTCTCACCCCTCACAGATGTTGATCCCAGAGACATTCCTCAATAAACTTCCCACATGCTAACCCCTATTTCAGAGTCTGCTTCCTAAGGAACCTAACCGAAGACAGGTATTAGGATCTATTTTATTATAAAAATGTAAAAACCTCAAAGGTCAGAATTTCAAATAGAGATACAATAATACCAATCAGTGAGTTTTATAAAAGTCCATGTGGTATTCATTCTCTTAATACGGATTTCCACATTAAAAACTTGATATGGCCAACTTGTCTTTTTTTAGGTAGGTGACTGACACACAAATCTGTGTTAAAAGTACAAGATTCTTGTGGTTTTGGAAAGTGGCACTATTTTAAGGCTGATTAAGAGGAACGACCTTTAGAGAAATGTGTCCCATGAAGATGTATCTATCACAGTAGGCTGTGAAAGGGGACAGACAAAGGTTTTGGTATGATATATATTTCCCCTAGGACATTCGTAAATGTAGCTACTGTTTACTCAGCCCTTAATATATGCCAGACCATGTGGTAAGTGCTCTCTGTGTATTATTTGGTGTAATCCACACAATAACCACTTAAGGGAGATGATTGTATCGTTCTAGCACAAGTAGACTAGAAAAGCATCAAGCCAATAGTAGGACAATGTAAGTTTAAGTTGCTGAATTTCCCTGGGCATCAACTTCCTCAGTTGAAATGGGTATGAGAGCTACCTATCGATGTGTGGGAGGGACTAAATGAGATGCAAGAGGGTTGTGGGGATGCTTTGTAACCTAAGTTGTTATGCCAGTGTTAGGAATGATAATAAAAGTAGTTTGTGTGTGAGTGAGTGAGTGAATGGGTACGTATATTAGAGAGAGTGAGAGAGAGAGAACTGGTATTCAACAGACTATCAAATTGGCACCCCCGTTTCTTCATTTTATCCATGAGCAACAGTGATATACAAATTAAATTTTCTGTTTCAAACTATTTAATTGACACAGACAAGATGGTCATATACCAAAAGGATGAAAAAAGTGGGATATGGAGTCAGAAAAATGACAAAGTTGAAAGGCATTTTATCATACAAAACATGCCTTCTACTGCCACCTTTTCCTTTTTAAAACAGGATTGTCAATTACTATTATTCAAGGTAGGAGTTGATCACTTCTATGGAATGAACTGATCCCTCTGCTCCCTGACACTCAAGAATATGTTCGCTTGACAATACTCCACTCATCCTCTTAAAAAGGTTACCTGATCAGAAGTTTTTTAAGTCTCACCTGTGCACTTTAGAATGATAAAACACCAGTCCAAAGCCAAATGGAGTTGCTCAGCTGTATGTCATTATGATTGGTGGGGTTCGTGTCAGAATTTTGTAAGAACTACAGTAAGTTTCATTTCTATCATCTGGAGTGCTGGTTCACTGGGAGACATTTATAACCAAAGCTGTTGTTCATATACAAGCTATAGAAGAAGAATGCAGCTCCGAATGGGAAATATGCTGAAAGCCTACCCACATAAATTTGACTTAATATTACTAACTTGGGTGGGTAGATCATCGTTCACAGGTCTGAGTGAGTAAAACCAGTGTCATGGAGCTTGAATTATAGGGAGAGGAGCACTGGTTTATTAGGCAGGCTTCAAATGCAAATGCAACTCAGAAATTTCCATAGGTTCTGTTCTGATATAAAAAGAGATGTTTTTGAGAGCCTTGGAGAAGGCACTGCAAGGAGTGGTGACCTGGTTGTAAAGTTTGCACTTCATATAATAGCAAGAATGATAAATTTTTAAGAACAATGTTTCAGGAACCTTGGGGAGCATTTACAAGATTTGGCATAGTTAATGCCATAGTTTGTCTTTATCTAGACAGGAAAAAGGGAAAAACCTTCTAGTGATCTGGGAATGGACTAAATCCTCACTCACTCATTCATTCACTTATTCAAAATATAGTCTTTGAGCAACCACTATATCCCAGCTTCTGTGCATAGACGGAATATAGAGAAAGAATAAAGCATTTTTTTTTTCTCAAAGTGCTCACAGACTTAGGAATCATGACGTTAAGAGAAGTGGGCTCTTTCTCTCTTTTCTAGACAATAAGGTAATTCTTCACTCTTTGTTGTACATTTCTCCTGACGGTTACAATGGGAAAATGGAAAGGAAATTAGAAAGGATAGAGAAAAAAGAGGGTGGGGAGAAGAAAGAGAAGGAAGAAGATAAAACAAGAAGGAAATCAAAGGCAATGTCATCATAATTGCTTCAGGCAGCCAAGGCTTGATCCCAAATTGAGGTACAGCTGCCCCAGAAGTGACCAGCTCAAAAAGACTCCTAAATTTTTGTTTCATCTACCCCAACTTCTACTCCTATCCCTTAGGATAAATTTAAAAAATGAATGACTACATGCAAGCCCTTCTGAAGCACTATTTTTTGAGGAAATCCAGCTTAAGACAAGTGCCATTCAGAGTGTACCTAAGGCTGGGTCGACACTCACTGGCCCCTCGCTAATTTATACAAATAGTTATGGAACTGGTACCATGGCCCTCACAGCTGTGTCTATGTGACCAGGTCCAGTCTTCTTTAAAAGTAGTTAAAATTTATTTTACTTTATTTCATTTATTATTCCACATGATGCAGTGGACCAAGTCCTGAGCTGGCAAATAAAAAGAAAAAAAAATGTCCCATATCATAGCTCATTAGGGAAATTCAAATTAAAACCCCAGTGAGATGCCACACACATCTATTACAATTATTACAATTAAATTAAAAATTCTGAGAATACCAAGTGCGTTTGAGAATGCAGAGCAGCTGAAGCTCTCACATATTGTTAGTGGAAATGCAAAATGGTATAGCTACTTTAAAAAGCAAACTGGGCAGTTTTTTATAAAGTTAAGCAGATATTTACCATATAACTCAACAATCCACTCAATTCAAATATCCTTCGGTTGGTAAGTTGATAAAAAAAGAACTGTGGTACATCCATCCAATGAAATACCATCCAGCAATAAAAAGGAATGAACTACTATACATGCAACAATGTGGACTATCAAATGAATTATGCTAAGTGAAAGAAGACAAGACTTAAGCACTGTGTACTGTATGATTCCAATTATATGGTATTATCACAAAAGGCAAACAATAGGACAGAAAATAGATCAGTAGTTTTCTGTGGCTGGAGGTAGAGGGGAAGGGTTGATTACAAAGGGAAATGGGAAAACTTTTTGGATGCTGTAACTATTCTATTAATAACTGTTTTCTTAATAACTTAGGTTATTAAGTATGAAATGTCCCAATTTCCTCAAGTACTAAGTTTGACAATTGATACCTCTGACATTTCACTTTGACACTTCTTATTTCATTTTTATTGTGAAGGTAAATCCTCCATTTTTCAAATGCACGATTTGGCTTGTGATTATCTTTCAAATTTTTTTTACAGTAATTTCTGTGAAACCACTGATAAATCAAAAATTCAAGTTATTTTCAAATATGAGTTCCATTGTGGAACCAATACAGCACAGACAGCTCAAAATATCAATGAAGTGTTTGAGAAGGATGTGGTTCCAATGATACTGTTAATTCTTTACTGCATTTATGTTTTAATTGAAAAATAAAAATTGTAAATATTTATCATATACAACATGATGTTCTGAAATATGAATACATTGTGAAATGGCTAAATTGTGCTAATTAACATGCAATTATCTCACATATCATTTTTTATTGAGTTGATTCTTTTTAGATAAATGTAGTATAGAAATTTACTTTCTTCTAGAATTACTAATATAAAGTTCACTGTTAATCAGAGCCAAAAAGCACACTCAGTGGCAGAGCAATAAATATCATTCTCATTGAATGGGAAGGAAAAAAAGAAATGAATATGTGGATACATTTTATTAAGTATCCTGTTGAGAAATTTAATACCAAATTGCCTTGATTTTCTTACCAGAGGTAATATTATAAAGAAAAAGTAAATTTAAAAGTAGGAAAAAATGTTCAGAACAACTGGTAAGGAAAGGGGAAATGGCACTAATTAGGAATGAACAAAGATCTAAGCATGAAGAGTTTTTCAGAGATGCAGTATTAAAATCCTCTCTATAGAGTGGAAAGCCCACAAGATAAAAAAGCCTACATCTTACTCTTCCAGAGAGAACAGAATGAGTGTAATTGATATAACAATCCTGAAGATAACACACAGAAGTATTTTAGCAGGACTTGATATATAAATTAAAAGAAGACTTCAACCATATAGCCACACTCGTTCCAATTAAAGTGAACAAATTTCCTAGATTAGCTGAATAGAAAATTAAACTATATTACAAATCATTGAAAACTGGAACTCACATTTCTGTAATAGGTAATCTATACAGTTATAGGAATAGTCACTCACATAAAAAGGTTGATTTAAAATAGCATTCCTAGAAGAAAAAGTGAGTCTTTATGCTTGTAGAGAGTGAAAAGCGTAAAATAGGAAGTAATGTCTTACAATCTCTTGATATTCAAATGTAGTAATTAAACTCACTTTAAAAACAAAGCAAATGCTGTTTTGTTTGGGGAAAATATCCATCTTTTTCTTTCAGTATTATAAAAGCAGTATTTTTCTTTTCTTTTCTTTTTTATTATTATTTCAGCATATTGTAGGGGTACAAAACTTTAGGTTACGTATGTTGCCCTTGCCTCCCCACCTCCCGAGTCAGAGCTTCAAACGTGTCCATCCCCTAGACAGTGTGCATCACACTCCTTATGTGTGTATACACCCATCCCCTCCCCCACCCACATCTGCCCGACACCCGATCCACGTTATTCCTAAATGTGCTCTTAGGTGATGATCAGTGAAACCAATTTGATGGTGAGTACATGTGGTGCTTATTTTTCCATTCTTGGGATACTTCACTTACTGGAATGGGTTCCAACTCTATCCAAGAAAATACAAGAGGTGCTATATCACCATGATTTCTTATAGCTGAGTAGTACTCCATGGTATACATAAATCACATTTTATCAATCCACTCATGTATTGATGGGCACTTGGGTTGTTTCCATATCTTTGCAATTGTGAATTGTGCTGCTATAAACATTTGGGTGCAGATGTCTTTGTTATAGAAAGCTCAACATCTCTAATCATCAGGGAAATGCAAATCAAAACCACAATGAGATCTCACATCAGTGAGAATGGCCTTTATCAAAAAGTCCCATAACAATAAATGTTGGCATGGATGTGGAGAGACAGGAACACCCATACACTGCTGGTGGGACTACAAACTAGTGCAACCTCTGTGGAAAGCAATATGGAGATACCTTAAACAGATACAAGTAGACCTACCATTTGATCCAGCAATCCCATTATTGGGCATCTACCCAAAAGAACAAAAGTATTTTTATTTTCAATTTCAAAACAAAAAAAAAATAATAAATTTGTAGCTAAAAACTTTCCCATAATGAAAACTACAGTCTTAACTAGCAGTGACATTCTACCATTTAAAGAAAAAATAATACCAATTCCACTTAAGCTACGCCAAGAAATACAGGAAAAGGAAATCTCTTTCAATTCATTTTATAATGCCATTATTTCTTTGATAACAAATCAAAGACATTACAAAAAACAGGTAATTCCAAACCAACATTCATCATGAGCATAGATGCAAAAGTCCTTAACAAACATTCAGGAATTGAATCTAGAAATTTATAAAATGGATAATACATTATGCCCAGTAAGATTCATCATAGGAGGTAAGGTTGGTTTAATATTGAAAAATTATATTATAGACTAAAAAAGAAAAATTATATAGTCATCTAAATGGATGCAGAAAAAGCATTTGACAAAATTCAATATCTAGTCATGACAAAAATTCTCAGTAAATTAGAAACTTAAAAAAGCAGCTTTCTCAACTTGGTAAGTTTGATATCTGCAAAATAAGCTACAGTTAGTAATTATGCACATTGTGTTTCCCTTAACAATTTACAGATGCCCTCTCTTACCACTTTCGTCTAATTTTGTATTATATTTCATGGTCACTCACACAATAAGGCAAGAAAAGACTGGAAAAGAAAAAGTCAAATGTCCTTATTAATAGACGATATAACTGTCTTTGTGGAAAACTCAAAGGAACCTATAAAAATGCTATAAGAACAAATAAATGAGAAACTTCTAGAAGAAAACATAAGAGGAAATCTTTGTAACTTTGGGTTAGGCAAAGAATTCCTAGGACACAAAAAGCATAAACCATAAAAGAAAATTTTGATAAGTTGGACATCACCAACATTTAAATATTAAAGGATAGTGTTATGAAAATGAAAGGAAAGTCACAGACTGGAAAAGATATTTGCAATAAATATATCTGATAAAAATACCTTTATCTAGGGTATGTGAAAACTTTTATAATGCATTACTAAGAATAAGAAAAATACAATTTAAAACGTGTAAAAGATTTAAACACTTAACCAAAGAAGATACATTAAGGCGAACAAAAAACATGAAATAATAATCAACATCATTACTCATTAGGGAAACCCAAGGTAAAACTATAACTGGATACCATTACATCCAGTAGGATGGTTAAATTAAAATAAATAACAATACCAAGTGTTGGCAAGGATATGGAACAACTGGAATCTTGTATATTTACTAGTGGGAATGCAAAATGGTCCAGATACTTTGTAAAAACTGGCAGTGTCTCCTAAAGTTAAATATATACTTATCCTATGATCCCCTTGTGGGTACTTTCCTAAGAGAAATAAAGAAAATATTTTTACACAAAGTCTTGCATGTGAATGCCCATATCAGGTTTATTTATAATAGTAAAAAACTGAATACAAACCAAATATCCATCAACTAGATAATAAACAAATAGTGGCATATCCACACAATGGAGTGTTATTTAGCAGTAAAAAAAAGAGTTACTAGTGTTGGCAATGCCATGATGAATCTCAAAGCGTTATGCTAAATGAAAGCCAGAAACAAGAGTACCTATCTACTTCCAGGATAGGCCATATGCTACACTATATAACAAACTTCAATACATTTTAAAAGATATAAATAACACCAAGCATGTTCTCCAACCAAAATGAAATAAGCTTAGAAAGTGGTAGCAAGAGAAATTTCCATACATGTGGAAATTAACACACTCCTAAATATAAACAATGGGCCAAAGAAGAAATCAAAAGGGAAAACACAAAATACTTTGAGACAAATTAAAATGAAGATGCGACATACTAAAACTCGTGGAATGCTGCTAATGCCGTGCTTAGAGGAAAATTTTATAGCTGTAAATTCCTACCTTAGGAAAGAAGAAAGATTTCAGGTCAGCCTTGCTCAGGACTCAGTGGTGGCGGCGGCTCCTTAGCCTCAGCTGCAGCCGGGCTCAGCAACCTCTGCCACGGTCCACAGCGCCACCCGCCCTTGGCCACCCTGGCGCCAGCCTAGGCCGCGGCTGCAGCCTTGGGCTCGCCTCGGCGCCGCGCGCTCCCGGGCGCCCCCTATGGGTCCTGGCTAGAGGCCCCACTGCCACCGGCCCGCGGAGCCCAGATGCTGACCCTGAGGAAGCCGGTGCTGAGGGCGCCCACCATCAACCCTGCCATCCCAGAAGGCCCATCCCTTACCGGCGACGGCGCCTCCGAAGCAAACCTGGTGAAGAAGACCTCCAGAAGAAGCTTGAGGAACCAGAAGCGGCTGGATGCCTTCCTAACCCAGGCCAAGGTGGGTGAGCTCAAGAACAATGACTTCGAAAGGCTCTCAGAGCTGGGCGCGAGCAACAGCGGGGTGGTCACCAAAGTCCAGCACAGACCTTGGGTCCTCATCATGGCCAGAAAGCTGATCCACCTCGAGATCAAGCTGGCCATTTGGAACCAGATCATCCGCGAGCTGCAGGTTCTGCGCGAGTGCAACTCACAATACATCGCGTGGGCTTCTACGGGGCCTTCTACAGGTACCGGGAGACCAGCATCTGCATGGAATACATGAGATGGGGATTTTTCTGTGTTGCCCAGGCTGGTCTTGAACTCCTGGCCGCAAGCGATCCTCCTGCCTCAGCCTCCCAAGGTGCTGGGATTGGAGACATGGGCCACCACACCCAGCCCCACCTTGTTTTTATAACAATATGGGGACAGTGGACCATGTGTATAGCACACAAATAAAATGACTTGTGTTCACAGCACACAAATAAAAAGACTTGTGTTCAACTGTGGCCCACATGACCATGATTTATACTGATTTTTTTTTAAGTGGGTGATAAAAGCCATATATGACATACCTACAGCTAGTATCATACTGAATGGGGAAAAATTGAAAGCCTTTCCCCTAAGATCTGGAACAGACAAGGATGCCCACTTTCACCATTGTTATTCAACATAGTACTGGAAGTTCTAGGTAGAGCAATCACAAAAGAGAAAGAAATAAATAGCATCCAAATTGGAAAGGAATAAGTCAAATTATTCTTGTTTGCAGATGATATGAAGATATCTGCACTCTCATGTTTATTGCAGCATGATTCACAATAGCCAAGATATGGAATCAACCTAAGTGCCCATCAATGGATGAATGGGTAAAGAAATTGTGGTACACATACACAATGGAATATTATATAGCCACAAAATAGAATGAAATCCTGCCATTTGTAGCAACATGGATGGAACTGAACAACATTATGTTAAGTGAAATAAGCCAAGCACAGAAAGACAAATCTCGCATGTTCTCACTTACATGTGGGAGCTAAATATTAAGAACAATTGATCTCATGGAGAAAGAAAGTACAATGATGGTTACCAAAGGCTGGGAAGGGTGAGGTGGCGGGAGATAAAGTGGGGATGGTTACTAGATGCAAAAATATAGTTAGATATATAGTTAGAATGAACAATATGTGATAGCACAACAAAGTGACTATAATCAACAATAGGTTAGGGTACAATTTAAAATAACTAAAAGAGTAGAATTGAAATCTTCCTAACACAAAGAAATGATAAATGCCTGAGATGGTGGATACTCCAATTACCCTGATTTGATTAATTCACATTGTATGCCTGTATCAAAACATCACATATACCCTATAAATATATACAACTATTTTGTACCCATAATAATTAAAAACAAAAAAATTAAGATCAAGCAACTACAAAAATAAATAAATATAAATAAATAAAAATTTAAAAAAGATTTTGAATCAACAACCTAACTCTCCCTTTTACAATGCTTGAAAAAGAAGAGCAAATTAAATCTAAACAAAGCAACAGGAAAGAAATGATAAAAAGTAAATAAAACAAAATAAAGTCAATTAGGCAAGGAGGCACCTGGATTGGAAAGGAAGAAGTAAAACTAGCTCCATTTGCAGAAGACATAATCTTGTATGTAGAAATACCTAAGGAATCCATTATAAAACTATTAGAACTAATACATGAGTTCAGCAAGGTTGCAGGATACAAAATCAATATGTAAATATCAGTGTATTTCTATTCAGTTGCAATGAACTAACTGAAAATAAAATTAAAAAATAATTGCATTTACAATAGTATCAAAAAACCCATAGGTATAAAGTTAACAAAATCAGTGCAAAACTTATACTCTGAAAGCTACAAAAAATTGTTGAAAGAAATTAAATAACATCAAAATAATTTGAAAAAACATGTTCTTAGATGGGAAGACTTAACATTGTTAAGACTGCAATACTTCCCAAACTGATCAATAGATTTAACTCACTCCTCATCAGAATCTCAGCTGATTGCTTTGTAGAAATTGACATGCTTATTCTAAATTCATATGGAATTGAATGGAAAACAGAAAGGCAAAACAATCTTAAAAAAGAACAAAGTTGGAGGACTGAAATTTGCTGATTTCAATACTTTCTACAAAGCAACAGTCATAAGGATACTGAGGCATTGGCACATATAAATGGGTGCAATAGAATTGAGAGTCCAGAAACAAAACCTACATCTCTGGTCAACTGATTTTACTTAATACATAGGAGGCCAAGATCATTCAGTGTGGAAAGAATAGTATTTATAACAAAAAATGCTGAAACAACTGTGTAGTCTCATGCAAAAGAACAAAATTGGACCCTTACCTCAAACCTTGCTTACACAAAAAGTAACTCAATACTTTTGAGTTACATCAAAGTCCTTAATGTAAGAGCTAAAACTAGAAAATTTTCAGAAGAAAACATTGGTAAAAATATTTATCACCTTGGATTTAGAAAAGCATTCTTACAAATGACTCTAAAAGCATGAGCAAAAAAAAAAAGATAAATTTACTTCATCAAAATTTAAAATGTGTGCTTCAAAGGACACCATCAAAAAAGTAAAAACAAAAAAACCATAGAATGGGAGAAAAAAATTGAAAATTCTATATCTCATTTGTATCCAGGAACTTATATCTAATCTGATACAAGGGACTTGTATCTACTATACATAAGAAACTCTTACTACTCAATAAAAAAGACAAATAACTCAATTTAAAAATTGGCAAAAATCTGAATGGACATTTCTGTAAGGAAGATAGGAATGGCTGGAAAGCACATTGATAAGTTGCTCAACATTATTAGTCATCAGAAAAATGCAAATTGAAACCACAATGAGATAACAATTCACACTCACACTCACTAAAATGACTAAAAACAAAAAGGCAGATAATAACTAGTGTTAGCAAGAATGTGGTGAAATCAGAACCCTCATACCTTGGAATGTAAAATGGTTTAGATGCTTTGGGAAACAGTGTGGCAGTTTCTCAAATAATTAAACATAGAGTTACCATACGACCCAGAAATTCCACTTCACCCAGGAGAAATAAAAACATATGTCCACACAAAAACTTGTACATAAATGTTCATGGTAATATATTCATAATAGCCTAAAGGTGGAAACAACCCAAATGTCCATAAACTGATGAAAGTATAAACCAGTTATAGTATATCCATATAATGGAATAATTTGGCCATATTAAATAGAAAGGAATGAAGTACTGACACATGCTACAACATGAATGAACCTTGAAAATGTTATGTTAAGTGAAAGAAGCCAGGCACAAAAGACAACATATTATAGGCTTCTGTTCATATGAAATGTCTAGAACAGGGAAATGGATATAGACAGAAAGTACATTAGTGGTTGCTTAGGACTGTGGGGATGTGATATCTAAAGGGTATGAGGTTTATTTTTGAGGTGATGAAATATTCTAAAATTGTGGTGATTGTTGCACATATCACTGAATATACTAAAAACCATTGAATTGTACACTTTATTTACTTTTTTATCTATCTGCAGAGAGGAGGGTCTTGCTCTGTTGCCCAGGCTTGTCTCAATCTCCTGGCCTCAAGCAATCCTCCTGCATTGACCTCCCAAAGCACTGTGATTACAGACATGAGCCACTGTTCCTGGCCTGAATTGTATACTTTAAATGGTGAATTGTTTGGTATGTGAATTATAAAGCTGTTAAAATCTTATTAAAAGAGTACCTACTATATGTTTCCATTTATTTGAAATTCTAGAAAAGGCAATACCATAGTGACAATAAGTAGATCAATCATCGCCAGGGACCAGGAATGGGGGCAAGATTGACTGCAAAGAGACCCAATGGAATTTTTGAGGTCATGGAATTCTTCTATATCATGATTGTGACCGTGGTCCTGTTATTGTATATATTTGTCAAAATTCATCATTTGTACATTTAAAATTAAAGACTTTTAATATATGTAAATTACATCTTAAGGCTAATTTTTAAAAGGTAATTTTTTAAAATACCATGTGATTTCAGATTTTGCTAGGTCATAAATCCTCTAGATGGAATACTAATGCCAAGTGATGGCACAAACATTTTGATAGCCTTGGTAAACACTAAATACTTTATCTACTATAGCCAGTTTCTTTTAAAAAGCAATTTTACACACCATTGCAAAGTATTCCTTCATTAAGTGATCAGAGATTGACACATTTGGTCATAAATGGGCCCAAAAATGCATATCTATTTTTGGGATAAAGACTCTTAGTTATATGATAGAATCTATGAAGTGGAAATTGTATCTGGATACAAGGCAGTTTTCTTCCCTAAATAATTCTTCAGCAAACACAGAGTTTTCTTGTATTCAAGTCTTTATATATTCTCTCATTACAGAGTGCTTTCTCAAACACTTTGTTCTGAACCTGACAAAATTGGTTCTTTTGAAAAAAAATAGAAATTTAACACAGATTTGGTGTTTTTCCTAGAGGAATGACTTCATTACAGTAAGATTGGATGTCACTGGAAACAAGCCTTTTAAAGAGCAACTCAGAAAGTGATTACATTGTGGAGATCAGGAATATAAACCTACAGGACAAACGATGGACCTCATTTACTTGTATGCTCTAGCGTAAGTAATATACCAAAAGCTGAATGGGATTGAATTTTAATAAGCTAACATTTAGGGTCCATGTGCGGCGATCCTGGCTGTTTATTGTTATTAGGTGAATGCAGTCATGCTTTCTGAGCCTAACTTACTGGTTCTCAATCTGTCCCAGGACAGAGACTCAACCAACCAGTGGATATGCCAGAAATAAAGAGGAAGCTGCATCTGCTTTGGGTCTCTGACTTGGGACCAAGGCATCTGCCTATCAGAATTGTGCCCAATCTCACTGTTAGTCGATGTGTAATTTTCACCGGGGACACACTGAAAAGTCAAAAACAGCCCATTAGGCCAGGCGCGGTGGCTCATGCCTGTAATCCTAGCACTCTGGGAGGCGAAGGAGCGCAGATCGTTTGAGCTCAGAAGTTCGTGACCAGCCTGAGCAAGAGTGAGACCCCGTCTCTACTAAAAATAAAAAATAGAAAGAAATTAGCTGGACAACTAAAAATATATAGAAGAAATTAGTCAGGCATGGTAGCGCATGCCTGTAGCCCTAGCTACTCGGGAGGCTGAGGCAGTAGGATTGCTTGAGCCCAGGAGTTTGAGGTTGCTGTGAGCTAGGCTGATGCCACGGCACTCTAGCCCGGGCAACAGAGTGGGATTCTGTCTCAAAAGGAAAAAAAAAAAAAAAAAAAAAAACACAGCCCATTAGCTTCCCAGAGAATGAACAACAAGAATAACAATGCACAATTTTAAAGGTGGTGGTTTCACACACTTAAAATGTTTCCACAATAGAGGCCAAATAGCATAATGTTTGATTGTAAAGCCAGACTGCATGGATTTGTATTTTGAACCTACCACTTATAAATCATTAACCTCTCTGGGCCTCAGTTTCTTTTTCTGCAAAACAAGGATAATAATAGTACCTAATATCTAGAGGGCTGCTGTATGGATTAAACAAATCAGTAAATGTAAAGTGCTCAGAATAGTACCAGGCAGCATTTAAGTTTCATTTATCACTCAAGGTAGGATAGGCAGCTATCATTATTCCCATTTCACAGATGGGGAAACTGTGGCTTAGAAAGGGTGTGTGAGTTACACAGCCAGTCAATGGCTAAGCCAGAACCAAACTGTCCATCTTCTGACTCTACTGTTCTACTCTATGTATCATGTATCCTTAAATTCATAATCAAGAAAGGGCTTGTCTCATGCAACTGTAAGAAAACCTACTATCAAAGACCCATTCACTTTCTCATTGCGACACCCCAGAAACTGCAAGAACTTGCTTAGGCCAATAGAGCAGTGCTTTTCAAAATGCCAGTACTAACCTATTAGTGGGCCAAATATTCAATTTATTAGGTTGCAACCAGCATTAGAAAAAAACTAAAACACAACAGAATAGGAAATATCAGAATGCATCAAACATTGTAGGGATAATTATTATTTTGTGAAATTTGCATTCAATTATATATTTACTGTACTAATATACACATATGCATGAGGTGGACAGTATTACTTTCCACAATTATTCCCACCCCACCACCTACCCTTCCTTGTTGGAGGGTTGGTCATCCTCCCTTGCTCACTGACTTGCGGGCTCCTGTGACCAGGGTGTGCTTCCCCCACTGTACTGATGTTTGCCAGTGGCTGTGGGACTCACTAGGATCAATGGAACATAAGCATGAGCTATGTGCCAAGCCTGAGCATTAGTTTTCAGAGCGACTCTATAGGGTGGCTCAGTGTTTTATTCTTTGCCACGACCACATCTTCTGGTAGGGCTGCTGCCTTAGGCTGAATCTGGGAATGACAAGCTACTGGAGCAGAGTTGTAGCCTTTCTACAAACTGGAAGAGGGAGCTACAGCCCAGCACAGAGCCATCACTGATGCACAGCGTACATGGAATAATACTGGGAATACATCTTTGTTTTGAAGCCCCTGAGATTTTGAGTTGTTTGTTACCATCACATAACCTGGCCAAAGGCAACTAACAGATATGTATATATGTATTGGGTTAATGTGATAAATGTATTTCTTACAGAGGATGGTGATCAAAAAAATTGAAAATCACTTGATGGAATGACCGTCTTAGGTCAGGCTGCTATAACAGAATACCATAGACTGAGTGACTTAAACAATAAACACTTATTTCTTACAGTTCTGGAGGCTGGAAGTCTGAGATCAGGGTGCCGGCTGGAAGTCTGAGATCAGGGTGCCAGCACAGTTGGGGTCTCGGTGAAGGCCCTTTTCCTGGTTTACTGATGGTCATCTTCTCGTTGTAGCCTCACATGGTGAAGAGAGTGAGAGCTCTGGTCTCTTCACCCCTTATGAGGGCACTAATCCCATTTGTGAGGGCTTCACCCTCATGACCTAAATACCTCCTAAAGGTTCCCACTTCAAAAACCATCAGATTGGGAATTTAACCTTCAACATTTAATTTTGGGGAGACATAAACATTCAGACCACAGCAATGACCATTTGGAAACTTGATTCTTTAAAATATTAGTTTAGCTCACTTGGCACCTTAGGTGTTTCTCCAGATTTACCATTTATTTATATTAGTCTGAAAATGCTTCACTTTATTTTTATATTTGTCTGCTTTTCATTGGGCAGACTTTGATTCATTCTACTCCTTAAGACTTAGACCAGTGTTTTTCACATTATGACATCTATAGATCAATTAACAGATTTTTCAGACATGCACATTGCCATACATAGTATTAATATATCAAAATATAGTAAGAATGCAACATTTACTATTTAATGATAATAAAAACTACATGTCAATGAGAGAGATGGTTTTGTAATATGCTAATAACATAAGCTAATATCATAAACTAAGTAAGATACATATAGCCACTTGCATAGGTAACATTACCAGTAGAATAGGTGCCTTACCCACTCAGTTTATTATTTTTATATCCTTTATTTCCATAAACTGACACGTGGGCCAAATGTAGACCCAGATGATGGAGAATTCCTCATTGAAGACCATGTTAGTTCATTATCTGGTACTGAAGATAATAATCATACCACATATCACACTCAAATGTTGGAACTTGAAAGATCACAGTAAATGGGAACCCTAATCAGCTCTGGTTGTCTTCAGCTCTATAAAGTTGTTTTCCTTTTGCTGTTGCGGATTTTGTATGGGTGTTTAATCATTCCCAATACATGTCAATGATTTCCTTCATAGCTGAGTGGGAGGGGTTGGGGGAAACACACTAAGCAATTGAAATGAATTCAAATTTGCAAAGACTGAGGTATCTGTACCACAATTTGTTCTTCTTAAGAAATCCTGATGTCTTATTTCCAACAATAAAAAAAAATAATGACAATGTTTCCTTGCAGTGATGGGTGCATGCATTCAAGACTCCGAATAAATCACTAAAATCTGCCACTTAAGCAAACCATCTAAAGTGATAGAAATAGTCTCTACTGGCGTCATCAGTGTAATAAAGAAAGGTGATTTTTAAATCCCATCTCTCTCTTTACAGGTCTTAAATTTAAGCATCTTTTCACTCAATAGCACTGTGGAAAAGTAGAATTTTGAAATTGCTACATATTCCTTTGCACAGTACTCTGTAAAGAGTTAAAATCAATAGCCATGATTTAATAATATTCATACCTTCTACTTTTCTTCAATACTAAATCAAGATCCGGAGACATACTGACTGCTTTATTCTCTGTAAATAACAGTGTTGGATTGATAATCAGGCTGAAGCCCTCCAATTCAAAGTCCTTCATTGCAACATACGTAGCTGGTGCTCCTTCGCCGCTGATTGCAACATACATTTCCTATTCCACCTCATAGCCTTCTAATGACCATCAAACAAAATATCTCTTCTGTAGAGTGGATGCTCAATGGTAAACAAAATAAAAAGTCATTAAGCATTTCTCTGTTTTGGATACACCACACACGTTATCCAGTTGTGATCCAGAGCACCTGCCAACTCACACAATATGCTTTCTACTCCCCATTGTATGCTGCTTGCATTATATAATGACTATCAATGGTCACGTGATGAAGGAATTGTGTGGAAAGTTTACTCAGCTTCCTCTCCAAGTAAGTATCTCACTAACTGCCACTTTTGCCATGAGGATCTAACTCTGCACAATGCCTCTGTAGTTCTATTCCCTTCTCTGCCCCTATCAACACAATTCAACTTTGTACTGGAAACTTTATTTTGCATGTCTTATTCTGAGAAAGCACAATTAGCTTACAAGTTAAAATTTGGAAAAGATAAAAATCATAAAATATTTTATGACATTATTTTATTAAGAAATTGGTGATGCATCGAGTGTTGGGCTATCCATAGGTCCTATAAAACCCAACTTTCCAATGTTCATCATTGTACTTTTTAGACATGTTTTGCTATTTTGATGACTTGATCAGTCTCCTTGTATCTGTAACTGTGCTTGTCCCAGCAAACACAGATTCAGATTCTGTATTTACTCTTTATGCTTACAGTTTCATCTCAGGTTATAGTACATAATAAAAAGTAAATAATTTTACTTTTTTCATCACTAATTTTAAACTTGAACCATTTCCAGCTATTTATTCATCTCAGTGAATTGGTGGAATAATACAACAAGATAACAGCAAAACATGCACATTTAATAAACATAAACAGTAGCACAATGTCATAAAATTACTTTAGCTGAGATGAACCGTACTTAGTTATCCAGTTCGAAAAGTGTTAAAAATGGCTTTATGATCATTTTATGAGAATTATGAAACTCCACTACTGATTGATCCCTGAATAATAGGGTCATTGACTACTGTTCTCATTTACCTTTCCAATTTCCTAATTCAGGCCTCCCTTAGAAAATCATCTTTCTTAGAAAGGGATGTTCATACAGCCCAATATTATTATTAACACCTCCATGTTATCATCATTCTTCTGATTTGAAAAATTAATAAATACTAAGAAATACATTTTCTTCTATCAAAAGGCCAGTTTTACTCTTCTTTTTAATGTTTTCTGTGTTCAATCCAATCAATAACATTTTAAGGTTGTTGATGGTAGGAGGATCACTTGAGGTCAGGCGTGTGAGACCAGCCTGCACAAGAGTGAGTCCCTATCTCTACAAAAAATAGAAAAATTAGCCAGGAATGGTGGCACACACCTATAGTCCCAGCTACTCGGGAGGCTGAGGCAGGAGGATCCCTTGAGCCCAGGAGTTTGAGGTTGCAGTGAGCTATGATGATGATGCCACTGCACTCTAGCCAGGGTCACATAGTGAGACTGTCTCAGAAAAAAAAAAAAATTACACATGGACAAAAGATGTAAACTGAGATCACCCTAGTCAAACTGAGTTATGTAGTCACCCCAAGTCTTGCTGCTATTATTAGGCAGTAAAGGAAACCAAGAATAGAGGGAAATATGTATGTAATTTAGGTCTTCTTTGAAAATAGTTGCAATGTAGACAAATATGGCCATAGCAATCATGTCTAATCTGGCAAAAATTCTCCCCATCTACTTGCCTGAAGCATTAAAGAGAAGGAACACTTTAGAAATAACTTTTCCTGGATCCAGGTTTCCACAGTGTTGTTTTGGGTACATTTAATTTACAAAGTTGAATTAGATTAATAATTCTCTTTCAAGAGTCCTTATCAAATCTCTCACAGTGATTGTTCTACATTTTCACCTTTCATATTCCTAACCTTGCCCTTTCCAAATGGAAAACTTCAATGTCTAATTGAATAACAACTTACATATCAATCTAAGCTTCTCAGCTAACATTCTCTCTTCCTCAGGATCTCTCTAAAATATCACCTTCTCTCTCTTCCACTTCTTGTGTCTCCAAAAAAGACACATCTTTCCTTTAGGTCATGGCCCATCTCCTACAGTGCCTTCATATCATAGCCTCTAAGGTGTTCTTCTATCAGTTACTCGCTCCCTTCTTACCTGCATCTTCAATATCTTCTTCCTGCTAAGATTCAGAAGTTCCGATCTGATGCTCTGGAATCATAAAAATTTAGTTCCTAATTTTGGGTTTTCAACTTACTCTCTGTGTGACCTTGGGAAAGCTGTTTAACATCTTTGAGCCTCTGTTTCTTCATGGGTAAAATGGTAATAGCAATACCTACCTCAAAGTGTAGCAGTGAGGATGAAATGAGATAATGCACATAAAATATCCTCAGGACTTCCGGGCAAGATGGCAGCACCCCAGATTTAAGCCTTGGTACATTTGCTCTAAGCAAATAACAAGGACAGGCAGAGTGTGAAAAGACAATAGCAATAATATATGTTGAGGCTCAAAAATAAGATCAATGTATCTTGAATCAAAAATCGAAGAGAAATACAAAGTCAGGAAAGGAGCTGAAAGGGCGGGCCAGTTGGACTCTTTCTAAAATAGGCAGTGGCTCCAAAGAGCTAGGCTTGTATGTGTTAATTAAGACCAAAGGAGGTGCACACAAGAGAGAGAGACAGTTGGAGTCAGACTCACTCCTGGAAGATAGGAATAGGGTAGCTGGGGAAAAATGTTCCCAGCCCATCAGTAGAATCATTCTCCTTTTTCAACTGCAGATTGAAATACTCCCATCTTAAGACATCTGTAAGTGCTGTGTTCATGATCCACAGTTTCTATTTCCTTTTCTGTACAGCTAGACTTTGTATTTAATGCACATTTTGCATTCCTGTGAAAAACTCAAAGTGATTTATACTATGATATCCCAGTGGAGAGGAACCTCAAAGTGATATTATAAGGACTCAGGGTTTAGTTGCTGAATGTGGGCAACTGAAAGAGGGAGGGAAAGGAGGAAAAAGAGGGAGGGAGAGAAGGAGAAACAAGAAAAACAAACAAAAAGTTAAACTACTGATTTTTTTGGGGGGGGGCTACAAAATTCATCCCTGAAGAAATTTAGTTTACAGAGGAGACTGATATTTAAAATAAATGTTTAGGATATTCAAAGACAAAAATTAAGGAATAAAATCCATTAACATAATAGATTATGACACATAGACTTGGGAGAGAAGAAATAATGATGAGTAAAAAAATTGATGAAATATGTCAGCAAACTTAATGAAGTACTGACTATTTTAGGTATGTGTTAAACGATATTTGGTTTAGACAAAAACAACAAGATGGGAAACAGTTTGGTTAATTAAATTGTGATAAGAGGGAGGATAGAAATGGTTGAAAATGTTAGATTTGTTTAAAATATTTATAGTTAAATAGGTATATGAAAAAAATTAAGGGTTGCCACTAAAAGTAAAGAGTGCAACATATGCCTTCTGTATCTGTTTTCTACTGCTGTATAACAAATTAGCATAAATTTAACTGCTTAAAAAATATATGCATTATCTCAGCATTTCTGTGGGTCAAGAGTCTGGCCACAGGCTATCTGGGTCCTCTCTGTTCAGAGTCTCATAAGGCTACAAAGTGTCATCCAATGTGTGTTGTCCTCCACAGGTTCAACTAAGGAAAGATCCACTTCCAGTCTCCCTCAGGTTGTTGGCCAAATGCATATCCTTACAGCTGCATGACTGAAGTCCCAGAATTCTTGCCGGTATTGGCAGGGCACTGCTCTCAGCTCCTAGAGGGTGTTCTCAAGTTTTGCAGCATGGCTCCTTCCATAGGCAATTCACAAAATGACTGCTTCTGTAAGGCCAGCAGGAGAACCTCTCAGACCTCTGTTTCCGATCACCAGACCTTCATTTGAAGGGCTCTCATAATTAGATCAGGCCCAACCAGGATAAATTCCCCCATAATTAGTTTTACATCAATTGATTAGAGATCTTAATTACATATTCAAAATTCCTGCACCTTGACTATGTAGTGTAACCTAATCACCAGAATGTGGTCACATCAGATTCACCAGTCCTGCCTATACTCCAGGAGAGAAGATTACACTAGAAGGTGGGAAATTATAGGGGCTACCTTAGAATTTTTCCTACCACAGTCTGCCCTCTGACCTCCAATGAGTCACATCCTTCCCAAATGCATCATCCATTGACCCCTCCCAGAGTTCCCACAAGTCTTACCCCATTATAGCATCAGCTTATGTGTCTATATAAATCTCTCTCTCTCTCTCTCTATATATATATATACACACACACACATATCTTTATCAACTGGAAAGGAGAAGCAAAAAACCAAAAAAGGAATGATAAACAGAAGACACAAAATAAAATTGTATAAATAATTACAAATAAACCAATGATCACAATAAATATAAAGAAATTATATTTACTTTTTAAAAGATATTGATTTTTTTAAATGAATAAAGCACACAGAACCCAGCTATATGTTTCTTAAAAAGGACAAACTAAAACAAAATGAAGAAAGATTAAAAGAAAGAAAATAAAAAGGATGCCAGCAAAATGGTAATCCACAAATATCTAGGGTTCTAATATAACATCAGATAAAATAGAACCTAAGTCCAAACTATTACTGGGGTTAAACAAGAATACTAATAATGACAACACAAAGAATAACTTCCTAAAAATATAATAATGATTAATTTATACACATCTAACAACATTACCTAACATATATGTAAAGACAAATTGAAACTGGGAACTTTTATCACAACTGTATTAAAAATGGATGACCAACCTAACAAAAACTTAATGAGCATAGATAAGATTTGAAAACAGAATGAATATGTTTGATTTAATAGCAACATATTGAAATTGGTACCTATACATTATTTTTAAATACAAAGGTGCCATTTACATTAATTAACTACATCATAAAGAAGTGTCAACAAATTTCAAAGTTTCAATACCATAGTGACTATATTATTTGACTATAATAAAATTAAACTAGAAATCAAAAATTAAAAAATAGCTAGAAGACCACATGTTTAGACCTTTAGAAAATTCACTCCTAAATAATTCATGAGCCAAAAAGAAAATTACAGTGAGAGAATTATAAAATATTTAGAACAAAACACCAAAGAAAAGACAACTTAATAAAACTAGTGAGATGTAGATAAAAAATATTTAGAGATAAGTTTAAATGTATATATTCAATATCAAGAAAGACTAAATATAAATTAGTTAAGTATTTAAATGAGAATCTAAACAAAAATTTTAGAAAAATAAACCTCCCAAAAATCAGAAGAAAAAATAATAAACATTATGAAGAAATGAGTAAAACTGAAAACAAAAATACAAGAGAGGTCACAAACTGATTCTCAGAAAAACAGGCAAACTTCTAGCAAGACTAATTTTTAAAAAGAGAAGGCATAAATAGACAATAACTGTAACAAAAAGAAGACAGATACACCATAGATATTAAAAGTTATTAATCTGAGATTCAAGGTAATTCTATTCTTCCTGTTAGTGATTGAGGTAGGAACAGACCTATAACAATTCTTATGGATAGGACAATGAGACAAAAAGGGAAATTTTCTTCACTCGCAGAAACAGTGACAAAACAAGGAACTGCCCCTTCCTGGTTTGGATATTGTTGCCTGAAGATGTGATGGTTGGTGCTGTGGCAGCCATATTGGATCACGAGGGCAAAAACAAGGGATCAGAGCAGTTAACAAGGACATTGCTGAGCCCCTGAAGAACCAACACAAGAACTTCCCTATTTTCAGATTTCCTGTTATGTGAGATAACACATTCATTATGTATATTCTACGACTGGGAGCCAAAAGCATTCTAATGGACATAACATTCTCTAACCAGTTTCTTATTTTAAAAATATGGATGCAACACAAAATTCACAGCGTTTCTTCCCAACTAGAATGAAATAATCTGTGTATCCTTCTTTTCTGGATGGCAAATGTGGTACAAGAGTCAGGAATGGAAAGAGGCTTTTATGGGATGACAACTATAGGAACTTCTAAACTGTTTGCCTCCTCTGATCAAGGTACTTAACAATGAGCAGGGCTCACAAGTGATGTCATACAAGACATCCAAAGAGAAGGGACCAATGGTGCATTCCCCACCCATTTAAGGAGCCAAGATTCTTGACAATCTGAACATCATCCTTGATTACACATTCCCTTCTTCCCCATGGCTCTTCAATTCTTCAATGCCTTTATTAAACAAGTACATTTCTTTTCTTTTCTTTTCTTTCTTTCTTTCTTTCTTTCTGGTCTTTTTTTTTTTTTTTTTTTTTTTTTTTTGAGACAGAGTCTCACTCTGTTGCTGGGGCTAGAGTGCCGTGGCATCAGCCTAACTCACAGCAACCTCAAATTCCTGGGCTCAAGCAATCCTACTGCCTCAGCCTCCCGAGTAGCTGGGACTACAGGCATGGGCCACCATGCCCGGCTAATTTTTTCTATATATATTTTTAGTTGTCCAGCTAATTTCTTTCTATTTTTTAGTAGAGACAAGGTCTCGCTCTTGCTCAGGCTGGTTACGAACTCCTGAGCTCAAACGATCTGCCCACCTCGGCCTCCCAGAGTGCTAGGATTACAGATGTGAGCCACCGCACCTGGCCCAAAGAAGTACATTTCTTGCACACATTACATACCTAGACAAAATCCTAAAATAGTATTAGGGATTGAACAGGTATAAACCATGCTCTTCCATTTTCCAATTACATTAGCAGGCAGCTGAACTCAAGTGTAAAAAATAATTTTGTGACAATATTCATTAATTTGTAAAAGCAATTTTAGCAAAAGTATCCTAGCAAAATTAATCTTGAACATAAAAACAACACCAGTGGACTCGGGGGGTTGGGAGGAGCATGGGCTATATATTTAACCAGAACTGTTGTACCCCCATAATAAGCTATAATAAATTAAAAAAAATGTTTTTAAGAACTGAAAAAAAAAACAAAACAAACAAAAAAAAAAACACCAGTGGCATACTTATTCACATTTTGGTCAGTGACATGCTCTTAGAGACCACTTAAATTCTCATTTGAGTTTTCTGTTTCTTGCCTTAAGTCCATACACCTTCCTTTTTCTCCATAACAGTAACTGAAATTGGAGTCAGATTCTTGTAAAGATTTTTTCTTGCAATATATGTATACATACAATACTATGGGATCCTTAAGGGCCTGTTACTCCTATTCATTGATGAAACACATTGTATTACAGGTTCTTCTCCCACTGGAAGAGACTGCTTTGAGGACTGCACCTTTTTTTTTTTTTCTGTCTCTCCCTCTTTTGTTAGGAAAACAACTTCATGGTCCCCTCAGATTCCTGACATTTGTATAAGGCAGAGTGAAACAGGTGGGTTTTCTTATTTCCAGATAGAAACAGCAACTTCACACAAGATTTTCTTATAAAACAGAGAACAGAGTGAGCATAATAGAGCCTAGACCAGAAGTCAGGACTCTTGGGTCCGATTGTTCAGTCTTAGACTTGTTCTGAGATTCTGGGGGGAAAAAAATCATTCAAGTGCCTTTTGGCACCCTTTCTGGGCTGCACCTATAAATGGTAATTATACTTTTCTATTATAGTGCTCTCTACCATCTATTGTGATATGTAACTATCTCAAAGGAGTAGCTGACAGCTTAGTTAATGCATGGAGTATAAATCACTTTGAGTTCCTCCCAGGAATGCAAAATGTACATTAAATACAGAGTCTAGTGGTATGGGAAGGGAAATAGAAACTGTGAATCATGAACAGAGCACTTAGAGATGTCTTAAGACGGGGGTGATGAGGAATACAACTGCAGCCAGTAGTTAAAAGAGGAAAATGATGCTACTGGTGGGATGGGTGGTTTTCTAAGGCAGGAGATAGATGAGGCAGATTTCTACCCCAGACTTGAAAAGGGGCCATTGTGTGGGCCTTGGCAACTTCGGTACAGCCCACAGGGTCTAAAATGGTCTGGCCCCTGCCCACCTTTCTGTCAGTAGATGGATTAAATTAATGGCCATATCATCATCCTTTCCTGTAACCATGCCTTGCCTTTTACCAACTCCTACCAAGCAACTCCCATCAAGAGGTAGATATATTTGGGGTATCTTGATTCTGAGTGTGGCCATGTGACTTGCTTTGGCCAATAGGATGTTAGTGGTTGTAATTCTAACAGAAGTCTAACACGTGTTTGTATGCTTTTGGTTTTGCCTTTGCTCCCCTGTGACTGTGAGGAGAACAAGCCCTGGCTAGGCTGCTGAAAGATGAGAGATGTAGAACACAGCTATGCTGCCCAGGTGTCCCGGCCAAACCCAACCATCAGCCAGCTGGTTCACAGACATGTTCACCAACCAGACATGCTCACCACCAGCTGAACCAACAGGAAAAACTGTGCAGTTGACCCCATTATAAGTCACTGACTCTCAGACTCATGAGCAAAATGAATGTTTATTGTTTTAAGCCACTAAGTTTTGAGATGATTTGTTATATAGTACTCTTGTGGCAATCAATCCAATATACTCTCCAACACTTGCCCCTTGTTCTCTACACTCATGCCAGCACCATTAGACTTATCAATTTAGAGAATGTGCCATGTACCCCAGGACAGGACCCCTGCATATGCTATTCTCTCTCTGCCTGAAACTGTCTCTCATGCTTTGCCTCTGACCCCCTCACCTTGGTCAGTTCCTTAGTTCAAATATGTTTATTTATCAGTTTTTAGCTCAAGAGTAGCTTCCTTAGGCAAGCCTTTCCTTCCATTCCAGAGTAAGTCCATTTTCTTTACAATATATTTTCATATATTCATGTTACTTTATATCCAAGCACTTTTTACTGATGTCTTTTAACTAATTATACTCTAATTTTTTTGTGATAGGTAAGTCTGTCTCCTCCCTTAAAGTGCAAGTTCCAAGAATTTAGAGGATGCAACTGTTACCTGGTTATCCATTGTTTCCTAATACAGTGGATTAGGTGCACAGTACCTAATGCAGTGACTGGCACTCATTTTTATTGAATAAACATAGAAGTTGTAGCAGATGCATCTATCCTCCACCTTCTGTGGGTGATGACTTAACAATTTACACTTGTATCCTTCTCTGGGGGCATGCCCTTGAATGGCAGGAGCTGCTTTGTTCCGAAATACCTGAGAAATTACACAAGCTAACACTTTCCTCTAGAGGAAGCCCACAGCCAATGACTGACTACCCAGCCTGCCTGCCTCTGAGAGAGAGAACCTCTGTGGTATAATTTATGCTCTTGAGCTCCTCATGAGATCAGGTCTAGGCTAGACTTCTAAAACTCCCTTTCCCTGCATTAATCTATTACCTCATTCCCCTTTCGGTTCTCCTGAGAACTTGACCTCAGTAAATCACTTACATAAGAATACCAATTTCAGGTTCTACTCACAACCAAATTCAACCAAAGACATGAGTTAAATTTGAGCATTTCTTGCTCAACCAAAAAAGAAAATAAGTAAGTTAGAATACTGTAATATTATGCATTGGGATAAATCTCTGGATAGAGGAAAATAAGGGCTCACTTTTCTCAAAGGGTCTAGAAATTCATAGGTGTTTAATAATTTGGGGTTGGTTAAAGCCCCCATGGCTATTAATGCTAATTCTTTCAAATATAACGTTTTTATTGAGTGAATAAAATGTAGAAGCATATAGCAAAGTTTTATTCTTTCCTGGAAATGTTTGTTCCCATCATTGTACCACTATACAATAATATATTTCTCAAAAGACCTGTCCAAGTAGAGAGCACATTTGGTATCTCACTATCAGGATTTTCATCTCACTTCTATTTGTGGGTTGCTGCTTTCAGAAGATAATTAAAGAAGAGGCTAGGTGCAGTGGCTCACACCTGTAATCCCAGCACATTGGGAGGATGAGGCAAGAGGATCACTTGAGTCTAGGAGTGTGAGACCAGCCTGGATGACATAGTGAGACCCCATCTCTACAAAAAAATAAGAAAAAATTAGCCAGGCATGGTGGTGCATACCTGCAGTCCCAGCTATTAGGGAGGCTGAGGTAAGGATTGCTTGAGCCCAGGAGTTCCAAGCTGCGGTGAGCTATGATTGTGCCACTGTACTCCAGCCTGGGAGACAGAACAAGACCCCATCTCAAAATAAATAAATAAATAAGTAATTTTTTTTTTAAAAAAGAAGAGATGATGATGGCTAGAAAAATGCCCATAATATAATGTTAAGATAATATATATGTAAATATATATAAAGACAATGTTATAATACATATAACATATAGTGCAATCCTAAATAGTAAAACAAATCTATCCATCTCTCTCTCTCTCTCTCTCTACTTATGACACATTGAAAAATCAATGAAAGGACACATACCAAGATGTGAACAGTGGTAGTAAAATTGTGAAAGATTTTTTCCCACATTTTTATAATTTTAAAATTTTTAACAAAAAGCATGACTATAGTTTTTGAAAAAATGATTAAAAATGGGTAACTTGTAAAAAGATCATAGAGAAAAATGGCCTTTTTTCCCCTTAAATGAGCTCAGTTCAAAAGTCTGAGAAGGGAGACTTCTACTTATGGGAACATGGAGTAGATGATTTTCCTCTTTTTCCAATAAGCTAAAACTCCTAGATAATATATATCAAACAAACATAAGATGATTCTGAAAGGAGAAGAAGAGAAGATCTAGGAACCTCAGGAAATAAAGAACCACACAGTAGTGAGTTCCCTGAGTTTTCTTTCTGCTTCATGTAGCCCAGACTTGGAGCTGAAGAAACTGGCATCCCAGAAATGCCAATAGACACAGATAAAGAAAACCTCAACAAAGCCTCTCCTCTCCTCTCCTCTTCTCTACTCTCCTCCCCTCCCTTCCCCTCCCCTCCTCTCACCTTCTCCCCTCCTCCCCTCCCCTCTCGCCAAACGACCAGGAAGGGGCAAACTAGCAAGGCAGAAAACTTTTATACCATAACTGCTCTACTTCAATGAAACACTGGAGAAATAACCTATGACCCCACCTGTACCTAAGCCCACAAAGGCCAAGTGGGGAACCCACACTTCTATCCTTCCCTGCCTGTAAGGAGGCACCCAACCCCTCTGCTTGGTATCAGAGAAGGCTGAGTAGGGAGCTGGGACTTTCAGTTCTGCTAGGCGGTAATGAAACCCCCCACCTCCAACTTGGCTTCAGAGAACACTTGAGGAGCCTGGACTTCCCCCTCCACTCAGCACTACGGAGGTATCCCTCCTACCTACTGCTTCTGTCATGGTGTCAAAGGAGGCCTAGTGGAGAGTCAGGTTGTCCACCACCACCCAGTGGTAAAGAGGCCATAGCCCACTTCCCTGGTGCTAGTGGAGCCTATAAGGAGAGCAGGACCTGGGCATTCTTAACGCTCCCTACTAGGCAGGATCCGTCAGTAGAGGTATAATGGGAAGTCAGAATGCCCACCCCACCCAGGAGTAATGAATAATCTCCCCTCAGGTGTGAACAAAAGCCAAGTAAGGAAACCGGTCATCCACCCCACTTGGCAGCAATGAGGTAGCACCTTCATTCCTTCCCTGCTGGAGCAGTGTCAGAGGAAGGCAGCTCAAACAGGGTTTAAATAAGACCCAGAGTCTCAGAACATAATATCCACAATGTCCAAGTTTCAATGGAAAAACACCATTCTATCCAAGAACTGGGAAGTTCTCAAACTGAATAATAACAAAAAAAGACAATCCATAGATGCCAACATGGAGATGCCAGAAATGGTGGAGTTATTGAGCAGATATTTTAAAGCGACCATCATAAAAATGCTGTCACTGAGCAATTATGAACACACTTGAAAAATAGGAAAAAAATAGAAAATCTCAGCTAAGAAACAGAAGATGCAAAGAAGAACCAACTGGAAATTTTAGAATTGAAAAATACAGCAACTGAAATTTTATAAAAAAATTATCAGCTGAACAGCAAAATAGAGGGCAAAGAGAAAAGAATCTGTGAACGGAAGATAGAACAGTAGAAATGACCCAATCTAAACAACAGAGAAAATAGAAAAAAAAAAAAAAAAAAAGAATAGAACCTCAGGGAACTGTGGGACTGTAACAAAAGAGCTAGCATTTGTGCCACTGAACTCCTGGAGGGAGAGGAGAAAGAAGGTAGGGCTGAAAAAGTCCTTGCAGATATAATGGTTGAAAACTTACCAAATTTTGCAAAAGACATACACCTACAAAATGAAGAAGCTGAACAGAACTCAAACTTTCCAAGAATAGATCTGAGTATGACTATGTGGGCTATGAGAGCCACCAGATCATAGCTGTGTTCAGGTTATAAAGTCGTTGTTTTCACCTATAAAAAGGACTCAGTGACTCCCATCTGTGTTGCTAACAAGAATAGTGCCAGAACGTAGTCAGTGCCCAGGCCAAAGGAACTAGCTATTACAACTTCAGCTAGCCCAGCAAGATTCACAATTAAGTATAGAAATGTTTAAGGTCCTCCATTGTTCAATATTTTTTGTGTTTGGTATTTTATGCATTAGTCATATGTAAGAAATGTTTAGATTAATAAGTCAGTGTCTTGTTGCCAATCTAACATATATATATGACTGAACACTTTATATTAAGTTGAAATCTTACTCAGTATACAAATATCAGCATATTTAAGAGAATTTAAGAATGACTACTTTTAAATTTAATTTATGAAATATATGAGAATTACTTAAGTGCTTGGCATGGCTTAGCACAAAATTAAAAACACTTAAAAAGAAAATGGAATATATTAAATTTGTACAGGCAATTTGAATGTTTAAAGGAGTTTCACTGAAAACATGAATCAAAGACCCCTTAAAGGTGATTTGTCAAGATTGGATGACTGAGAATAAGAAGATCTATAAGTTTGAAAATTTGACTTTAAAATTTACAACTTATTCACTTTGAACCCAATTTAAACCTCTGAAAAACCTTTTCAATACCTAAAATCTACCCTCAAAGAAACAAAATCCCTCACATTGACATACACATTCCATGAACACCTGGTATGGTCATCACCTATGGGAAATTCCTGTCATGTTTTCCTAGTGTTTCATTTTCCATCCCTTCTCCAAGTCCTGTCAAGTTCCCATGCATAGTTGTAAGCACATCTGGGTTACTCATTTCTTAAGTAGAGGGTCTGTCTTTATCTGTTTTCTCCCTGCAGCTGCCATGTTGCCAGGGAAGAACAGATGTTTAGTAAACATTTGTTTGAATTAAGCTTAATTAGCTACATTTTCCAAGCCCTACTTTAAAATGGTGTATCCTGGGACAGTGATCCTAAAGAGGTCTTGTTTTAAAGGGTGAAAATGACTCACGAGAACCTGAAACTCACCAGCTCTGTATTTGCAACTTGAGCACTCGTAGGAAGACAATGTTGACTAGAATTTGGTGCCTTCCAGCACTGTCACAGTTTGGGAAGAACTGTTGACTGCCTCGAACACACTTTTTTGGATACTCAGGAAGCAAAGTTCTGCCACATTGCCTTGAACTAGGGATGTTTCCGAGGTGCCAGTTGTCCTTACGTAAAGCCTCTTCCTAAACAGCAAGCTTCACCCCCACTAAACACCTCCACACAGATCAACATACTGTTGGGCATTCATTGCTGGAACACAATGTGGCCTACTTTTAAATACTAGAATTTTAGACACTGCACTTCAAAGGTTTAAGAGACTCAACATGAAAAACATGATCAATAATTACAACTTATAGAGAAAGTAAGTTCTGTATATTGAACAAAATTGGGTGGTATATCCATGAAATATATACCCATTAAGAACCAGTGACTAATTATTCCAATTAAAGATCTAAAACTAAAATGAGCATCTATTGTGTGACACTAAAATGTAAAGTAAATGATAGTTTTAAATGTTATTTAAGTAGACCAGCTTAAAAGCAAACTTACTTGAGTTTGTATACACCATATTTTTTTCTAAGAATTTAATATTTATCCTTCAAAATAGAATATTAAAAGAACAGTAAAACTTACATAAGTTTTCACTATAATAGAACATTTGCAAATTAATTCAAGATCTTAAACAGAGGATTGTATAAATGAATTTATATCTTTTTAAGTTTAATACATTTATCTAATAAGCAAACTCTTCTCTAATAGCTTCACTTTATGTGGTGTTTTTTCTTTTGGTAATTTTCGTTTTTGTTATACCAGTAACTCATATTTACCATAGGAAATTAGTAAATACAATTAAATCAAGGTTTCTCAGCCTGGGCACTATTGACATTTTGGGCAGAATCATTCTGTGTTGTGGGGGGCAATCTTTGTACTGCAGGATGTTTAGCAGCATCCTTAGCCTCTCACCTACAAGAAGTAATGAGCATTACCTAGTTTTGACAAACAGAAATGTCTCCAGACATTGCAAAATATCCCCAGGGGGAGTAAAATTGCATCTAGTTGACAGCTAGTAAGTTAGATTATTTTCCTATCACAATTTTTATTTATATTCTTATTTTCAATTATATATGTATATATGTGTGTGTATATACAGATCTCTCACATGGATAATTTTTTAAAAATGATCATATATGTTGTTTTGCTACTGCTCTTTTGCAGCATATATTGCGAATATTTTCACATGTGTATGTTTACTTCTTCATTTTTAATGCCTACATAATATTCTACCATTTGTATAGAATATAATTTATTCCAGTCACTACTTTTAGATATTGAAGTTCCCAATTTTTGTGATAAAAGTGCACATTTGGTGGCATATGATATTCTTGGGAAATACTTTCTTTCCCTAAGAATTTTGCAGATTTGTTTCATTGTTTTTGGTATTAAAAGTGGCTGAGGAGAAGTATCAATCCAGTATAATTGCTTCTCCCCTGCATTTTCTCATTTACATATTCAGCCAGGACACCCAGAGGACTCTCTCTTTGTCCTTAAAAATTGAGAACCTTTGTTCTTTATATATCAATTTATTGATATTTCCTGGAATGCAATGTTCCTTTTCAATCTTTAGGCATAATTCCACATTCATTTCAATAAATTTTTATTCTATTGTATCTTTAAAATAACTTTCATTTCCGGTTGTTAGTTTTTCCTACTTCAAGAACACCAATTATTCTTATGTTGGAATGCCCTTGTTCTACATATTATTTCTCCTAATTCCTTTAATTTCATTTCCTACTCTGCATTCATTATGAATCAATCATGCAATCCTTTATTTTATGTGTTTCTGGTTTTTTTTTCCTTTTGGTATCTACATTTGAATAAACCCATAACCCACATTTACTATGGTAAATTAGTAAATGCAGTTAAATTAGGGTTTCTCAACCTTGACACTACTGATGTTTTGACTGGCACATTCTTCACTGGGTGTGGGGGCTCCCCTGTGCATTGCAATATATTTAGGATCCATTGCTCTTTGTGATTTATCACTTAGTTCTTGAATATTGTTTTTCTGGTTCTCAATTGGTTTCCTTAGCTCCCTTTTCTCCTTCTTCTGGTTTTATGTCACTGTTTGATCACTTTTTTGTTTACTGAATGAATTAATGGTCTTCACTTGCAGCAGTGGGGAACCTGTGACCTTCTGATTTCAAGGTTGTTCTTTTTTAAACACCAATGGAGGCAAGAAAAGCTTCATCTTTCTCTGCTGCACCCATTTTAATAAAAAGATTTGTTCTGTAAAATTTGGATTCAGTCAAAAGGTCGTACTTAAGGACCTAGAAGGCCACATGTGGCCATAAGGCTGCAGGTTACCTGCCCCTGTGGATATTTAAATTTTTTTCCCTTGAGTTATATGTTTTTCCAAAAGGGATTATTTTCTATGGTGCACTTTTCCTTTCTTTTTTTTTTTTATCTTTAAGCCCATACCTCCTTTCCTTTACTATATAACACAGACACTATGCCGTTCCATTTTTTCTCACTCATCATGAACAAAAGCAGCTATCTATCTTCTCTTTGTTATGATATAATGTGTACAAATTCTCTGCGATCTCCTTAGCTGAAATCAGTTGTCTACCTCTCTGAGGCCAGGGAAGTGCATATTCCAATCCTTTCCTGAGGCTGGGTGCCATTGGTGGGAATGTGTGTGTGTGTGTGTGAGTGTGTGTGTATGTGTGTGGGCAGGCGGACAGGGGTGGTGAGGAGAGAGTGTTGGATGGAAACTGTTCAGCTGAGCCTGCCTGCAGTCTTGTTTGGAAGAGCTGCATATGCTCTCTCCTCTGTGATTCTGCTAAGCATTCTGGGCCGGAGTTGCCTCCACCTAGATGGAGGTGTATGCTGTCACCACCCGTTAGCCCTGGATGGCAGTGAGGAGGGACACCCTCTGGCTTTCAGCAGAGCTTCCAGCCTTTGCTTCTGTCAAACATATCGGCCCAGGCATTGTCCTCCTGTTTCACCTGTCACTACCCAGAAGCCATTTTCAAACCCCAAAGAAGTGGTACTATGAACATTTTTAAGACTATTATTCTGTATTAAAAAACTGACCTCCAGAAAGGTTGTGCCAGTCACATAGCAACTGCCAAATTAATGAAGAGTATCTGTCCTTGTATTCTGTCAACTTTGCTTATTAGCATTCTTAATTTTAATATAACTGGTTTTTTGTAGAAAACAAAAGTATGAGAAAACATACTTTTTAAATGAATTTCAATGTATTCAAAATATTACAAATTTTTTTGAAATTCACGTACAATATTCTGAAAGCTTACAAATGGCAATATGCCCACACAAACTGTGTAACATTTTAAACAATTAACAGAATTTAAGGGGTTCTCATTTAACTGAATATTTAAGTTCCCTTGAAAGGAAGCAATTTTTAAAGAAACTATAAAAAACATACAATCATTTAAAAATACGTTTAACAAAGAACAATCAACTTAAATGTTTCAAGATAGAGTCTTATAGTTAAAAAAAATAACTTTTTAAATAGAGGTCCACAATGCCTTTCAAAAATTGATAGATTTTTTTCATTGGAATCCAGGGAGCAAAGCTATTATTCTTTCTATGAACATATAAAAAATTAGCACTAATTGGTAAGATTACCTACTTGTATCCATGAGATCATATAAATGAAGAGCTGGAAATAAAACCCAACCTACGCATTTATTAACACACAATAATTTCCCCTTATCTGTGGGTGATATAAGACACCCAGTGGATGCTTAAAACTGCAGATAGTACCAAACCCTCTATATACTATGTTTTTTCCTATAAAGTGAGGGGGCGGGGGGAAACATCTCCTTCACCCCAGAAGGTTCACTGAAAGAACAATTCACAAAAAGGCAGATAAATAAGAGAAAGAAGTTTATTTACATGGGGAGAATCACAAAGTCATTACCCAATATCCCAGTGGGGTCCAGAAATTTACATACCTTCCTTTTAGAGGGGACTGGCAGATGAGGAATATAGGTAATTCTGCTTAGGGGCAATAAATGGTTACTAGGGAGGATGAATAGATACTTGGGAGAATGAATGGATGGGGGAAAACAGATTGACTTGTAGATGACTCTCTTTGGAAATTAAATTAACCTGAGAGACAGGTATTACATTTAAAATGATTTGGGGCAGGTATGGTTGCATTTTTTATCTTATTTGCTGCAATACAGTGAGATAACAGGGAAGAGAAGGGAAGGCAATTGCTCTTTTTGATGGGTCTGTCTGGTTTTATGCAGATAGAAAGAAAGCCCCTTCCAAAGCCTGTTGATCTTTACGGGCCTTTAATTTAAAATAGTCTTTATCCCAGGGAGTCATATTCTTGTGTGAAATTTCCTGAGTTCCTTCATTCCCCCTGTCTGGAACTTCCCTGAAAGTTTCACACACTAAAAGCTGAGTGAGCAGTCTTTAGTTAACTTCCAATGTGTAATCCTTGAAGGCAGAGGCTTAAAAGAAGAAGTGTTTAAAAAGCACCCCTTTTCTCAGTGGGGGGGAGGAAAACAGGAAAAAAAAGAGTTTTTAGATGAAAAGTGGGGTTTCTTGATCTGAGATCTTGGGAAAAAGTTGTTTACTTTCTGAAGACGTCTGCTTCAGGGGCCTGGGAACTGGCCCTGGAAATCCTTACTTTCAGGTCACCTGTAGGGGTGGTCCTCCAATTGTCTCGGTGTAGTTTGGCATGACTCATGTGAATCCAGGAGTATTTTTCTTATGTTTTGATGATGGTGTAGGTGGTTAACAGTACTTCATCAGAGCCTTCCCAGAGAAGTGATAGCACATGTCTTCTTCTAAAAACTTTTATGCACACATGATCTCTTGGTCAAAAAGGATGGCAAGGCTAGTCAGTTGGTGGAGGCCATGCTCTTTTAACCTGCTGATGTTATGCTCCAAGCATATCATCAGTTAGCACCTGTATGTAGCTAGTAATGGTATCCAATGGTTCACTTAAATCTCCATAGTTTTCAGTCAGCCCAGGAATAGGAGGTTTAGAAGTGCCAGTAGGCATGGAATGACTGAACACTATTTCAAAAGCGGTTACTCCATGTCTCTTATTTGGAGTATTCTGGATTTTTATAAGGGCTAAAGGTAATGCTTCTGGCCATTTAAGTGCAGTGTCTTGACAGACTCGTCTCAAAGTCTTTTTTATGTCTAGATTTTCATGTTCCACTTGCCCTGAGGATTGAGGATGATATGGTACATGCAATTTTAATAAGTACTCCAGAGCCTTTGCAAGCAAGTGATTGATTTCTGCTGTAAAATGAGTCCCTTGATCTGACTCACTCCATAAACAAATACCAAAATGAGGAACAATCTCAGTTGCTAATTTCTTTACCACTGTTGTAGCATCAGCATGCCTAGTTGGACAGCATTCAGTCCATCCACTAATCATGCAAACTGTAGCCCAACAGTGAGAAAAGCCTAAAGCTGGAGCTAAAATCTGTAAGATCAATGAGGAGTTCCATAAGGGGCAGACTGGGACTCTGGGGCTTCCTGGAGAGTGTTGGTTTCCTCCAGAGATTTGGTGAGATTTACAAATGCACTGGGAAATAATGTGGTCCGAGATTTTGTAGATCCCAGGACAGTTACCAACTTTTTTTTTTTAGTTCCTTAATTATCCCCCGTTTGTGCATATGTCCCATCTGATGGGCGGTAAGTGCAAGCCAAAAAGTTAAAAGATAAGGGATCACAGGGAGTCCATTTGGCCCAATATATAATCTGTCTGATAATTGTTTAGCACACTTTAATATCCACTTATCTTTTTTGGATCATGGGTCATCAGCCTGGTGATTAATATCAGACAGGGATAAGGGCAGGGCAATAAATTGAGTGGAAAAAGGATAGGGAGGGCCATTTTGGCCACATATTTAGCAGCCCTGTCTGTTCTATCATTTTCTAGGGATACAATATCCATTTCCTTAGTGTGGGCTGGGCAATGAACAATAGCAATCTTAGAAGGAAGGTGAATAGCTTGTAATAGGGCAGCAATTATAGGCCCATTGGCAATATGAGCGTCAGCAGAAGTTAAGAAACAATGAGATTTCCAGACTGTGCCAACTGCATGGCAGACTCCAAAGGCATATTTGGAGTCTGTGTAAAGAGTGGCAGCTTTTCCTTTTGCCAATGTGCAAACTCTAGTGAGGGCTATGACAAAATTGACTCAAGGCATTTTAGGGTGAGCGTTTGATTGCCCTGAGATATTTAATGTCCAGTTGTCTGCACCCACTGGTGTTTAGAACTAGAGGCTTTATGGCCTCATTCAGCCAGAGAAAAAATGAAGGATGAGGGAGTCTAAGAGGGCACTCTGTTTACAGAGCAAAACATCACCAATGCATTGAACAAGAGTGGATCCCTGGGTAAAAGTTATAGAGTCTAAATCAGCTTAGACACTTTGAGAGAATATTAAAGGAGACACAATACTGGAGATATTTGGGTCCATGTTAATTGTCTCCCCCAAAGGTGAATGTAAAGAGAGATTGTGAATCAGAGTGCAGCAGAATCAAAAAGAAAGTTGAGCAGAGGTCAATTACTGTATTCTTAAAGTCACATGTACTAAGAGGCATTTGAGTAAGTTTCTTTCTGTTTCTTGATAAAATATTTGATTTAAGCCCTTATTTTTTAAGCTAATTAATTAGAGCTCTTTGACATATTTTGGTAGTGAAATATCACATATACATGATGTATATAAACACATAGACATATAGACATACAAAGAGAAGCAGATCTTACAGCTCTTATAAAGAATTTTTATTTGCTGGCTCTTAAGTAGTATTATTTTATTCAGACTATTAATCATTTAGTTACCTATTTTATTGTTTTAAACAATTATTAGCTAGGCAAAAATTTGCCTTTAGTTAAGATTTTGCCATTTTTGTAAGCATTTGCTACTTCCAGGGCCTAATACATGTATAGGTAGGCATAGTAGAGCACTCAGTTCTTCAGAAATTAAGGATCCAATTTTCACCTTCAATCTTGGCTTTGGCTCTCAGATCTCCATGATCAACTCAGGCAATGATTTTTCCTTACCCAAGCACACAAGACAAAGGAAAAAAGGGATAGAACATGGAAATCACAGCAAATTCCCCAAAAGCTGGAGTTCACACCCCCTGTAGTATTGCCATTTACTGTTAGTTTCTGCCTGACCCAGTCAGACATCTGAGGCCTCTAACTGGATCTAAGCTAATTAATTATCAGATCCAATCTGATCCCGGACCTTGTTTAGCTTTTGTCGCAACTTCTGAACCCAGTTATGATAAAAATTTTGCTCAAACTCAGAGAGTTCAAAACATGAATCTATAGAACTCTGGAATCTGAGCGAGAACTACAAGCCCCTGTTGTGGTGAGAGACCAACGGACACAATGGGTCCAGTGAATACCTCTCTTGGACTCTCCGTGCTACTGGGGGTCTCTGGGAGCTCCACTTCAGAATCCACTTCTGACAAATTTAATTTAACAGAGTTTAATTGAGCAAAGAGTGATTCCCAAATTAAGCAGCTGAACCAGAACAGGTTCAGAGAGACTCCAAAGCCGTAGCGTAGTTGAAGAAGACTCATGAACAGACAAGAGAAAGTGACGCATGGAAAATGGAAGTGAGGTATAGAAACAGCTAGATTGGTTACAGCTCAGCATTTGCCTTACTTACACACAATTGAACTGTTGGCCGCCTTTGATTGGCCAAAACTCTATGATCAGCAAAGAGGAAGGAGTAGGGAGGAAAGAAGATAAATGGAGCAGACTTTAGCGGGGACAAACAGCTGACATTTTTGCTCTTGAACTTTTTAACTAAGGTATGCTTCTAAGTGAAACCAACAAACCTTAACCAAAGCTATAACTTAATCAAGGAGACAAGAGGTGTCTCCAAAGAGGTGGAGAACAGTTTTTACGAGATCCACAAAAGCCATAAAAACAGCTCAAAGAAAGGAAAGATCTCGATAAATGAAGTATAACCCGTATTTTTTTGTCCAACCATAGTTTCTAGGGTCTCAGCTTTTCAGCTGACCATGTATACATAAATGTCTAAAAGCCCCATATGCCCCCGCAGAATATAGGAAATCAAAGGCTGTGCGTGGAAGGGGAAAGAATCAAATGGTAAAAGTTACACAAATATCAAACCAGAAGAGCTTCATTTCCTGCCCAGGAATCAAACCCAGGCTATGGAGGTGAAAGCACCGAACTTTAACCATTAAGCCACAAGGTAAAGCAGCTTTAGCTATTGTTCCTGCTGGGATAATATACAGTGGTGTTTTTTTCCCCCCCATTAGGTCAGATTTTGCTCTTTAATTTTTGTCAAGAGAATTTTTAAGGCTAGCCACAACAGTAAGTGTCTTTCTTTTAATCTAATTTTTCTATCAATACAAATTAAGGCAATTGTTTAGAATAAGAGATCTGTAAAATTTATTTTTTAAAAAAATTTAATTTAAAGGATCCATCTTTCGGCCATTAATAATTGGAATTCTCAATGGTATATTTATTCCAAAAGCCACTCAATCTAGTAAGCCTCTTCACGGAAAGCCCGGGTGGTAATTTTCCAGGTTCAGAGTGTCCCCGGAGACGACATGGAGAAGGCTGTTCCCATGAGTCTCCAACATTTACTCTCTGAATTGGACTTGAGATAGGATAGGACCTTTTAAGACAAAGACTCCCCTAGAGGGTGACACATTCGGTACTGTGCGCTGACACGTCTCAGAATCCCGATTTTTGTTCAGACTGGCCGCCTGGCACGTTCCAAAAAAAAAAAAATGCCCGCCGACCCCCACCCGTGGCGGAGTCTGAAGAGAAAATACCCGCTCAGTCACAAGACAAGCTCAGGGACTTGCAACACGATGAGGGGGCAACCTCATACTTTTTTTGGAGGCATGGGGTGGGGGGGAGAGGGGGCTACAGCAAAGTTTGTCTTTAACAGACGCTGGTCTAGTCAGAACCGCGTAATGGCTGGCGGGCAGGGCGGCTTGAACGGCAGGCCTGTGGGGGTTCTAGGCCCATGTCCTCCCCGGTGGTAACCCTCTTTATGACAAAATGACACAGAAATTAGACAATGGCAATAGAAAGAAACAACAACCACCAAAAAGGCTATTTCTGACAGAAAGATCAGACAATATGAATATTGACACCACAAAGTATCAAAAAATATACCAGAGTGGCCAAGAACAGTGGCTGACAAAAACCTTTTCTGTCACTACTCTCAAATTTGGAAAGGTCAACGATCTTACCGTCTGCTCAGCTGGAGTCCACAGAGAGACAGGAAAGCAGGAGTCTGAAGTTAAGGTATGTTGCCATGTCGCCAGCCCCCGAGAGTCCGGATTCTCCTCACCGCGGCAGAGCGGCTGTGAGCAGCCTGCGCGCTTCGCCGAACTGTGGGAGTGAGCGGGAAGTTCTCCCTGGCCCGGTACGGTTCACCGAAAGGTCAGCTTACAAAAAGGCAGATAAATAAGAGTAACAGGTTTACTGTGAGCACAAGGAGAATCACAGGGTGATTACCCAATATCCCAATGGGATCCAGATATTTTTATACATGCCTTTTAGAAGGGAGGAGCTGATAGGAATATAGGTAATTCTGCTTAGGGGCAATAAATGGTTACTAGGGAGGATGAGTTGATACTTGGGAGAATGAATGGATGGGGGGAAACAGATTGACCTGTAGATGATTCTCTTTGGAAATTAAATTAAACTGAGAGATAGATATTATGTTTAAAATGATTTGGGCCAGGTCTGATTGCATTCTTGATTTTCTTTCCTGCAATATAGTGAGATAACAGGGAGAGGAAGGAAAGGCAATCGTTATTTTTGATGGATCTATGTGGCTTTGCGCAGATAGAGCCTCTTCCAAACCCTCTTGATCTTTAAGGGCCTTTAATTCAAGATACTCTTTATACCACGGAGTATATTCTGGGGTGAAATTTCCTGAGCTCCTTCAAAAGTTTAATTTATGAACTAAGCAAGTAAGAGATTAACAACAATAATACAATTGAACAATTATAACAATATACTATAATAAAAGTTATGTGAACGTAGTCTCGCTCTTTCTCTCAACATGTTTTATCATACCATACTTACCTATTTCCTGACTGCAGTTGACCATGGGTGACTGAGACCACAGAAAGTGACACAGCAAGTAAGGGGGAATCACTGTATATAATCCCTAATACAAGGCTATGGATTTAAAAACAGCTTTATTGAGACAGAATTCATATACCATAAAATTCACCTATTTAAAATGTACAATCCTGTGTTTTTTGGTATATTCGCAGACATGTGCAACTATCACCACTATCTAATTTCTAAACATTTTCATTATTCCAAAACGAAATCCTATACGCATTGGCAGTCACTTCCCATTCTCCCCTCCCCTCTTGTCCTAGTTTACATTCTGTCTCTATAGATTTGCTTGATGTAGACATTTCATATAATGGAATCGTACAGTATGTGGCCATTTTGGACTGGATTCTTTCATTTTGCATAATGCTTTCAAGGTTCATTCATGTTGTAGCATGTATCAGTACTTCCTTCCTTTTTATGGATGAATGCTATTTCATTTCATGGATGGACCACATTTTGTTTATCCATTCATCAGTTGATGGATAGTTGGGTTGTTTCCATCTTTTGGAAAAATTGCCTGCAAAAAGTATTTGATTTTAATCAAGTCCCATTTATCTAGTTTTTGTTTATTGCTTGTGGGATTTTTTTTTTCCTGGTTATGATGTTGCTTTTTTTTTTTTTTTTGCTCAGGACAAATAGTTATGAGGATTTAGAGCATATGAATGCTCAATATTAAAGATGATTTAAAAAAAAAACCTTCAAATTTTCTAGTCTCTCCGAGTCATTGTCTGATCTCTGAGAACGGATGTTTAAATGACTACTACATCATGACTTTCTTTCATTTTTTTCTCTCCTATCTAGGAAAGGAATTAGGAGAGCTCCCAGTTAAATAAATATGTGTCCATGTTGTTGCCTCTGCAAACACAAGGGCAGAATAAGAAAATTAAAAAAAAAAATAATTTCTCATAGCTGGTGTATAAAATCTAATTAATTTTGGATTTTTGAAGTTTGGCATAAGGTGACTAGGAATTGCTCCTGGCCTACTTCAAATATGAAAATATGAGATAACACTACTGGACCTAAACTTATCCAGAAGAAGGGTGAAGGCTGCAAACTAAATTTTCTCCTAATGCTGTGATAATACTGTCTTCAGCCCTTTACCCCTCTGCCCCTCTGCCTTCTGCCTTTTGGGTGGTCATGGTTTTGGAAGTTGGGAAGGCAGTGAATTAATGAGAAGGTACTTGGAATTGGATCCATAGGAAGTGCCCTGGCTTTATGCATCATGCAAGCCCTGGAGGTGCCATTAACACTGTAGTTCATACAACCTGCCCAGTTGCATATGGTGATCTTTTTAAGTTTTTAAATCCTGCTTCTCAAAGCATGGGATACAAAACATTCAGGAACCCAGCTTGCTAAATGTCTTTGCCTCCAGCAATCTTTCAAATTATCATGACTATAAGTGGCACAATCATAGTGAATGTGGACCTAAAACACAGAGCAGTGGCTCTGGACTTAGTAGACCAGAGTTTCAATCCTGACAAGCTACAATTTATTAGTTGTGTGCTTTTGGTCATGTTACTTAACTTCCCAGAATGACAATGTTCTTACCTGTAAAACAGGCATGATAGATTCACAGAGTTGCTAAGAGGATTAAGATAACATAGATAAAGATCCTAGCACACACTAAGCACGTAATCAAGGTGAGCCTCTCTGACGGTGAGCCTCTCTGAGGTTAAAGTAATGCAGCCTAACATCCATTAGATTTAGACGACAGAACTGCACTGTCCAATATGGTAGCCACCAGCAACATGTGGCTATTAATTAATTGAAATTAAACAGCTTTAAAATTCAGTTCCCAGTGCTCAATAGTCACATGTGGTTAATGACTACTTATTGGACAGTACCGATATTGACCATTGCCATCATCACAGAATAGTCTATTGGACAATAGGAGAAATGATAGAATTATGCAAGAACAAGTCCAGAAGTCTAAGCTTTTGCCACTAACTATGAAACTTTAGGGAAGCAACTTTATCTCAGTGTGTCACAATTTCCTCACTGCTAAAGTGGAATAATGCCTTTGCAGTAATGTTGTGGGGATCAGGTGCACTGAAGTCACTTTTTTCCTTGCTTTCTCATTATCTTCCAAGGACCCCAAGACTAAAAATGCACAACACAGTCACTAGCAAGGATCACTTTGAGGATAACTTGATAGGTACAGCCCTTTGGTAGTTTAATATTCATAGCCATGATTTGATATTATTCCAACACACCTGTAAGTAGTTAAGAACAACATATGTTCAAAAGCGTAACTAGCTATCTGCAGATAGTTCTTGTGGTGATGGAAGATACAAATTAACATAACCGTGTAGGTTTTCATCAGCAAGTGGCCTTTTGTAGACTAGAAAGTTCTCACAAGGTTTAAAAAGGAGGAACAAAGATCATATTTTCTACTTTTTTATTTATGTTTCACTTTAATGCCAAAATCTATGTTTCCCAGATTTGAAAACAATCTGTTGCTGGTATTTTGGGGACAATGTTGTATTTTTTTATTTCTCTAGAGCAGATGTTAAAAAACCTTTTCTATAAAGGGTCAGTGAGAAAATATTTTAGAACCATGAAGTTTCTATCACAACTAGTCAACTCTGCTGTTGTAGCATGAAAGTAGCCACAGACAACATGTACATAAATGGGTGTGGTTGTGTTCCAGTAAAACTTAATTTACTAAAATAGGCTCTTGGGCTTTAGTTTGCCAACTTCAGATCTAGAATGATATGTAAGATCATATCCTTTCCACTATTCTCCACATTGGAGTTTTCTTTTTGTTTGTTTTTGTCACTCTTATATATGTTTTTTCACTTACTTTAATTGTTTTTAGAGACAGAGTCTCACTCTGTTGCCCAGGCTGGAGTGCAGTGGTCTGACCATAGCTCAGAGCAAGTTGGAACTCCTGGGCTCAAGTGATCCTGCTGGCTCAGCCTCCTGAGTAGCTAGGACTACAGGCGCACACCACCATGACTAGCTAATTTTTAAAAAAGTTTTTTTTATAGAGATGAAGTCTTGCTATATAGCCCAGGCTAGTCTCAAACTCCTCGCCTCAAGTAATCTTCCTACCTTGGCCTGCCAAAGTGCTGGGTTTATAGGCACGAGCCATCACACCCAGACTAATTTTATTTTTGAATATATATTCTATCCTGTAAACAGTTATAATTAGGCTTTTAAATGTCTACTCTAGAAATGTCAAAATAATTTTTCTTCTTACTTTTATTAAGGCTTTGAATTAAAACAAACAATTCTTCAGGACAGTTTTTTTTTTTTTCAGAGAGCAAATTGAAAGGGATGGACATAGACATGAAATGTAAAAGAACTAATTAAAAATGATTCATAGATTTAGTCAGGTCATTTAAAAAGTTTCCTGGCTATTTTACTAACTTATAAATTGAACTACAACTTAAACAGAATCCAAAATTGACCTAGGTGCCTCAAGGCCATTATTTCCTTGGGTGGACATTATAGTTCAAGACATATTATGACTAAATATTTAGATGATTCAAGTGATATATAAACAAAAAACCTGGTAACTTGTATTCATGAGTGAAACTGAACCACACACACACACACACACAAAAAAAAAAACTAGTGAGAAATTAATAGAATTGTAAAATTTTAGGGTTGAAAACATACTTAGAAATAATTTTGTTCAACCTTATCACTCCATAGCTGATGAGTGTGGTTGACATTTCTTATTTTTTCCATCCCAGAATACACTGTTTCTTTGAGTTAGGGCTCTGATTTTCCTTATGCACCCATCCCTCGCTCCCTTACCCCATAGTTTGGGTGAGTCTGGCCTCACCCTCAGGCCAAAGAGTGGGTACTTAACCCAGGCTGGACTCCTAGAGCGCTGCAAACTCCTGGCCAGAACTGGTTCAAGGGTAGGTCACTGACCCAACTTGGTCATCAGAGCCATCAAGATTCAATTCTGGGATGTGTCTTAGAGTTACCAAGAGAGTGAAGCTTGTTTCCTTCCTCTCTCCTTCCTCCCACCTTTACTCTCGTTCTTTCTTTGTTTTATTTTCTCTTTCCCTTCCTCTCTCCTTCTCTTTTGGTGATGGTAAGCTTGAAAACCTGTCCATGAAATGGCCAGCAGCCATTTTGCCACCTTATGGAAATGGCCCAAGAATAAAACCAAAAGAGAAAAGTGGCCAGGTGCAGTGGCTCACGCCTATAATCCTAGCACTCTGGGAGGCCAAGGCGGGAGGACTTCAAGACCAGCCTGAGCAAGAGTGAGACCCCGTCTCTATTAAAAATAAAAAACAGAAAGAAATTAGCTGGACAACTAAAAATATATAGAGAAAATTAGCCGGCCATGGTGGTGCATGCTTGCAGTCCCAGCTACTCAGGAGGCTGAGGCAGAAAGATTGCTTGAGCCCAGGAGTTTGAGGTTGCTGTGAGCTAGGCTGACGTCATGGCACTCTAGCCCGGGCAACAGAGTGAGACTCTGTCTCAAAAAAAAACAAAAACAAAAACAAAACAAAACAAAAAAACAGAGAAAAGTTGGGCCAAGATGCAAAACGACCGAGTTCTGACGACTTTGAGCTTATTTGAGAATAAGAGGCTATTTGCTTGTTATTAACCATTTTACAAAATAATTACATAAATGATTTAATTTCTTTATCCCTGCCTCCAAACTATGTTGATTAGAAACATCATTATTTACAAGTGATTATTTACAGGCCTTTCTTTGCAAAGCGTAAAAAATTCAAATATGCCAATTGTTGTCTAATAGATAAGTATAGGTTATTTCTTTTACCATACTAACTATTCAATTATCAAAAAACAAAATATACCTAAAAAGACACTGTTGCTGTTTTTCATTCATTGCGTAGCCATTATGAAAGCATATAAGATGGATCTATCAAATAGTTTATTTCTCCATGGCACATATGGATCCATACAATAATAACTTTTAAAAATTTTGTCTGTAAGTGAAACTTACGAGAACAATGTAAGCTGGTAAAAAATAAAATAGTTTGGTCTGCTACACATTTGTATGTTGCAAGAAAATTAATGGTGGCAACTGAGCCTTGCTAAATGAGAAGAGTTTACTTACACCAGTGTGTTTCCTTTAGCATTACACAGACACCACACTGTCAGACACCTGAGACACTTTTTTGGGCTTCTGGTTTGTATGTAATTTTTATGCATTGAATACTCTCCTAACACAGAAATGGGTATCTGCTGAAGTTGAGTGGAACTCTAATACCCCTGGGACAACCCAAATTTTCTAATTTTAGAGATATGCCTAAGACACTAAGGCTGATGTCTTAGTAAAAGATGTCAATGGAAAAGAACCCAAACTCTGTAAAATAATTGAAAGAACTTTATTCTGAGCCAAATATGTGCCACCATGGTGCGGAGACCCACTCCCACGAAGCCTTGAGCAAGTGGTCTCACTGTGTTTGGGTTACAGCTTGGTTTTATACATTTTAGGGAGACAGGAATTATACGTAAAGTCATATGGAAAGTGTACATTGGCCTGAAAAGGCAGGACTTCTCGAAGCAAGGTATTACATGTTTTGGTGGTTTAAAGATTCTTTGATTGGTAATCGGTTAAAGAAATGAAGCTTTGTCTAAAGGCTTGGAATAGTTTAAGATGAGGAAGTCTGTTAATCAGAGACAAGCCACCAGACATATACTGAAAGACTCCAGTGATCTGTTAAGTAAACTGATGACCTGCAGGTGTGATTTAACCTTTGTCTTACACGGCCTCAGGCTTATTAATGATTTTGTATCTTTTTGCTACAGAAAATAACTCCAAAAGGGACAGGGCATAACTAGGCATGTCTTACCTCCCTTCTCCTCATGGCCACCAACTCAGCTTTAAGGTTTTTTTTTTTTTGCGGGGGGTGGGGAGGGCCCCCTTGGCCAAGAGGGGGTCCATTCAGTTGGCTGGGGCAAAGAGCTTAAGATTTTATTTTAGTTCACCAAGAAACATTGTTTGAGGAATAAAATTGACTAAAATGGGAAATATACACACAGACCTTAGAGCTTACAAAACAGGATTTTATTTAAATTTGTATACAGATAAAAATGTACCAAAATTTAAACAAAAATCAAATTCAAAATTTTTCCCACCACAAAAATGGACACCATGATAAAAAGCCACATTCCACTTAAATACATTTTTCCATTTTTCTACCACAAACTGGTAAATTCCAGGGGCTGGGGAGTGGGGCATAAGGGAGAGGAGAGAAGATACTGATAGTCAATATAATTTGATCTTCAGTGTCATCTCACCTTGAAACGACTTAATTACAGACATTCTGTAAGAATCAGCATTCTTCACTTGTAACATTAAAATGGAAACTTCTACTCCAAAATCACAAATAAGGCTTCTGGCTTTTAGTGTGAGGTAAACAGTGTATCTGATATTAAGGCAAATGTAAAATACACATATGATATATTAATGCAGACCTTCCATTGTAAAACATATGCTGGAATTAGAAACTTGTAAAAACTGCTGCAGTGTGTAATAGCTATTTGCTTGACTGTCTTAGCTGTGCCTTTTTGGTAGTTAATATGTTAAATGTCATCTGAATTTCTTGTAGCCTGTGATTTGTTCTATTATATAGGATTAGACATTCACCAAAATTTTTGTAAATGAACCAGGGCCTGATTTCAAGCTCTGTATATACACACATTATTTAGCCACATTGACTATTCCGTGAGGTCGGCAAAACACTGCGTACTGAGCGGGCTTGCCATGATAGAAAAGTATGAGAACATAGGACATTATTTTTATATTTTTACTATAAGTAAAATCAGATTTAAGCTGTCTAGATATCTTATTCAAGAAAATACAAATTTAAGATTTTTCATACGGTGATTCTTGTTCATGCCTTCCCCTTCCCCCCCAACCCCCCCCAATTAGATAACCATTTCCTTCACAGTGATGAGAGAACCATCCCTTCTTATGGAGAAATGGACTTCCTTCCCCAAGGGATCAGGATGAAGATGTCACTTCTTGGACACACTGGCCACAGCCTTCTTGGCTGCATCCTCCAGGTCGACAGCGGAAGTGATGGGCAGTCCGCTGTTGTTGAGTATGTTTTGAGCCTCTTGGACGTTGGTTCCTAGAAGGGGGAATGACAAACAATCACTGAATGCAACTGGAGGTAGCGCCCTGTGATGTTTTTCTTTTTTTTGTACAACCTGAAATCTTGGGATGCCTTGGTCTCATCTGACACTAACACGATTTCATTATGACACAGTTTCAGCCTTTTATGATCCAGCTCTGGCTAGACAGATATACCCAGAAGACAAACTTATTTTCTTTCTTCTTTTTACTTCAGTTATCTGCCATTATAAAGACACTGCCTATAATATTCTCTGGCAGTTAAAAAAATGGAAATGAGCTTTCTTTAAGATTATGCTCAAAGAAAGATTAACAACCACCTGTTCGACTAGTTTGAAGGAGGAAAATCTTCTGGAGTTTTCCCTTCATGGAATAGTCTGAGTGTAAAATGGAAAGAAAATGTCTTGTGGAAAAAACAAGCAAGAGAAAGGCGTAGCAGGGTGTTGGGAAGGTATGAAGCACAGATGCTCCTCGATTTACCATGAGATTATGTCCTGATAAACCAACTGCAAGTTGAAAATATCCTAAGTTGAAAATCCATTTCATATACCTAACGTGCTGAACCTACTGAACATGGTAGCTTAGCCTAGCCTATCTTAAACGTGCCCAGAATACTTACTTTAGCCTACAGTTGGGCAAAACCATCTAACACAAAGCCGATTTTATAATGAAGTGTTGAATATCTTGTGTAATTTATTGATGTTTTACTGAATTTGTATCACCTTCACACCATTGTAAAGTCAAAAAATCGTAAGTCGAACCATTCTAAATTGGGTACTGTCTAGACTGGAGTAATACACGAGGACGCACAAGACTCATCTGTCTGTAGCTTTTCACCAGGAAATGAATCAAATATAGGTGCTAATCAATGTTACTGACAGGAAAGATTATGGGATATTTCTCAAGCTGTAGTCCAACTAGAAAAGATGAAAGCAAGGATGTGCAAGAGGGAAATAAACATTTTTTACTGATAGAAACTGAAATGACTGCTGATAATCCACAGTAAGTGGATTTAATGTGGTTTTGGTCCATACCAGAAGTCACCTGTCTTAAAGACCTCTTGGAAGGCAGGGGTCTGAGCTGTGACCTGATCTGAAGTTCTGAGGCTGTGCCCACCTATGCCCACAAATTCGCTGCCTTGGAGACTCTTGCAGCATCCAACATGCCCATTTCTCTTCCTCCTCGCTCTATATAATGGAAAGAGCTGGGCCTTGAAAATGAGCAATGTAGTCTCTGATGACATCTCTTGGTTGTGCCTGGTGGACTTGGGAGTAAATATTTGCCAGCCAAGTCATCTCACCCAAAAGTGTGCTTCAGGGACTATTTAACATGTGAACTGCTTTTCTGCTTTTTAAGAGTGAACAACCCTCTATGAGACATGTGACAGAGTTTAAGTATCTCATCAAATATCTTGTCTTGCATTATTTCCTGTGCTTTTAACTAGTTAGCAAGACAGAGCCTATTTATAAACAAAGACTTTGAAATATGGGCCTTGGAGAACCAGCCTTACCACAAAGAGCACAAATAAAAAGAGGTGCTTGATCACCATGGTTCATATCAAAGGGCAAAAGCTGGGTTGAATGAGAACAGTTGGATGGAAAAGAAGTTGTGGCATGGATTCTCCTGGGACGCTGGGTACCCCAAGGCAGGAGTAAAGGGGACCCTTGGCACTGTGCCTCTGGCTCACTTCCCACTGCTTTGCACAGGAAGCTGATGAAAGGCCTCTCCGGAAAGTGACAGTCTAAAAGGTCAGGAAGTTGCTACCTAAAATCTCCACTCTTACATCCTGGCTCTGCCATGTATTCCTTATGTAGTTTTGGATAAATCACTGGACTCCTCTGTGCCTCAACTTCTTCTTCTTCTTCTTTTTTTTAACCATTTTCTGTGGGTACCCAGAGCCAACTTCTTTTTGTCCATATATAACATTACCATCCTCATCATCTTCCCCAGAACTAATACCCATTAAGCGCCTATGTACACCATATAAGTAACTTACATGGAGCATATGAAATCTTTACAAAAACCAGGTAAGTTGGTCCTACTATTCCTATTTACAGATAAGCAACTGAGGCACAGGGCAGGTTAAATAACTTTTCCAAGGTCACAGAGGTGATAAAGCACAGAGATAGGACTTGAACTATTTTCTGTAATTGCAAATCTAAAGATATGTTCTAGGATATGCTGGTCTGCTTCCCTATTTGTAAAATGAGGATGGTGCGGCTGATGGCACAGGTTGCAATGAGAACCAAATGAAGTAAGATGTGTAAACGGACTTTGTAAATGGCAAAGCGTCGGTGGCACACCAGACTGGCTGTGCACCAGAGGTTCCCGCCCCTCATCTTCAGGGGAGTGCTGCTGCTGGGAAATAGCTGCCCAGCCAGAAACCCTATTTCCCAGGCCTCTTGCATCTATGGAATGTGAGAGGATGTGAATCATGTGCCCTAAGAATCTCCAATGTGACCCCTTTGCATTCTCCCTGTTTTCCCTGTCTGTCGTCTGGAATGTTGCCCGGCGGGGCAGACCCGGAAGGCACCTTTTGAAGATGGCAATGTCTTCTTCAGCCTGGACACCTGAATAACTTTGTGGAGCAGAACATCCCACCCACTCCCACTCTCAGATCTGATGTGAATGGCAAAGAACTTTCTATACTGTTAAGTCCCTGATGTTTCAGCATTTCTGTTGTTTCAGGACCCACAATTATAATACTTTGAATAAGATGTGACTTTGTAAACACTATGGAAGGCAGTTTCCTTCTAAAATGGCTCTCAAAGATCAATCGATCAATCCCACCTGCTGGTGTTCACATCCTTGCATAATCCTCCCTGCTTGAGTGTGGGCTGGAGTCAGTGCCTTGCTTCCAATGAATAAGAAGAACATGGCGAAAGTGATGGAATGTCACTTCTGATACTAGCTTACAAAAGCCTGTAGCTTCTGTCTTGCTCCCTCTGATTCTCCCTTTGTTCACTCTGACAAGGCAAATTGCCATGCCATGAGCTGCCCAATGGAGAAACCCACTTGGCAAGGAACTGAGAGCAGCCTCTGGCCAATAGCCAATGAGGAGCTGAGGCCCTCAGTCTATCAACCCATGAGGAGCCACATCCTGCCAACAGCCACGGGTGTGAGCTTGGAAGTGAACTCTTCCCCAGGCCCAGGCTGAGATGTCTGCAGCGCTGGCTGACATCTTCACTGCAGCCTTGTGGGATCCTGAGAGAGAGGACCGAGCTCCGCCACACTCGGATTCCTGGCCACAGAAACTGTGAGATAATAAATGGTCCTTTTGTTAAGCTGCTAAATTTTGGGGTAATTTGTTACACACTGTTAGATAACTAACACAGACATAAAGATTTATCATTTCACTAATACAACCTTGGTATGCATTTTGATTCATTTGGTAAGGTTTTAGCCAAGGTTCCAGATGTTGAAAAGTAGGACAGGGGATGAGACAGTGGCAGGTGTTAGTCACCAGGTTAAGGGATTCAGGCATTAATCTGTAGGCATGGCTTTCGTGGAGTAACGACAGAGCGGGAAGCAAAAGCTCTGACTAAAACAGAAGCAAATCAGTCTTTGGACCAGAAGGTGAATGAAAGTTAAGTGTGTCAATTTTTATCTCCCTCAACAGAGACATGGATGAGTCTCTTTTCCCTCTTCCCTTTCTCTTTTGAGCACCTTCTAATCTCAACACACAGCTCCTAAGACCTCCAGACAGGTGTCAGAGTGGTGCCCTCAAGGTCTTCCTCCACCTCAGATCCTGCTCTTTCTGGGGTCCAGTTTTATCATGGTTCCCACCTACTGGAGAACTGTTTATTCCATTCCACCTGAATTCCCTTCCATGTGTTTGGATGAAATGAGCTCTTGATCTTTTTTTTTTTTTATTCAGGTAACCTTTGCATTTCCTTGCAACCAAGTAGTCTAAATAATTCAGTTCCTTAATTAATATCCTCTTCGGCACCCAACTCAGTGCCAGTTTTCCCAAGGGGGGAAAAACCTGGCGTGGAAATTAATGAATGTCCAGATGTGCTGGGCCCTTCATGCAGAGCTCTGTTGGGCCGACCTCCCTCTCCGCTGGGCTGACATCCATGTGTTCATGAGGCATCTGTTTAAATGACGTTTCTTTGGGGATGCCTTCCACGTCTCCACCTCCCAATGTCCCAAAGCGCTTGCAAAATGCGCTTTCAGAGTACTTGTACTTCCAGTATCTTAATACAGATTATGCCCCATTGGGATGGCTTACCGATGCTTCCCTCGTCCCCACTAAACACGCGCGTCACTTTGTCTGGCTTGCTCGCCGGGATATCTTACAATATCCCCGTCACTTAGCCATGTACTTGCTGACAGGCAGAGTGAGTATGGATGTGTTCCCACACAGAAAGCGTGCTTGGTGAGGAGGGGTGTGGGTGGGTACTTTTTGAGTCACCTTGGTGTTCTTACACCCACAAGGTGTTTTTATAGGGTTGAAATAGAAACTCCAGACTGCCCGTGGCACCATAAGGAGTGATTTTTCTGAATTTTTTCTGAGTCCTCCAGGGGCTCTGGTAGTGGCCCCTTTCTCTAGGAAGGGCCCTGGAACAGCGGGCTGTGTTCACTGCCCCTGGGTGAGCCCGCAGCTCCGGGTGCACCAGCCAGTGAGGCCCTGCTGGAGGCTGACACCAGAGGGCAAGGCCGGGAGGAAAAAGGGGAGGGGGGCAGTGCCCCAGAAAAACACGACCCTTCTTTCCTCCCAGCTGATCCTTCGGCGCCGTGTCAAAATGCCTAATTGCTTCATAATTCTAGGATCCACTAAAGTGAATTTTAATTATACTTGCAGTTACATTTTAATTACAGCCTTAATTATTAAGCATCTACCAGGCATGCTCAGAACCAAGCAGTTTTTGAAGAGGATTCTCATATTCAAATATAAAGCTCAGGCATAGGACTGTGATGAGAAATGGGTCACATGTAGAGGCACTGTGACCAGATGGAAACCTGTCACACTGGGGGTGAGGGGAGGAGAGAGAGGGAGAGGAGAGGAAGAGAGAGAGAGGGAGAGAGACCAGAGACACATGGAGAGTCATGGAGAATGACTCAGAGAGGGACAGACATATGAAAAGAGACAGATACAGACAGGGCAAACAGAGACAGTAAAGGACAGTGAGCTTGCCAGGCAACTGCCTATGCACCAGCCCGGGCTCTGACCCTGGCTCCATCTCCTCTGAGCATTCTACCTGGCTTCCCTTGGATGACACAGCTCTCCTGCCCATGGACCCCACCCTGGCTGTTCCTTACCACCTGCTGCTTCCTCCTTCCTGTTGAGGGAGCAGCTGGAAAGGGAAGTGAGGACATGCAGAGATGGGGGTTATAAAGGAAGCCGGGCAACTAGCCAGGCCTAGTGGCGGACGCCTGTAGTCCCAGCTACTTGGGAGGCTGAGGCAGGAGGATGGTTTGAGACCAGGAGTTCAAGACCAGCCTGAGCAACACAGTGAGACCCCCTTTCACACACATACACACACAAAAGGAAAACAGCCACCAAACCCAGGTCATTAGAAGAGAAAAGGGGAAATAAAGGAAGCCTTGGAAATGACTGCTAGTTTGTGGGCTCTTTTTCTTCATGATATTATTTGAGTATTTAAGGTTAGTTTCTTCTTGATTCACCAAGTATCTGACATCTATTGCCCATCCCTGCCTGTACTTCTAAATAGAAACCATGATAGCTGCTTTAAACTCTGACATGAATGAAGTGTTCTAAGAGAGTGTTTATGCCTGTACACAGAATTAACAAAGAAAATTGATCTCTTTCCCACATTTAAATGGTGCTACTGACATGTTCTAATATTTATTAAATGCTGGATTGCCTTTTAATGAGGTTACAGGACAACACTTTTAATAACCACCTGTACAGACAACTGATCAACTCATGCTGGTGGAACTTCAGGCACTTCCTAATATCTGCTTGTTGAGAGCCAGTCAGCTAAATGGTTACCTACCCACTGCCGGCCTTAAAAATGGCAAAACAAAGGGGAGTAAAGGGGAATGAGTTTAAAATGAAATCTTGCTCTACTGCTAGAGGATATTATTAAAAAAAAAAATTATTAAAATCTTAAAAATTCTTGACCTCTTCGGCACGTGTTACCAGTGACATCTTGCCACTGGGTGGGGTAAGAGAGCTGTAAACAGAGATGCAAGGTTAATTCATCAAAATTTGTTCTTTGCTTTCATTACGCATGAGAGAAGACAGCTGAGAGAAGACAGCGGCAGTGGCCACACATGACAGGGTTTTGTTCCAAAGGGGAAGCCTCTCCCCCAACTCAGGCCACACTTTTATCACAGGGCTGTGGAGAAAATCGTTTTCTAGTCTGGAAGTGTGCAGAAACTGACTAACTGACTTCAACACATTGACTGCCGCACCATAAAAAAAAAAAAAAAAAATTTCCCTTGGGCCATGGTGTTTTATTATGAAAATAGAATAAAAACTTTAAAAACAAAACGATCCTTGCTAATTCAATGAAAAAAGTTATTTTTTATTATTTTCTATGCGACTTGAGAAATAGTTCACGTGGCTCAAGAGACGTATGAGTTACACATGCTTCACGAGGCCCCGGGCTCAAAGCTAGGATGAGTCAAATACAACTCACATGGCAGTTAATGTGTTAAAATTATTATTTCAATAGAAATTCAGGTTTTTTAATAAAGAACATAATAGCACTTATTGAGCACATATTAGGTACAACGTATGTTTGTTAGATACATGACTTCAGGGGTTCACAAGTATTATGAAACTTAATCCTCACAGTAACCCTAAAGTTAACATCATTTTTATCCCGATTTTACAGATGAGGCAACTGAGGCACTGGAGGCTTAAGACCTGGCCCAACATGCCCCAGTAAGCCAGAGGCTGAGCCAGGATTAGAACCCAGGATCCTCTGACTGCAAAGCCACATAACCATGCATCTCAGCCTTTAAGTGCTAGAAAGAATCCTAGGCATCCTATAGGGTAAGTCTCTTGATTTTGCTAGGGGAAACTGTGGCCCAGAGATGTTAGATCATTTGCTTAGGTCAAATGACCAATTAACTCTGCAGGTCTCATACTCAGTCTAGAGCCCTAGGTCAGGGCCGGCAAACCGTGGCTTTTGGGCCAAATCCAGTCTGCCGCCTCTTTATGTACCACCTGGGAGTTAAGAAGAGTGTTTATATTTTTAAATAGCTGGAAAAAAAAAATCAGAAGGCTATTTTGTGATACATGAAAATTACATGAAATTCAAATTCCAGCATCCATAAATAAAGTTCTCGTGGAACACAGCCAAAATGATTCGCTTACAGATCGTCCACGGCGGCTTGTGCTCTACGATGGCAGAGCTGAGTTTCTGAGACGCAGACAGCGTGGCCTAGAAAGTCTAAAACATTTCACCCCCTGCTCTAAGTAAGGGAGTCTCCCCACCCCCCAGGAGAGGGGAGATCAGTGGAAATAAGCCAAATCCTATAAAGCAGCAGATTCCTCCTAAAATGTTCTCTGTCCCTGTGCTCTTGCTCCTCCATCCTTATTCTCCTTTCAAGTGACAATCAGAGAAGGCCCATTTTCTTGGTGATGTGTAAATTTAGATTATTTATCATGTCTTCTCTGTCTTGTTACTGTACGTTAGAAATGGAATAATTTCTTGAGCATCAGAGGCCAAACTCCTGCTGCGTCAGCAGCCCTCCTTGTATGTGACGATGTGGCTCAAACACCCAGCACCCGGCCTGGCCGCCTGCAGAGTCCACCCACGCGGTCTCCATCGAGTTACCGACAGGAGTTCAGGTGATAGTAAGGAGAGCTGGCATTTAATGAGACGGGGACTGCTCCAAGATTTAAAAACTCATCTGCTCCTTACAACAGTCCTATGACGTTGCCATATATTTTTATTCCCATTTTACAAATGAGGAAGCTGAGATTTTCAACCTGGTTCTGTTCTCAAGGTGAAAAACCTGGGAAAGGTACTGCAGTTTTGAGGCTTTAGATTTCTCCTCGGATGAGTACCTTATTTAAATAAATGCCTTGGATCTCTCACCTAAGATATCCTGTGTGCCTGCATCATGTCCACACCTAATTTCCTCAATGATTTCTTCTCTCAGGGTAAAAAGAAATCAACAACGGGGGTGTGAATGTGATAGTTATTTGGACGATCACAGCAGGAGACCCCAGCTTGAGGACAGGAAGCAGGTGGCCAGGTTCTTCTCTATGGTGTTCCAGACAACAGTGTGTACGTGCTTTGATCACACAAGCAAGGTTTAGGATCAAGACTAACATATATTTATTGAGGGCTTAAGGTAGGTGCTTATGATTTTGCTTTCGCTTTCAACTATGTTGCCTCTCAAAAAAAACCCCACATATATGTATTAATGTAAACCAAAGTTAATGGAGCCTTAATATTAAGCTGTAATGGAATAAACTCCCTGGCAAGCAAGAACATCTTACAATTCTGTACTCATCCCCATCACCTGCTAGGGATAAAACAGTTCTTTTAAAGGAGGAATGTTTTATACACTTAAACATCTGCACATAGACTTTCCTTTCATGCCTTCCTTGAATCTTCCTCCTTTCCCTCAATCCACATATATTGTAATTTATGGTAATTAAGGTAATTTTGACAGTATGAAACTGCGTAGACCCCATTGCTAATATTTTCCTTGAGAGGAAGTTAGAATCTAGGAGCTTAATATTGCCTGCCAAATTCTTACTCTCCTGAGATATCACGGAACTGAGGACAGAGGGAAATTTAGATACAGATAATGTGAAGATTTTCTAGAATTCTAGGTCTTGCTGCTGGCCTCTTCTCCACACCAGGGATCTGCAAACTATGGCCCATGGGCCAAATCTGTTCCACTGCCTGTTTTTGTTAAAAAAAAAAAAAAAGATTAATGTGGCACAGGTGTGTCTATTCCTTTCCCTAGCATCTATGGATGCTTCAGCACAATGGCAGAGCTGAGTGTTCACTACAGGGAATGTGTGGCCCACACAGCCTAAAATCTTACCCTTTACAGAAAAAGTTGGCAGACCTTTGCTCTATACAATCCAATTGCTGGCCCTGTTGCCAAAGGGCCAGGCTGAAGATAAGAACCTGCCTCCTCTGGTCTTTCCAGTTTGCAGCCCCCACTTCCTAGTCCTGATGCAGCAGGCAGCTGTATTTCCAGGGGAGAGAATTTCACCTCTGGTCTCTTTCAATCAACAATGGCAAATCCTTGGCTCAGATGCCCCCCTCCCCTTTCCCACATTGTGGTGGGCAATGATCACAGAACTCTCCTCCACTGGGCTGGGACACAGCCTTGGGATCTTTCTTGGCACAGAACTTCGGGCAGCCACTGTCAGTAACTAGAAGGTGGCATGAGATGAAAGCTACTTGTCTTCCCTGTTCTAAAACATTTTCATGGAATCTTTCCACTTAGGTAGCTCTGTCACTGGACAGCCTCCAGGTGGTGCTCTCTGGAAGAGTCTTATTGGCAGGACACACCTGTCCCCTGTAAAATAATACAGACCCACTCTACCTGTACATCTCCTTCCTGAGAGTAATGTTCTCTCTCTCTGTCTGTCTCTCTGGTGGCTGATCAAATGCAAATTTCAAATGTTACATGAGGAAACTGAGGCAGGAAGAAATGAATGGTCATTCAGAAAATACCCACAGAACAGACAGTGAGTGTCCCGTTGTTACAAGGCAGGACTCAGGATATGCCAGGCCTAGTACCGGCCATGGTTTAAAACCTCTCCTTATTAAAGTGCCACACCCACAGCTGCTGCTCAAGGAAAGAAGTTCAGGCTTTTGTTCTTGAAGGAACGACCACTGCCTAGAGACTGGGGCAGGCACCTGACCAAAGACAGCCCACTCCTAGGGCAGACTATGTCCTGTGATGTGCACTGGAGATGTCTCCTTCCACACAGAGGGACGGTCATTAGCATCACACTTCTTCACTGGCTCTGCAGGCTGGGGTGGGATACAGGGAATAGACTGGAGTGTTTAAATGGAGAAAGCCGGCATGGATAGCCCAGCCCCTTCCTCTGCCCTTCCTTTTAGGGATATAATGCTCAGAGTAAGACCGGGTCATCTCTGCCTCCTTGGGGTTCTGCCCTGGGGGTGGGAGGCTCCCCCAGGTCCAGTGGTGCCTGTGCCTGGGTGTGTGAAGCTGCCTAACGCTGGGGTTCAGGGTAAGGAAACTCACTGTCAGCACACAGTAAGGTGCATCCTCCAATTTCTTTTTTTATCAGTAATGAAGGTGATACTTTGGTCTCAGTTTTTTATATTTCTCACCAGGATCAGCACCCAGATGGGGAAGAATCTGTTGGGTGCCCTCAAAGACCACATGGCCTGGTTGGATGGGCTGTGGGCCACAGGAGCGAGGGCTATTAGGTAGGCAGACTAGACGGCCACCTTCGGGGACACAGGGGGACCAGACTGGCCTTTGTGAGAGGCTAGAAGGCAAGAGGCACCAAAAAAGAACACGAAGGAGTGACAAAGTCCTCCAGCACTAGAGGGTGAGCTAGAGGGAAGAGTCGGGAGGCTTTCTAGGTTTGATTCTGTTGAAGCCTTAAAATAAACCTCCTTTTTATCAAGGTGGTAGAGAGTTTTGGCTCATTATATCGCCCCACCCCAACCCCCCAAAAAACGCAACACATAAAAACACAAAAAACTCTGAATAATGCAGAGACCACCTTCCTTAGGAGCCCTAGTCGACTCTGCAATTACAATGCTAACTCTCCCAAGGGGTGTTAGGAGGTTTGTTCTTGGGTAAGGCGGTAGATGTCCCACATAGAGTAAATTTCAATGCCATTACCTAGGGGAGAAATGAAAACTCCAAGTGCCAAACAGAGTAGATTACTTTGCCTGGAAATTTAAATATGAGATCTAAAAAAGGTTTAACTAGCCTAACTAATACTATAGAGGTCAGGTCCTGTGAGGCTTGGTCTCACGTTTTCAGTGTGGCCACGTTTAAGCATTAGGAAGTGCTTATTAGATAACAGAGAGATCTGAGGCTGGATGACTAATTTGGCTTGAGCTGGTGACGATGAGGTGAACGCCAAGAGGAAGGAGGAAAGGGGAGAAGATGCTAGTGATTGAAGGCAGGAGAGGTGACACGTGACACACCCTACCATGAAGTGAAACCGGGCCAGTAAAGACATGCCCACAGGGGACAGTGAAGGAGGGAGGAGAAGAAAAGAGGTGAGTGGCACAACTGAGGCAGAGGGCAAGGTGATGAACAGAGCATACAGAAAATGGGGACCTGGAAGAGAAAAAACAACGAGAACCAAACATATGGAGGAAAACAGGCGTGTGCTGATGGAGAACATGGGACCCTTCTCCGGGAGCCTCGTTTCCAATGGCAGCAGGAAGAGAACCGAAAAGTGGAGAGAAGGGAAAGACCCTTGGCCTGGCTGCAGTGCAGGTGGGGAACAGGTCCTCTCGCCTCGCAAAGAGGCAGGGCTTGAGAAAGGAAGAGGAGATGAAAACTCAACTCCATAGAGAGAACACATTGGAAACAAGCACCCGAGAGAAAGCTTAAAGCTGGAAAAGCGCAAGGAGGCCAGGGAGTGTCGTCAGACACAGAGCTGGACCCTGGCATCTGCATTCGTTTTGCCCAGGACCATGCCACCACTCAGCCAGGGGGCCCTATTTGTCATTTCTTCTGGGTGTCAGCAGCAAACCTAGGGCTCGTCACTCTGAATGAAAACTTTTTCAGAGCTAGTCAGCCACGGTCAATCTACTGAGGCTGCCTTTTTGATGGAGACAGAGGCATCTCATCTCAGTCTTGCACCCTACTGTAACTTTAGACTTGCACGATGGACGGCCGCCAGGCGTAGGGACACAGCTGAAAGCTGTGTGGCAGCTTCTAAACACTTTAATATTCGTAAGTTTCTTTTCCCCCTTAAGCGGACCAAAGCATCATGTAGCAATGTTACTGTGTCTGTGCTAAGTAGGAAACTTGACTTGCATTCCTCTACTTGTGGCTCCAATTTTGTCAGTTTTCCAGGAGCAAGGATAAGGAGGAATCATCAAGAGGAGGTGCTGGTGCCTTGTCAACAAAGTAAAAGACACAGACTATGTTTACATTACCAACAACTTTAGAGAGAGTTTAGGGAACATTAGAGGGATCAGTAAGGAAAAGAACAAAAGGGACAGGACTCATGTTTTTAAAGATATTTGGCAAAAAAGAAAAAAAAGTTTACGTTGCAGAAACAAACCTTTTGTATTGAGTGCAAAAATCAAACTGAGAAGATTTGGCTAAGAGAAATGGGATCCAAACTACAAATTTATCTAGGCTTATTATTCTTTCTTTTTCATGAGCTCAACTTGGAACCGTAATGAACACCTAAGAGAAAAGTAAATTCCTCTTCAGGCATATTGGAGACATAGAAGTCTGCTGCACATGTAAATGGGACAGTAATAAGGAAAAATGAATTCTAAAAAACAAATAATTCTCTTAAGATATTGGTGGGTTCTGATACAGAACTGTAAAACCACCTGCAAGAAATTCAACTCTTTGGCTGAAACACTATGTATGCTGAATATACGAAGCTGTCAATAAATGTACATTTCTCCACAGTATCATGGGTTGGGCTGAATTAACCATCTAGGTAATTTTTGTGCCAAGTTTTGAATATATTCCAGAAGGGAGAAAACAAAAACAAAAACAAAAACAAAAAACCCTCATTCTAGACAATTTGTTCTTTATTCATGCCAGAAACAATTGTCTACAAAGGCTAAATTTCCCCCAAATATGTGGCTGTTCAATTCACCCAAGAGTCTTTTAAATAAAAATAATCCTTCGTCTCAGCTGGTGAGTTCTATTCTGATAAGGCAAGTAAATACATGTAATTATAAAGTTACCATTTTCAAAGAGGAGAATAATCCTTTCCTTATCCACTAGTAAAACAGCTTGTAATTATTATACGGCTGAGAACAAAGATTTGTCCACAAAATCCCACTAAATCAAGCCCCATTTGATTGATTAGAACTTTTCTCATCAGGACATTTCTAATACATTGTGTGTGGGCAACAGAGTCTTTTAAAATGTGGGCTGCAAATTAGTAAGATGGACGGCAAGGATCTCAGATCTTCTAAACAGTCACAGAACAAACAGAGGGGCCACTTAAGTTTATTCATGGAAAATAGATACTAGTAACAAAACATGCCATCGGGCTTTTGAAATGTCTGTTTTCTTGGTCATTAAAAATCTTGCAGTTGTCCCAACTGTTATAAGCATGTGGCAGAGTGCCTGAAACTTAGAAAGCGCTTAATAAATATTAGCCATAATAGTTATTTACTATTGTAATTCAGACTGTGGTAAAATTTTTCTACCATATTTCATTTTTAGTGTCACTTGGCTTTGTCATACGTGCTGGGATGATGGAAAATCCTCTCTCATCTTGTCTCCCTAGCTAGACAATGGTGTGTGTTATGGGATTGTCAACCAGTTTTAATACTAATTATGAATAAAGATCACTGAGAAGTTCACCAGTTAAAACATGGAGCATACTGCTGTGTCAGGTCAAATAGAAACTGCCACTAAAATTGTCCAAAACGTTCTTTGCCCCTTTGTCTTTCTTTGTCATCACAGACAATGATGACAATGAAGACTTGCTCTGTTTAGAAAAAAAACAGAAGGAAGCAAGTCATACTCTAAGGTTGTGTAAACTATAACTAAATGTGGAAAGATGCATGGGAGGGGAAGAATTTATGTTTTGACACAGAGAAAAGCAAATTAAAAATTTAGATGGAATGTAAAAGAAATTTCCCCAAAGCCCCTGTAGTTGGTAACTTTTCCCCCACTGGAAGCACTGAGAACCACACTTCCTGTGATAGGATATTTTGGTTTTGGTTGGTTTCTCATTTTAACTGAACTGTTCGGCAGAGGAACAACTTCCAGTGCAGCCAGTCCTCATGTAGTTCACCAAGGGCTTTTAAAATGGGGGAGACTTATCCATTTGTCTATCACACCTCTCCCTGTATCCCCACATCTCTCCCCACATGCAATCTATCTGATACAGCAGCTTCATCTCAAACTTGGGATGACTATACTCTAATGTCATCCTCTCCCGTGCTCTCTAGTGAGTTCCAACTCTGACTTTCCCAAGTCCATCAACCACGCCATCGTTTCCTCGGTCCATAGATTTAAATCCCTGAGCTCCCCTTGTTCTCTCACCTCCTTTTCTCTCTGCTCCTGCCTCCACCCCACCGTACCTCTATATGGCAATTCTGCCCTGGTTTTCAATTCTACCTAATGTCGTTGACTCTGGCTCCTAACTTAATTTTCCCACTCTGTTCTTTCAGCCATAACGTATTGTTGGAAAGCCACTATTCTCTCCAGGACAGCCTTCTGATCTACCCAGGTCCTGGGTTTCAGATTTTACCTGTGTTACGATCCCAGTACCAACTCTTAGGAATGGAAGATGACTTACTTGATAACCAACTTCTCATCCTCTGCTCTCTCCTCCTTCCTTTCCAATGATTCAAATCTTACATATCCTTCCATGCTCAACTTGGAAATTCTCCTTTTATACTATTTCTTTGCTAACTCACATCTCTAAATCTACTATAATAGTCAATAGTGAGTAAGCTTAAAAAATGGGGCATGCAATGAAGGTAAGCAGAGCTACGACAGGCACTGAGCTTAAGGGACACATACTTTTAGGAGTCTGCGTTTCCTTAGTGTTTAAAGAGGACAGGTGTGGTTTGCACTTATTTCCCTTCATGCGGCCTTTATGGATAATACCTTCTCCAAATTTCTGCCTTTTGTTACCTATGATTAGTGCCAGTGGTACATTTAGAACAGAATGCTTCACCTTTCCCTTGCTTATTATGCAGGGCCAATACAATCTTGGCATGGGTCTTGTCTTGGTGTGGGGCTAATATCCCAGAAATCACACAGATAGATATTTGTGAGTATTCTTGGTACTATCATGCTGAGTATGAGGGCCTGTATCTGTCTAAGGACATTTGTCACATATGATGCCAATTCTCACAAGAGGAAGAAAAGAACACCAGCTAGGACTGCAGAAATGTCAAAAGCTCCCCTGCTTTTTCTCTCTTGATAAAGATCCCAGGTGCTTATTACAGGACCAGGGCTATAATGGTGAAAGGAGGATAGTGGCAAAGAAGGGCCACCATGGAGATTTTTAGCCTACATAAATTTGGGGGACAATGTCCTCTTTGAGCTTGTCTTGAGCCATCACATTCAACTCCCCACGATACAGCAGACGTTGTGAGGTCATGAATGTTTCCAAAGATTCAGCAAACCAGGCTGCTGGCTGTCTGGGATCCCCGGTTGGCTACTGCTATGAAGACAGATGCAGGTCCTATTATGGCAAACACTTGTTTCCATTTTACAGATATCGTTTTATATTGTTAATTTTTTCTTTTTTATTTTCCTAATTATCTGGGATTTTTTTTTACATTTCTGCTTATCCTCCTTAATGTCTAAAGGTCGAGGACCTACACATAGTATTTATTACTACATTAATTAGCTAATTAAAACACCATAGGCACATACTTTGGAAGTACATTATTTACTTAAGAGATGCAAATCTGCTCATTTAACAAACTTAGAACTTTCAAAGCTTCTTCCTAGTATCTCAAACACATCTCTCATACAATCAGCAGAAATTATAAGGGAGATAATGTTAGATGTGATATCTTATATATTTCAACATGTATCATGTGGGTATTATAGGAATCATTTAATTCTTCTGGAATACCAAGCATAGTGCGAAAATAAAAGAAGAGCTTCTTTTATTTGGAAAAAATTGTACGTGGGGTAACTGTCTTTTCTATGTACAAATAACTAAGAATTATGGGCCTCTGCACAGGGGAGATCACTAGAGAGAATGAGTCCACTATGGCACACACTCAATTCTAGTTACTACTGAGTGACAGACAATAGTACGATTTGCTGATAGAGACCTGCTCCCACTTTAAGAACAGGAGATCTGACTTTTATTATACAATCTGAGGGTCTCTGGACACTCTGACCCTATAAACAGTCTGATATCAACATTTTAATCAGAAATATACCCATCCTGATGTACTCATTAACTCTTTGATCAATTTTTTCATTATAGCTTTGCCAATTATAATATTTTGCTTTTATTATTTTTATTGGGATCAGTTATGTTGCATTTACACTTCTAAGAAGATTTAATTCATTGATATGTCTTAATGTCCACATTAAGCTTTGCCAACTGGAGCATCTGCTGTTTTCATTTTTCCTTTGTGATCATTATTTCTATCTAATCCATGTTGTGCAGATTTAAGCTTGTGAGACAGGCCATCTCAGGAAGGAGAGACAAAGAGAGGGGCAGAGATTGCGAGAAGAAAAAGATATAAAGAAAGAAGCAAATACAGAGAAAAATAGGCTGCAGCTGTTTTGGACTCTTGACTCTAAAGGACAGAGACACACAGCAGGGTCAAAGTATCCTTGGACTTTATCTTGAGGAGAAGCAGGTTTCCAGGGAAGTACAGCTCCAGCCTAGAGCTTGGGGAAACTGAGCTGTCCCCAAAATGATACTGTAGACATCGACTCCAGGGGGCTGCTTGGTTATTGGAATCTGAACCTGTGAATGAAGTGGGCAGGACTTCTGGATAGTTCTCACAGTACGGCGTCTGTTTTTGCTTCTCTACTACAGTGGTTCTCAAAGTGTGGCCCGCAGAACCGGTGGGGGGCGGGAGGAAGGTGCTTAAGGTAAAAACTATTTTCATAGTAACAGCAGTGGTAACAATAACAGTAATAGTAATACTGTGTTGGTGTCTGCACTGATGGGGCAGAAGTAATGGTGGGCAAAACTGCTGGCATGTTAGCATGGAATCAAGGCTGTGGCACTAAACTGTACCAATAATCACTGTATTTTTACCACCACACACTCATAGTAAAAAATTGCCAGTTTCAAATGTCTCTGATGAATGGTAAAAAATATATATATATATTTTAATTTTATTATATATATTTCAATTTTATTAAATCTCAAACCCTGAGTGCATGTCTTTTTAATACTTTTTGTGACCATATGAGAAGTGCACAAAAAGCACTTCTGCTGCATCCTCAACTATGATGGTTGCTCTGAGGAAAAGCATTTGCACAATTGTCTGAGTATCAAGCTAAACTACTCACTTCTCCATGGAACACTAGTTCTTCTTGGAATAAAGACTACCATGCTAGGGTTGTTCAGACTTGGTTATCTGGCAGACATTGTCTCAAAAGTGAGTGAAGCAGATCTGTCACATCAAGGAAAACTGACTGGTGGCTGACAATAACATGTGTACTATAAAGTGAAATTCAAATTCTGGAAAACTTACACCCACCCTGTGAACTTGACAGCTTCCTAATACAAAGCTTTTCTGATGAGAATGCTGGTGATATTAACAAATGTGAATTTTTTGATATTGTATATTGAAATGGGTCAACCTTTGGAAGATCTGCATAACTGAAAATTTTCCAAATGATCAGTGCATGATATTATGATGCATGATAACCCATTTAATGTGCAAGACAGATGAATGGATTTTAATATGAGTATGAAAAGTGCATTATGATAGTTTCAGATTCTACCTGAAAATTAATCTTTAATAAAGAAATCATTACCTATATAGACTTTTAGTGTAGTACCAAAGAACAATATTCAGAACTATATCCTCCCTTTCCAAATACATATCTCTGTGAGGCCAGATTTTCTTCATATGCTTCAATCAAAACAACATAGTTTAACAGATTATATGCAGAAATAGATATTGAGCTAGTTCAGAAAGGGATCTGCAAAACTGTAAAACAATGCCACTATTCTTACTAAAATTAAAAAAAAAAGTTATCTTCCATAAGATCTATAATGCATATATGTAAAATGTATAGCATAAAAATATAAAATATATTAGCCAGGCCTGGTAACATGTGCCTGTAGTCCCAGCTACTCAGGAGGCTGAGGTGGTAGGACAGCTTGAGCCCAAGAGTTTGAGGTTGCAGTGGCAGTGAGCTATGATCATGCCACTGTACTGCAGCCTGGGCAACAGAGCAAGACTCTGTATCTTTAAAAAAAAAATACACACACACACACACACACACACACACGTAGATAACATAAAAATAAAAATTGTTGATTTTAAAAAATGAATTACATACTTTTTAAAATCCCAAGTAATTTCTGTTATCAATTAAATCAATTAATAAATATTGACAGATATAATCCTAAATAAACAAAAGCTCTTTGGGGTCCTCAGATCAAAAAGTTTGAGAACAGTTGCTCTCCCATGATGAGTAATTCTTAGAGCAGCATTTCTCAGAATGTTTTTCCCTGAACACTAATCTCATGAAAAATTTCATAACAAAAGGACTTCCGTTCTAGAATACATTTGGAAAAATCTGGAGAATCATAACACCTGCCATCCTTGGATGGTTACAATCTGTATTAGCCTGTTAGAGGCCCAGAGAAGTCCTGTTGTACTGCATTTGTTTCATCTTGTTCAATCCAGTGTTTCCTTATATTATCTCGGGAAGTTTGTGAATCCAGAGCGTGCTGGTCACCTGACCTTAGAGAAGGTGGACTGGCACAGTGGAAATTTACCATGACTCACAACTCACCTTCAAGCCGGACCACCAGGGGCACCTTGAGTTCTAGCTCCCGGCAGGCTTTGGTGATTCCATTGGCGATGATGGCACAGTTGACGATACCACCAAAAATATTGACAAGGATCGCTTCAACCTGAAATCAAACATAGAGAGTTACCCATCAAAATGCTGATAGCCAACAGTCTCAAAAATAACTGGCTGGCCAGCTGCAGTAGCTCACGCCTGGAATCCTAGCACTTTGGGAGGCTGAGTTGGGAGGATCACTTGAGCCCAGGAGTTTGAGATCAGCCTGGGCAATAGTGAGACCCTGTTTCTACAAAAAATAAAAAAAATAGCTGGGTGTGGTGGCAAGCGCCTGTAATCCCAGCTATTTGGGCGGCTGGGGCAGGAGGATCACTTGAGCCAGGAGTTTGAGGTTGCAGTGAGCTATGATGACGCCACTGCACTCTAGCCTGGGTGACAGAGCGAGACCTTATCTCAAAAAAAAAAAAAAAAAAAAAAAAAAAAAAACTGGTTAAATAAGAGACAATTAAAATAAGACTCCTTGGGGTTGTTTTTGTGTTTTTTTCACACAGAGCATAAAACACAAAAAAATCCCAGAACATATTAAGAAAGTTAATGTTTAATAATGAATATATAGAGTTGAGTGTAGTACCAAAGAATAATATTCAGAACTATATGAAAAGTCAATTAAAGGTAAAAACTATTTTCATAGTAACAGTATAGTAATAATAACAGTAATAATAATACTATGTTGGCATCTGCACTATATATATTACTATATAACATTACCATATTAACCATATTGTGTCATCCATCACTCTTCTAAACTCAAAATGAATTTGGTTAGCTTTCCTTTGTCTATTATTATATACTGTCTTCTGTTTTTTTAAAAATATTGTTGTCCTTTTTATGAGTAGTGTCACTTAAAATTTCACGTACTTATGTTTTTTTCTCCATGATTTACAATTAAATTTGTATGTGTCATTGTGCCTCATGCAATATTTCAAGGCTAGGAACTTACTATTTATTGTCTAATATTAATAGGTAAAGATTCAAACTTTTCTGTGCTTCCTTAATACCTCTTTGATATGCTAGGGGTATAGTCTTAAAATTCAGAGTTAGTTTAATAATCTTAGGTAACAATCTTTTTTATTTAAAAAAAAAAGTCTCCTAACATAAAGAGATGCAAGCTCATAACACAAATGGCAACGTAAGGAAAAGTCAAACCACTGACTGGAATTTTTCAGAAATGCTAATTTAAACCCATCATGTTAACTTGTTTGTACATATTCCATATTCAAAGGCATGTGGGCCAAAAAAGTTGTACTTGTCCTGACTTGATAAATAGGCATAAGAAAATCCTGTATAATTAACATGAAGAACGAGATAATGAAGAGAATTCATTACCTAGATTAATTGATAACACCCACAGAAAATGGCTATTCATCAAGCTGGAGGCATCAAAATTCTAACAATAGAATCACAATTAAATTATGCTACACTAACTGCTAAGCATATATGTATGTGCTGCATGCCATTTTTAAATCCTGTTATTTCAATATGCTAAATTAACTACACAAAACATATGAGAAAAGAATAGTTTACATTTGTATAGCATTTAACTGTTTAGAAAGTGCCATTTACATGAATCCTCATTTTTTATTTTGATTCTTCCCAGAATCTTATTCATTAAGTAAGGTGAGGGTTGGCTGTAGCTGATAAAGCCATTGGGAGCATTCAGGTGATGTGTCCCAAGGTCACACAGCTGACAAGTAGCAGTGGTCAGGCTCCAGGTCAGCTCCCTAGGTTGCCTGCTGACTTGTTCATTCATGCCAGTTGCTAGAGCTGGGACCCTGGGCAGGGTACACAACCTCTCTTGAACATGGTTTCCTCATCTGCAGAATGGAAATAATAGTAGTACCTAGTCCATAAGGTTGTTGAAAGGCCTAAATGAGATAATACACGTGACATGTTTAGCACATGGCTTTAAATGTACTTAATGAATATTTACACATGTATTTATTCAGCAAGCAATGATGAAAGTAGGCAGGTTACCGAGGCAGCAAGTAAGAAAACCTTCAGTAGACTGCTGAATGTTGAATTCAAATATAATGGGAACATGAACTTATTGAAGTTCAATAAAAAGGTAGTATCTTAAGAATAAAATAAATGAGCAATATTTTTCAAACCAATTAGAGACTGGGGCTACTCCCAAAAAAGAAATCTCCCATTACTATTCACGGCAGGCTGACTGGTAAGCAGAAGTTTGCTTTCTAATGACAGCTATTAAATGCTGTTAGCATTGAGGCTTGGTTCAGCAGCAGTTTCCAAATAACTGTGGGACAGAGAGGAACTTGCCAGAACAATGGAAGAAAAACATTCAAGGGCAATAATGACTCCACGGGGTCCTGCACAGAAACTCAGGAACTACTGCGGCTCTCAGTAAGGTTTGTGTAGAAGAACTAGGCTTTCTAGTAAAGCACACATTGGCACCCGCACACCTATTGCCAATCTGGTTCCAACCTGCACATTCTTGAAGGGTGAATTCAGATGTCAGCTTCTCGGGGAAGCTTTCCTGTCTCACCAAGTTTGAGTGAATCACTCTGTTTGATTCATCTAAAACTGTCTGATCATTCTATAGAGTATTATAGTACATATGATAAACTTCTATGAATTCATCTAAGTAGGTAGAGGGGGGATGAGAAGGAGGGAAGATATTTGTGACCCAGTGATTCAATTCTACTCAGTGGATGAGCGTGTTGGAGTCAAACAAGGCTCTGAAGCCGGTGTTGCCTTGGTGGGCATCAGTTCCCATGAGCCTCTCATTGTGTTTAATTAGAGTGCAACATTGAAAATAGATATTCTTCACACATCAACTTATACCTGAAAGTAAGCCATGTACTCCAGCTGGCACTGAACCCAAGGAAAAGCCCCCTTTTCCAACTGCAGAGGAATAACTGGCTTTGTTAGACTTACTAAGAAATGGATCGTTTTGGTCTCCAGTGTGGTTTATTCTCCTCTCTCCCTCCTCCCTTGTGTGGGTCATCTTTGTGCTCCTCTAAAACAAAGATTATGTATTTTTTCCCATCTTTTTATCACCAGCCGCTAGCATAATCCATGACATGGCATAATCATCTAAGAAATAATAGTTTAAAGAATGAACGAACTAAATTAATTTCAATAGCTACTTGATCATTTCCCTTGTACCGGGCATTAAGTGCTTGCGATAGGGAGAAGAATAAGACATCATTACTCCCCTCAAAGAATTCAAAGAGTAGCCGGAGAGCCAGACCAGTAAAACAACAATTACAATACAGGATCTGCAGATGCTTCATGCGGTCAAGGCCAGGGCAGGGGCACTGATGTAGGCTGCTGCGATGAGAGAGGCTTTCCAGTAGACAAAGAGCAGGATCTGAGATAAAGGAAGAATCTGAGATAAAGGAAGCAGCCAGGAGAAAAAGGCAGAAATGTCACCCAACTTAGTTTGTGGAGGAACAAGTGGCTGAATGGGGAAGTAACTGAGGAATACACAGGTGAGGCTGGTTCCAGAGGCCAGGGATGGGAACTTGGTGCCTCTTACTCCTTCTTTTTTCACAATGGAGCGACGGCAAGTCTTGGAAGCAGCCTCCTTGAGAAATAGAGGGGAAATGACAGGAGAGGGACAAAGAGAAAAGCAAGTGCATGAGAGAGAATGAGAAATATAAAGCAACCATGTGAGAACGTGAAAGAGAGAGAGAGAGAAACAGGACAAGCAAGCAAGAGGCAGTGACAGAGGGAGTATGAGAGAGTGCAGGGGAAGGAGAAAGAGAGAGAGGGAGGGAGGGAGGGAGGAAGCAAGAGAGAGGGAACACAAAAAGGAGAGCAAGAAAATCAAGCCACAAGAAAGGGAGAGGGGAGGAGAAAGAGAGTTTGACCAAAACATTTAGGATTTCTATAAGAGCAACAGAAGCACACAGGCTGCTTAGCTCAGGGAAACGGGATTGTTTAGGTCGCACGATATACCACAGAGCACCAAGAGGAAAATCACCACCGGGGGTGGTGGGAAGACCCCACTCAATCAGAGATTATGCCGTTCTTGCCTTCTCTCTGACTATATATAAAGCAATTTGCTGCAGTGATGCACTTTAATGGAAATCTGATTTAAGGTTTCACTCTGGGCCAATTTCTATAATTAACTACTGTAATCTGCAATCTCAAACTGAGAATGAAATTAAGACAGTTTAAAAATGAAAGCCTTGTGACATCATTATTATTATTTAGTGTTTACAAAGCATGTCAAATTTTCAATGTGTGCCTCACATGTTCATTCATTTTATAACCACTAACTGTTGTTCCATGACAACACCAATAGCAACTTTTAATTGTCTTTTTTTTTTTTCCTGGCAAAGAAAATTAAAAAAAAAAAAAAAAAAAAAAAAAAAAGTCAGTTCTAGGTCTATTTAAGTACCCAGATGCTCTCCCAGAAGATCCCTAAGTACTTTTGGGAACACAGACTTTTTTCAAATTCTCGGGTGTGAATCATGAGGGTTGCTATTTACTGTTTCACAAAAGTAAAGATCATCTAATGAGGCAGTTGAGGTGCCAGATACAGAGCCCAGGACCCCAGACAGCCGCCCCCTAGGTGCATATGGGGCGGCCTCTGGGGCCGCCTCTGACAGCTGTGCAGGTGGTCAAGCAGAACAAATGCAGGTTTTTCAAATGTCTCTGTGTGTTTAGGTTTGCAAAACACACTCTGACTGCAGATTTTAATCCACAATTAAAACTAAAAACTGAAATTCAAAAGAATAAAAGCTACAGCCTTTGCTATTTATCAGGCTCCGTTTGACCCCCACCCCCCAAACAAACCAACAAAAATCAGTACTAAAAAAACCTTTTTTGGAAGATAGATCCTTTTGAGTATCTGATGAACATGAGGAAACCCTAGTCAGATGAATTCATACACAGAATATTTTTGGGGGATAATTTTAGATAATTCCCATGACTCTACTGCTCCCATAGGACATGGCCTCAAAGGCAGACAGTGGTAACACAGAGCCTATGCGTATAGATGGGAGCACCAGTTTCAGGTGAATCGTGACTTCTTTGCAACTATCCATAAAATTTTGTCTAAATGTACACCTTTCTGGCAAAAGTGTCCATAATCTTTAAGACCTGATATATCAATAATAACTATAAATATAACTAACATTTCTAAGCATTTAGCAGGTGGTATTCGGTATTCTAATTATTTTACATGTATTAACACTTTTAACACATGAGTATTATATGAGGTGGATATAATTATTATTCCCATTTAAAAGATAAGAAAACTGAGGTGAGGATCTGGGAGAATCACCAGCTTTATCTACTGTCAAATGTCCTTCAGAGCCAGCAAATCTATTGAAGGCCCTAAAATACATATGGTCTTTAGTATTTTCTCATTTATTAGCACAGATGATTCTACCATAAACTTGCGAAAGAGGCATTACCTACCCCATTTTATTTATTTATTTATTTTACTTTTTTTAAATGCCCCTGTACCTTGAGGACAATAATCTACCCCATTTTACAGATAAGAAAACTAAGGCTCAGAGAGGTAAAAACGACTTATGCCAAACTATGCAGCCAGTATGTTGTCAGACTCAAAAATTCAGTTCTTGTTCTTCAACATTATCTTGACACCCTTTAACGAAATGCAAACAATGCCAGACTGCTCAATAAAAGATGAGTTGTTTATTCAATATATTAAAGATATTCTTGAGAGCCTACTCTTTACTAGCTACTCTTTTAACCACTGAATGTGGTCAGTAGTTAAGCTGGCAAGAAAAATTTTAAAATCAGACAAAAATGTTCTACATCTAAAATTACTAAACCATGATAACAGCTAGGAAGGGGAGATCAAACACTGGGTATGATGGGAATAGCAGCACGGGACCTACATTAGACTGGGTGCTTAGGGAGGTCCTGCGTAGGCAGAGCCATTTGAGCTCGAGTCTGAATAATAACACTCAGGAAGAGGCCACGTAGTTTAAGGGAATCTCATAGAGCAAACACCATGAGAAAGAGTGTGAGAAGCCTGTGGTTTCAAGATACCTACACAGACTTCAGAGTGGTCAGGAAGGGAGCTAACATTTATTCAGCAGCCACAATGCATTTACATTCAACTTACAAGATACACTTTTTTTAAACCTCCATTTTATGGATAAACTGAGGCTCAGAGAGTTTAAGGTCTCCTAGCTATTAAGCAATCACAGTTCAAACCAACGTCTGTTTCACCACAGCACATGCGGGTCGGTCTGGAATCGCTAGGCAATCTTGGGGGAGCCAATGACATACACCAGCAGCAGGCAAACTTTTGGATTAATAGCTAGTTAGTTTATATTTTAGGTTTTGTGGGCTAGTCTCTGTCACAAGTACTCAGCCCTGTTGTTTTGGCATGAAAGTAGTCATAGACAAACAATATGTTAATGAATGAGCATGGCGGTATTCCAGTAAAACCTTACAAAAACAAGTGGTGGGTCAAATTTGGCGCATAGGCCATAGTTTGCTAACCACTGACATAGAGGTGATTTGGTTCATTTCTCTCCAAATTTACTCAAGCACACCACTACCCTCTCCTTCTTTCTGTCATTTGAGATATTTTTGATAGCACTTTTCAGATTTTAAGTTTTCTTTCTTTGTGGCACCATTTTCTTGGCCATTACTGACAACATAAGGTACCCAGGCTGTAATGGTGGCCGATAATATAAATGTGTCCATTCCAACTTTAATATCACTCCTTTAAAACAAAACCTGTACCTTTCACAAGTTCATAAAATGAATGCCTTTGCTTTATTCTTTTTCTCTCCCTGACATTGTTTGGAAGTGAACAAACAGACTTCTGCAATAAGCCAGCCATTTTGCAAGGGTTATTGCAAACGGTTAAGCACTGTACTGCATTTAGAATATACTGTAGCATATATATGAAGCACAATAAGTGCAAATACTGGGTTTTGTCTCTGCCTATTCCAATTTGAAATGCTAATTTAGTCCCACTGCAGTGGGCATTAGGTTGATAAAAATCAAGCAAGCATGTTTACATTAGTCAAGATAAGGACTTTTTTTTAAAATCACAAGTTATTTTAATTCTGAATGCTGTTGCTCTTGTTTAAGCATCTGTTTTTGTGGAACTGTTTTTCTCTTCTCTGCTGTTGTTTTTATTTTCCTGATGAATTCTAATCATGTCTTCTAATCCATTGGCAGCCAACGAAGGAAAATAAATGGTGAAGGAAATTAGATGCAGCTTGGATAATTGATGTTTGTATGCCTGGCTTTAATAAAAATACTCTGCTAAATTAGAGGGGAGTCTAAACGGATTCAGTCAATAAGGAAGTGATTCAGGTGAGGAATTCAATCTTGGACTTTGTTGTAATCTTACAAATAAACCAACAGATCAGTTCAACTGGGACTAGACTTGCCTTCTGCTGAAATCCCGGGGAGCGGCTCGGGCTTACTTTTCTACCTGTGGTCTGTTCCTGAAGTTTGAAATTATTTTCTTTTGCATAATTTCAAATGCTAGGCTCCTTGGGTTAAGGCAACTCATATACCACCACAATAGCTACAAATGACATGTGAAAAAGAGAATGCCCTGAAAAACATCCTCTCATTCTGCCCTTTTAATTTCTCCCAAGAAAAAAAGAAATAAATTTAGTAAGTTCATGATCTAGCCTAAAAATCTCAGAATCAAAAAGAAATATCTTAAACATCACCCTTAATACTAAACAACATGTCAGCATTTTTAATTCATCAATCAAGATAAACCAAACATTTGATTCTAACTTTTCTAAACTGAGAGCATGGAAATGACATCTGATGGATAAATCCTCTGGGAACCAAGTTTCCACTCAGCCTAACCTCTGAGAACAGCCGGGGTGAGCCTGGGGAAATGGGTCTGTCCTTTATCTGTCTTCTTTCTTCTTCCTAAATTCTTCACCCTACTTCCATCCTGTAATTTTTTCCTCACTTAAGTAAGTAAAATCGTATGGAGGATTAAGATTTATTGAGCGTTAATGTTCCTAGGTGCTAGGAGTGATGTACTACAACCTTCCTTGGTAAACAAATTGAGACTGAAAGAGCTTAAGTAGCTTGCTCAAGGTCACACAGCTACCAAGTGACAGAGTCAGGATGTGAACCAGGTCAGTCTTACTTCAGAGGCCATGCTCCTTCTACTCCCTCCAGCAGTCTCTCTACAACCAGTGACTGCCATGATTAGTCAAGAGTCCCACCTCTATTCTGGTCCTATTTCTAAGCTTCAAGGATATGCTCCTGAGTCCTATATTCCGGTGCCTGAGGATTTCTTGCTTTCAAATCTCATTGCTCAATGAAAATTGATCAGAGGTAAGATATATTCTGTAGTTTTATGGATCAATGGCTTTTGGTTCTTTATAACCCAAGATATTTCCTGCTTACTGGTAAAATTGTTGTCCAGAGCTTATAGTTTGCAATCTCTAGATAGATGGGGCTGGGGACTAATGATGGCACAGTAGTGGCTCCTAGCCTTCAAACCCTAGACTCTGTCCTGAACTGAAACAGATGTCCCTAACAAGACCCCCTCTCTGCAGACGGATAAGCCCCCTCCTCCTTTCCGACACACTGAAATTTACCCCTTTGCCACTCTTACTATTTGTATTCGTGCTCATGAAAATTCCAACAGAGAGACATCATCATCAATACAGACTTTAGATATCAGGTGGTAGAATGGTCAATGGAAGGCACGGTAACTCTGCTCTTTGTACACAGCTGTTTGGAATGCCGTGTTGAGAATGATGATGAGAACACGTCTTGGTTCTGTCGGGGAAATCTTTGACCTGTTAACAACGCCTGCTGTGCATATAGAGGAAAGAGTAGGAATCGAAGCAAGTGCGTTATATATTTGTTTACCTAACTCTGGAGTTACATAATACATAGTTTGCTAACTACAGCTTAAGGTGTAGTCTATCAGCTCTGCCCTTCCTTTAATGACTTTCACAGAGAACATGTGAGGCAGTAAGGAAATCCAATTCACACCTGGCATAATTACCAATAGTCTCATCAATTATGTATATTTAGGTGTATCTAAACCATAAAAGTTAAATATAGACTTTTAGCTCTAGATAGGATCCAGGCACCCCTTTCTATTATGAATACTGGTTTATTTTAACAGCTTAAAAAACACTGTGAATACCGTACCAGATAAATCATGAAGCCATATTTCCCCCCCAGACGAGTATCTGTTTCCTTAAGTCGAAGTTTTCCAAAGGTATATTCTATGAAGCAGTAGACCTAAGTAATGCTCTCTGAAAAAAATCATCTTCTGGTCAAGTAATTTGGATTCTGGCTTAAGTGAGCTTTAGCAGACCATGTGTGTTCTAACTTATAACGCCCTAATTGAGTCATTTTCTGCAAGAGTCAATGGGTTGGAAATTTGATCTGCAGAGAGCTGTCAAGAAAGGTGTCCAG
>CM052436.1:150680620-150701360 GCA_028533085.1 Varecia variegata | reverse complement strand
CAGTTGCCAGCAAACACAGTCGTAGTGGTTAAGTCAGATATTAACAGGTTTTCTAGGAGAAGGGAAAATCTGAAGATGGAAATATTAATTGGCATTATAAGCAGGTACAGAAGACAAGGAGTTAAAAGGACTAAAGAGTACAGAGGTTTGGGGAAACAGCACAAAGATGTTTTTTATCCTTTATAGAGACATTTCCCATATTCTTTTGAACTGAGAATCAGAACCATTACCATGATTACAAAAGCCACTTGGACATTTAGAATGGCAAATGCAAGGTTCTTTTTTGAGTGCTGTGTATTTAAAATAGCTCCTGCAAAAGCTACCATAATGTATAATTTGGCCAAGGAGACATCTAAAGCTAAAAAAAAAAAAACAATAGAGCAAAGAGATTTTGGTCTTACCATTTCACCAAGAGACATCAAAAGGCTTAAAAAAAAAAGAGGTATACAATTCTTACTCAAAAAATTAGCTATTAGAATTGACTGTTAAGAAATATTTTGGTTACAAAACTGCCTTCACAGCTTAACAGATAATTGCTTTCAAGGCAGGATACTCATCGCTCATAATATAGTATCTATATTTTATTTGTGATGGGAGCCACATTGGTGCAGATTAAGAATATTTATTGGCACATTCTTTCTGAGCAGTATTTCGTCAAATCATCTCAGACTTATGACATCATGATAAATGTAAATATGTATATTCCATCATCATTAGTTGGAGAATTAATATAGAGAACATCCATAAAATTGGCAACTTGGTGAAGGACCCATTTATTAATATATAAACAGGATGTCTATCCATCTATTGTTGCAACATAATGGTCTCTGTAGGATAACTGTCTCTACAGGAAAGAAAAAAAAATGTTTCTATAGGTGGTTTCTTCTTTTTCACGAATGACATCAATTAAAAATTAGCTAAGCAGACAGAGCCAAAACTTAGGACCACACAGATTCACACTTCACACCAAAGAGAAAGAGAGACAAATTTAGTTAATGGCAAAACCCACTGTTTCTGTAAATAACAAGTCTAATGCAAAATGAAGGTGGAATATAATGATTCTGTGACACTTTATGCATCTGTTCAAATAAACCTATTTGGTCATTTGGTTTTCTGGAAAAACAAAGGGTTGACAAAGATTCATATCAAAACCCCAGTGGACAAATATCTGACTGGGAAAAGTAAAAATATAAGCTTCCAGCTGAGATCTCAGTAAGATACGAGGTATTTCTTTTTTTCCCCCTCCTACAAACCCTAGATCTAAGCTGTTTCTTATGGACTAAAATTTACATTAAAATTGTTTTAGGTACAATAATTTAAAAAACTCATATATATGTTTTACTCATTACACATCTCACTAGAATATTTGTAAAAATCAATGTACTGCCAAATTTCTTTGTAAAAACAAGTTTTAAATTCATCCCCCCAATTCCCCACCTTTTGTTCATCCCAATAAAATGACTTCGATGCCAAACCCCACACGTAAATTCTTAAACTCCAAAATTGTCACTGTCACTACTGATAATATTCATTAGCATTAAAAATTTAAATTCAGGTAAGTGAAGAGAAAAAAAAAATAATGCTCTAGGAAAGTTACCCATTCAAACATTTGCAATTATAAAAAATCAACATCCTATTTGAATTAGGGCTCCTCTGAAATGCCTGGGCAGGCAGGACTGGTGCCAGGTAATATTTAATATCAGGAGGAGAGGAATCTTATAGAATTCATTCTATGTCAACCAGCAGCATCAGCTAACACTGTCACCAAAAAACACCCTCAACTATAGACCATATTCTAAAATTACTGATATCATTGTCTAACCTTGCTGTAATCTTTTGTGTGGAAGTCTGATCTATTTATTTAGCTGTTCAGTAAATGTCAGTATACCATGTCTGGAGCAAATTAAAAACTACATTGGCAAAGCACTCCCCACAGCCTGCTAAGAATGAAATTTAACAAAACTCTTTCCACTTCAAAGTGTCTAAATTATTGATTGGCCACACCTTTTCCCATCCATGGTGAAACTTTTGTGGACCTCAAAGAGTTTTCCAACTGCTAGACTTCCTTTTACAAAAGGATTCCAGAATATTCTATTCTCTACGGCGCATGTTCAGTAGACCTTCAAAACATCATTATCTGGGACCTATCTGTGCCGTGGATCTCTTAGGTTCTTCTCCAGTCTTCTCCACTGTCATCCAACCTCTGGGCCCTGGGAGTTTGACTACAGAGACCAGATCAATGGGCTCCTTTCCTACCTGGCATCTGGGGAGGCCTGGCAGGAGGTGAGGGAATTTGGGGGTGTTTATTCCCCCAAGTCCCTCCCAGCAAGGTCATCTTGGGTGGGTATTTCCTCCACAGAAGGTACCTGAGCATTTCAAGAAAGTTTTCATTCCAGGACTTTGGCTTCTGATCAAGTAACCACCTCCTCCTCTCTTTCCTTCAGCTTAGGGACGTAAGAGATCCCAGGCAGCGACCCTGAGGTTCCCGTACTCTCTACATGCACCCTCATTTCAGTCTTTTACAAAATTAACTCTCCTTCAAATACCATGAATTGAGTGAGCCACTGTTTCCTTTAAGACTGATAACATTCTATTGGGACCAGCCTGGCTTGAACTTGGGAAAATCCATTCAACCTTCTAGAACTGGAAGGCTAATTTTTTGTTCCATTTTCCCCTCTCTACAACCTATCTGGGGTCATGAGTTACACAATAAAATAAAAGTAAAATAAATCTGAACATTCTCAGCACAAGCCCTTAAACGAGTATTATCAAAACCTTCTTTCCCTGGTTCTTTTTGGGAGATGGCTAACACCTAAGAATCTAAAATTATTGCTCATTAACTGTTCGGATCTACACTCAAGTTAAAGGCTGAAAAAGGAAAACAAGCCAAATGCTTTATTATCTTGGGTCCTGTCCATTATAAATGACAGATGATAGCCTGTCAGGTGGAAACGAGCTTCTCAGCACTGAAATGGCTTCATTTAGTTTATTAGCCAGAAACAAAACTAAGGAAGGCCCATCTAGGAGGTGACTTGCAATCCTCACTTTCAGCATAATGAAAGACGGGCTCAGTACGACTGCACCCCCAGGTGGCCTCCCAGTCTGTCGAAGGGAGGAACACAGGTAACGTGGAGACAAACCCAAGAAGAGGGTTAATGAGTAAAAACACAGGTCAATTAATACAACCTCTAACAAAAGATGATGTTTAACTCCTATGAACCGCCAGTGACCTGGCTGCAAGTAGTCACCTCACATTTATGGCAAAAGCCACATTTTTCTGTTTTTCTAAGCAAATAAGCTTTGTCATTGAGCTGTTAATAGTCAACCACAAAAATATACTCAACAGGGAATATGTATAGGATGGCTTAACAACCAAGAAAAACCATGGGGAAGGGGAAGGAAACAGAAGCTCTTGGATTCTACACGGCTTTTCCAGGAAGCCGGGAGCACCTGGTAAGGACAGACACGCACACAAAGTACCTGCAACCACAACCTAGACAAGTTTTTGCCTTCCCGATGTGCTAGAGCTTCCTTTGCTCTTCTCTACCCTGTCACTGCCCTTTATTCTGTGAAACATGTGGACAAGAGTCTCTGTTTGCAGAGCCTTCCTCATCTACCTCCTCACACTGTCCCTCAGCATAGTTTATTTAATGAACACATTTTTCTCTATACGCTATATCCAAAAAGTTGTATTGAATCTATTTAATGCCTGTTTTGTGTCTTACCAAATAGAAGCTTCTGGGGCTAACAGAAATATATTTATAAATGTCTTGAAAAGCTTCCTTTTTATTTTTAAGATTACCCTGAATATTATGGTCTGTAATTCTCAGTCCAGAAAACTTGGGATAGTCTTCTGGGTTGTGCAAGACCAGCTGAGTTTGTCGCCCATTTCTTGTTTGCCCTGACGAGGTGATGTTTCCTGTAACACTCATTTCTGCTACACAGTGTGATCTGCCAATGTCATCTAGCTACACAAAACATACCCAAGAGCTGCATCTGTCCTCAGTGCTTAAACTTTGCAGCTGCCACACTAGCCAGACATACCAAAATCCTGGAGGGTGCTTTCCAAACCAGGACACGTCTTTCCTGATGCTGTCACCACCTTCTCCAGTTTTCTGATTTTCCCTATCCCTCAAGGGATTTGAAAATTTCTGCATATAATGAAATATTCCGGTGGAAAACTGCTCCATGTGTGAATGAAGGAATGCAGAAAAAGTAATAAAGACAGAAAACAAACAAGCAAGTTTGGAGAGGTGATCCAAGCAGGATTTCTTAGGCTAGAGAGGAAAGGACTGAAGAATTATAAAACATGGATCCACATATGGTGACAATACTATTAAGGCCGAAAGCAGTGGCTAACACTTAAGAGACACCAGATGCTTTTCTAAGTATCATACGTGCTAACATACAGATATGTGACCACAACCCTATGAGGAAAGTGATTGCTTTTCATATTTTATAGAGACATAGGTGACTGCCAAAGTTGCACATTTGGTAAGTGTAGACCCTCACCTGACTCTGGATCGACTGTATCATATGGCTTGCCTTACACTCTTTCACTGTAACACCTTCAGTCACCTATTGGTGTGCTTGGCTCAAGTCCTTGGCACAGCGTGAAATGTCCTTTCTATACATCCAAAGCTAATACATTCTTTAAACTTGGGACAAATCCTCCCATGAAGATCTTTTGTGGTGGTTTTAAAATATGTCCACAAATTCCTCAATGTTCCTATCAAGAAGTAGAGCTTACTTTCCTCCTCTGGAGCACGGGCTGCACTTAGTGATTCATTTCTAATGAACAGAATATGGTAAAAGTGATGGTGTGCAACTTCTAAGACCAGGTTTCCAAAGGTTCTTCCTCTCTGCTCTCTCTCAGATCACCCACTCTGGGGAACCCAAGTGCCATGACATTGGGACACTCAAGAGAGTTCTATCTAGCAAGGAACTGAGGCCTCCTGCCAACTGCCATGTGAGTGAGTCATCTCGGAGGTGGGTCCTCCAGCTCTAGTCAATCAAATCTTGAGAAGACAGTAAACCTGGCTTAGTTTTTGACTGCAAATTCGTGAAAGACCCTGAGGGCAGAACCAGATGTCATTCAAGGGTAAATTGCTGGTTCATTGGTGGGGAGAGTTCTTTTCAATAAGGGTGAAGTAGTTCGTTCAGTAGAATATATTTAGCAACTGAATTTATGGCAGATCACTGAATAAACATAGATTTACTATTTACTGATCGCATATTAGAATTGAAACTAATCCTTTGTCGTATTGACACAAAATGCAATGACTAGGGAGTGACACTGATTTATATTTTTAATAGGATGATTTTCTTAAATTTTGTATGTAGAAAAATGATACTATAATGATACTGCTTTGGAATGTGCTAGCTTTTTTCTTCTTTTTTAATGAAGACCTTATACAGGGAATATGAGAGATTTGATATCACATCAGTATACTATTTCTCTGAAAAGAGTAAATTGGGCTGATTTCTAATATGGTCTGTTAGATATGCCTTAAGTTTTTAACTACAGCATATGTTTAATGGGAAGTACTGTGGATTAACATCACAATTCCATCTTAAGAAATTACAGGAAATAATCTAAATTTGTTAAGCACATTGCTAAGTATAGGACTATCCGCCTGAAGTTTAATCAATTTCATGATGAAACCTACTTCAAACCCCTGAGAATTCTGATTGTACTGCTTAATATATTAATGGATTACCAAAAATTGTTAAAATATGTGGTTTAGTGTTACAATAAGTGAGTTAAGGCAAGATCAATATGAAATATAACTGTGACAGGTATCCACTAGAGGCCAGTATAATTCAGCAAGGAGAAGGAATTTATAATCAGTCCCTATGGAAAAACCAACATTATTTTTTCCACTTAAAAGTGGAGCTCATGTGAATTGGAAAAACAAATGATGAAGGAAGCGTTTTTGATTCTCTGAAGAGGAAGTTTCAAAGGATAAGAAAGATGAGTTAAGAAAGGATGAGTCATGAAAAATAGGAGCAAAGAGAATTCTTGTCTGTAGGAAAAAATAATAGTACTACCATATACTATTATATAATAATATATATTATATATAATATATATATTATATATATAATAATATATATATAAATAATAGTACTACCATATACTACCATACTGTGCTTGATGTCTCACCAATGCAAGCACAAATTTTCAAGATACTTGGTATAATTGTAAACTTTCCCATAAATGTTTCATTTAACAATACATTAGAAATAATTAAAGATCTGGAATATCTAGGAAGTGCCACAGTAATCTAATTTTCAGGGCAGCCATCACTGTTAGCTGCCTAGACAAGGCCAAGGGTTTTGAAAAGGGATGGGAAAAGTACACATTTGTATTTCCCTTCCCTTAGACAATTTTATTCAGAACAAGTACCAAATGTTTCCTGCTCAAACATGGAATAATTCATATAAATTCATCTAGCACTACATGCATATTGTAAAATACATTTCTTAATAATGGTACAACATGATGCTTCCAAAACTTTTTAACAAGGAACTGAAACAGTTTCTCAAAACTAAAATAGGAGTTGAAATGAAAGTCTGATTCTTTAGTAAAACTTAGACAATAGTAGTTGGTAGGATTCTGACTAGGACATTTTGTCTTGTAAGAATGAAGGCTGAACAATTTAACATGTAATTCACGGATGTGTAATATTTCCCCTCTTCTCCAGCAGAGAAAGGCACCTTATGTAACATGGGCATGCCTCGGAGATTAATGAACTAGAAAATCTTAGACCTTAGGGGTCAGCCAGCCACAGTTTGAACCTTTTCAAAGACAGGGAGCTTCTTCCTTTGCAAAGTGGCCCATTCCATTGTTGGGGCTTTAATTGCTTAAAAGCTATTCTTTGATCTTTATGTTGGGGGACCTCATCCAACACAACAACAAAATACTGTTCTGGTTCCTGAGGCCAAAAAGAGGAGGCAAGATACAAAGATAAGTAACACGTGATCCTGCCTCTGAGTTCTGATTCTGACCTCTGAACCAAAAGCACCGACTCTACCACTTACTAGCTGTGTGAATCAGTTAACTTTTTTAGGCCTCAGTTTCCTTATCTTTAAAATGGGGATAACAATAGCACCTACCTTGCAGGGCTGAGGCCAGGATTAAATGAGATAACTACAGTAAAGCACTAAGCCCAGTACCTGGCAAATGGTAAGTACTCATTAACTGTTAGTAATTATTGCTACACACTGTTTACTTGATAAGTAAGTCATTCAACCCTTACTAAACTCCTGTGAGCTATGATTCATTACCCCTAGCTTTAGAAACAGGAAAACTAGGGCTCAGAGCGGTGAAGTAGCTTGCAAGGATCACCAGCTATTTAGTGGAAAGACAAGGATGTGAACATATGCTTCTCTAACTACAAGAGCTTCAACCGTTACACAAGCTGTTTTGATGAACAGCAAGGTGACTTCCTATTCCATGAGACAGTGCTGGCATTCACCGATGACAGCTACCATGTATCACCAATTTTTCCTTTCTCTGACACAAATATAGTTAGTTCCTAAAGCTAAACATAAGATCCCTCCCTTCCTAGCCGTGGGAGGACAGGGCAGGACCAGGAGGTGGGGGTAGACTTCCTCAAAGCCCCTGAGCCCTGCCTGCTGCTCTGACCTCTGTCCCTGGAGCCCACATCATCCTGGTTCATCGCTGCGCCTGTAGAGGTGGGGCATCCACTCACTGCCTTTACCTGCTCCTCACTGGACGGGCACAAATGACCTGGATCCACCCTGGAACTCAGGGACAATAAAACACATCGAGAGAGAACTATCTCCTGGGGAATAAAGATAAATAGATGAATATTGTAAGAAATGTTTTCGGTGTAACCTTTGAAATAGTTGTGTGTTCTCTATGCCAATTCATGGGTCAAGAAAAAAAAAGGTCTGCACACAACCTCTGCACACAAAGGTACTACAGCGTGTCACTTAAGAGTGCCTTCCAAGTTGTTTGCCTCCTGATATTGCAAAAGCATAATCACTCAGTATCCGTCCCCCAGCATTAAGCACTGTGTGTCAGGCATTGTGCTGGGCCCAGGGACCAAGGAGCTGCTGACCTTAGCACTGTCATGAGACGAAGCTGGCATGCTACTTAAACCAGTCAAGTTTACAAAGGAATTGATTTTATACTGACAGCCTCTTTAGAAGAACAAACCAAATTAAAATAGAAGAACAAATCAAATTAAAATAACTCTAAATCACATCTTTAATTTCCTGAAGAGATATCCTACCACATCCCACTGAGAACACTAGGTCAGGGGTTATCTTGGTTTCTCCTGATATAGATTTTCTACTCCTTTCAATTTACCTTTGAGAAGACACATTTCTCCTTATTAAGAAGGTGCGTAAGAACTTAGCCTGCAAACTACATGTGAATCAGTCTGTCCAACTGTCTGACTCTGGCTCTGAGAAATGTAGCTGAGACCATGAATCACAATATTAATAAAAAAATATGGTCCTTTATCTGGGAAGGTTTTCTTACAACTATGCTTAAATATAGCTGGTAAGGCCAGAGGAAACAATAATTTTAACTCAAATCAAGCCAGAGAAAATAATTTTAACTCAAATCTTAGTGACTGTCTTCTTAAAGTCTCTTATTAGGAGTATTTTGTCTCAAATGTTAATTATAAGAGGAATTTATCTTGAGTTGATCCCCAATTTATGACAGTATGATATGCAATTTCCTGTTCCTTGTCAAAAATAAGTCTTCTCTAGATAAGTGTTGAACTAATTTATGATTTAAAAACTGTTAGTGATATGCTCCACAGAGTGGATGAGAATCAAGCATGAGAAGAAAATAGGATAACTGATGAGGTGGAAAAAAATTTGGAATGCCACATTGCATGATCAGATGAGACAATTAAAAGCTGCTGAATCATGCAATATTCCACAGAGGCACTTTCTCTTTAATATGCTTAGGAAGAGGTGGAGGGAGACATCACCAACACCGTGGAGAAGGCAAGGATGGTTTGATTGCTTGGATGAATAGAACCAACTGGCATGTATTAGGATTCCTGGGGAAGCTGTATACACCGACAAGGGCAGCAACAGCCAATTAGCTTGATTTATTATTATTACTGCCCAGACACCAATTCATTTGCCAGGCATAGAGTACATGCTTGCCATCCTAAAATCAGCTGAAAAAAGAGAAAAATGCAGTGGGGTGGAAAAAAGAAAATGGAATTGAATTTAATGGGAGGTGACTTGCAATCCAGTGTAAGACCAGGCATTTGTCAGAACTGGGGCACCTCTTCTAGAAAACATATAAGGTAATGGACTGACCTTACCAAAATGTTCTGACTTGAAAACTGCTCGTGATTGTCTTTTATAACAGTGCAGTGTACCACACTAGTAGTAAATGAGAAAGATAATAGTCTAGAACAATGTTTCCTAAAAACAAATGTGATTGTATATTGGTAAATTAAAATTTTCATCTCTGGCTTCAGGGGAGGTGAGAGAAAGAGTAAAAACAGGAAGTGTGAGGGAGGGAGGAATATTATTAAGCACAAGGGCAGGATAGGGTGGGAAATAAAACAAATAAGCAAGCAAAGCAAGGACATAAAACATTTTACTAGCTGTAGGTCGGAGACTTGGGTTCCAGTCTTTACTCTGCTCTGAATTAGGCATTGGACCTTGGTAACATCCCTTCATCTCTCATGGCCTCAATTGCATCACCTGTTCAGGAAATCCTGGCCAAACACCCCTGCACAAATGTACTGAATGTATAATCAAGTGACATGTGTCAATCACGGTGAGGACCATTAGCAGCACCAGGCTGCTGCTTTTATTCTACCATATGTTTATGTAAACTGTTTACTGTTACAACAAGGAAAGATGACAACGTAGTATTCATTAGGAGAATTGGGTGTAGAAACTCATGTTTTGTCACTTACCACTACATATCTAGGTTGAATTTGGCTTTTATGGATAAAGGAAGATTGAGAGGAGTTTAGAGTATAAATACACTGTCAGGAGAACTGAATTGTATCTTTTGGCATACACTGGGCTGGAAAAATAATTAAAATTGACTTTTTAAAAGCCGATTTGGGGTTATGTTGAGGAGTTGACTATTTCAATGAGAAGCCTTTCCACTTCTTAGAATAAAAGCAAAGAAGATTTGTGCATTCATCAGTCTAAACGTGTGTAGTACATTTCTTCAAGGTAGGGAGAAGTTTGCTCAAATGAAGAAAGTAAATGCAAAAAGTAGAAGTGAGCAGCTGTCAGCTCTATCTGACTATCAGAGACTAAGCTTCAAAACTTGGGTGTTTTTTTTTATACCCTGAATAGCTTTGGGGAGCAATAAAGTATAACAAATATTAAAGGAAAGAACATTCAACAGAAGTTTACTAAGATTCTACAATATGCATATCACTGTGTTGAGACGTAGGGAGAGAGGAAATTGGTGACCAGAAAGCCACAATCTCTGCCTTTACTAATTTTGTAATCCAGTGGTGAACTTGATCTAGAGTGAGCGATTTCAAAAGCATAGCTCAACTAAGACTATCTCCTTGTAAATCATAAAGCTCCAATTTAATAGGTACTTTACCATATACTTTTGATAATGTCTACAGGCAGATGACCGTGGACTTTTTATTGTCTATGCACCTTATTAAAGGGTATGTAGCCGAGGGACAGAGCATCTGTAGCATTTACACTCCATATGCTTCTTCAGCTATACCAAGAGGCATGGTCAACAATCAGAAGGCTAGGATACCCATCACATTAGGCTGAAGCTTCCAGATTTGAGAATGGAAGGTAGAACAATGTGGCCAGTGCCTCTGGAAACACATTAGGTTGAAGCGGGTAGGTTTCCTTGGACTGAGCTGCCAAGGTTGATTTGGTCCTATTTGTGGATGGGTAATAGGTGCACCCTAAGGCTGTGGTCCCCAACTCCCAGGCTGTGGACACCAGACACCAGAATTTCCTCCTCCTAACATCCACTAACTTCATTTTGGCCCGTTCTATGCCTAGCCTTTGATTCCATCTTCCTTATCCCTCTCTTGCCTCTTAGAGCCCAGATACCCACAGATCTTGTTGTCTTTGCCAGTGTTTGCCTGGTACTCTCTTACTCCTTCCCTCCGAGGTTTTGTAAAGACGGGCAGAACTTCCTTCTCATTTCCTCTATTCTAAGATAAAAGCCTTTTAGACATTTTAACATTTATTATATCAGAATCCATCTTCGAACGGATGTCTTCTTTTACTGAAGTGTGTCTTGTTCCTGAAACACCGTTATTAAAATGGTGGCATACCTTCCGATAGCTGGGGTTCTAGAACAAAAGAAATGCTGCATTTCTGTTGTTTAGGTGCTGACCAATAATAGGACTAACACTAATACTAATCAAGCACCACTTCTCCTCTTGTTCCTCTACTTCATGAAGTCTCTAAAGGACCACATGTGTTTGGTGGAAAATCAAAACTACAGAAATGGATAGGTACCATGATTTTGTATTCTGGGTACTCGAACTTCAAGGATTGCTATAGTGGAATATAAAAGCAAATGATGCCTTGTTCAGAAAAGACCAGTGAATGTCATCTTTTAGGAATTCTTTCGTCACTGGTAAAAATAGTCCCATGTACCTGGAATATTTCTATAATTCACTTAAACATTTCAAGGTGATTCCTCAACCTCTATAATATACAGTGGTGTGAGAATTCAGCCTACTGAGCCTGGGCAAGGGAAGGGAAGGGGAGGATTTGAAGCCCAATTTATCACTTTCTCTCACAAACCTGATTATCTTCCTGACATCTCTATTTCTGTTCACAGGGACTCAGGGCTCTTTATCATCCCAATTACCCTCCTTTGGATGGACCCCAGTTATCAATGTCCCTCCTAAAATGTAGGATGCTGCTGCTCAGAACTGCTGCTCTCTGCAGCTACTTCCTGCCCTGAGGTAATACAGGGAAGTGTTTATGTGGAATGTAGTGTAAAATCGCCTGGGCTCAGCATACCAGCTTTATACGTACTAGCTCTGTGGCCTTGGGTGAGTTATGAACCTCTTGTATGCCTCCTTTCCTTGGCTGCAAAATAATAATAATGCCATAAAGTACGATAATCCACCAAAAAGTACAAGAGCCTGAAACAAAGGAGCTCAATGACTGTTGGCCACTGCTAATGCCACCACCGTCACTACTATCCTCACTACTGCTGCTTGATGGATGGCCCCAAATGAACTGCCTCAGGACAACCATGGTCACAGAAGAGACATAGTTTTTTTTTTTTTTTTTGGTCTCCACGATTTGGCCCCTTCTTTTGTGGCTGAAGGTCTCGCTTACCATTCCACTTTTTTCCACTCTGAACAATTTCTTTACTGTCTTCTGCTTGACCATCCAGCCTAGAAGGCCTTATTCCTTCTCTTCCATGCTTCCAACACTTCTCCTGCCTTCCAAGACTTCTCACTGTGCCTGCCCAAGGTCTTCCATCCACAATCGCCTCTCCTTCCCCCCTTGCTTTTAGCCAGAGAATTATTTTGCATCTGATTAAGTGTTCTTCTAGTTTAAAATTCAATGTCATATAAGATTACAAAGATTTATGGCTTCCTAATTAACTCATGAATTGACTTTGTCTTTTTAATTATAGGGCAAAGAGTTTCCTATTTTTATTTGGTATTGCATTCTTGCACTTAGCATCAGTCTGGGAATACAGAATAAGATTTTGTTAGTATCAATGGACTGACGCATACCTCTGTTTTAAGTGTGTTAATTATCCCTAGAATATTGGGACCCTTGGAAAGTGTGATAGTTATTAATAATTTTATGTGTCAACTTGACTGGGATGCCCAGGTATCTGGTAAAACATTATTTCTGGGGATGTCTGTGAGGGTGTTTCCAGAAGAGATTAGCATTCAAATCAGTGAACCAATGTAGGTGGGCATCACCCAATCTGTTAGGAGCCTGAGCAGAACAAAAAGGTGGAAGAAGGGAAGATTCTTCTCTGTGTGTCTGATTGTTTAGCTGGGACATCTGTCTTCTGCCCTTGGCACTCCTGATTCTCAGGCCTTCAGATTTAGACTGGAAGCTAAGCCACTGGCTCTCTGGCTCTTGGGCCTTCAATCTACACAGCCAGTCTTCCTGGGTCTCTAGCTTGCATACAGCCGATTGTGGGACTTCTCAGACTCTATAATCATATGAGCCAACCCCTTATAATAGATCTATTAATATTTGTGTCTCCTACTGGTTCTGTTTCTCTGGAGAGCCCTAACACAGAAGATGAAGTAAATCTTCACTGGATAACCACTTAATGTTAGGGCTACTGAGGTTTCCAGCAACCTAAAATAAAAGAAAATTTAGTCTCAAATAGAGACCTGTAAAATGTTACTGCAAGCCCCAAAGGAGTTTAACATACTGTCAGAGAGGAATTCCAGCTCAGGAAGACCCTGGTTTACTGTAATAAAGAATGTAGCCCATTTACCAGCTGTCTCACTTGAAATAAGTAAGACACAACTCCTACTGATAAAGATTCCGCATCTGTGATTACTGGAGAATGTTAAGGAGTTCTACTCTAAGAGGTTAGACAGGATAGAGGATTGTGAAGTTTTAGTATTCTAAAGTGCTTACTTTCTGCTGAGCTAAAAAATACAACAAACAAAATAAGTGGGCAAACAATAAAACCCCATAACCACTATTATTTCACTACTTATAAAACTCTGTCATAATGACACAGAGCCATTAAGGTTGGTTTGTACAATTATCAAAAATTACTTGACAGCAAATAAAACAGACATAGCAGGAAGAACATGCTGGCTTTAAGAATGCTCTGATTGTTACTCCAAATGATAATAATATCTCTGTGCAAACAACTAAAACTCCTTATTTCAAACTCCATTTGTTCAGAATGTGAATATGGACTTATTTGAAATGTATTTTTTGCATTATTTAAGAAAAAAAAACTTGCTGAGTAAAAAAAATATTAAAATAAGATTGTAAAGAATACACCTAACATGTTTAAGAAAACAAAATTTTCTCCAGCATTGGAATGTCTCATTTATAAGTACTTGATTCCTTAATAATAAGATATTCCTTTCTGTTAATTAAGCTCTTGCTAAGTGCCTGACACATAATAAGAGTTGGTAAAAAAACATCTACTTGACCTACCATCCTTTGCCTGCTTTAAACACATAAAATAATAAATGACATTAGAATATGATTCAGAATAGGATCTCTTTCTGCTCACTGGCCTTATTATGATAAGATTGATCAAAAGGTTTTATGTATTATCAGATAGACAAGATATTTTTTCTTTAAATAATACTCTGACTTTTAGTAATGGTTTTAGTCACCTAAAATAGTCATAGATATGTGTTTTATTTTATCAATCTTTTCAGCAAAAATTATTTTCCCTTAAAAGTAGCCCACCAATTCATATGTGCAACTGAATCTATTGTTGTAAGATCAGGTTTTAAAATAACTTCAAGGAGGAGAGGCCCTTGACAAGAGAGTTAACAATAGAAACCAGGTCACCAACTCAAGACCCAGACTTACTTTATTGTTCATTGACTCAAATCCTTGGTTTCAGAAGTACATTATATCAAGGAAGCTACTGGCCAATGCTATTTCCATGGGCAAATTAAATCCCAAGATTAATGTGGTCAACTGACTACCTAGTTGGTAGAAGAAGTCAATTCAACCTTCAAACCTATATTAAACACAAAGAAGAAATAATCACTTAGGGGTCAGCAACTCATGGCTTGGTTAGACATTGAAGACCAAGTCTGCTCTCCCGGGTGGTACACTGAGGGTGACTGATCTTCAGAATCACAGGAAGAGAATGAAGGATGGTCTGCTCAGATTCTCTTTGTTCTAAGTGCATTTTTTTTAGCTGTCAAGAGGCGCTGTAGCAGGGGCCAGATTTAACAATGAGAGGCATCTTGGGGGCTAACTACCTATTCGAGTACACCCATGGTAAATGACAACGAGCATCTTTGCTTTTAAATCCAGCCACAGTGGGTTGCTAGGCATTGTGTAGCTGTTTTATTAAACTTGTTTCAATAAACAAACAGCAAGTAACTGGCTGTATTTTATACTAGACTGAGAGTTACTTATGGACAGTTTCTGTAACCCTTTCACCTAGAATGTCCTTCCCACAACACCCAAGTCGGAGTTTTAAAAAGAATAGGAGCTTCATATACATTTATTGAATTGAATTAAATTGAAGGCATGACTATGTCTCCTGAACTTTCTTATCTTCTTAAAAATCCCTTGAACAGGTAAGAAATAAAACTGAAATGGTATAATATCTTATCATGCTGTGCTGTTCTACCCTAAGTTAGGGGATAGACTGTCCTTTTCACTGTACTTTTGGCAGGGGGGAATTGCTGCTAGCCATTTCCCCTAGTAAAAGTTCAAAATAGCACTTCTATAAAAGCTACCCACATAAAACAGTACTTTATACTGCTATTAAAAATCCTAAAGTTGACCTCCAAGAGAAACCACTTCATATGGCTTCCCCAAAGCCTGTTTAGTGAGGTTTAAAATATTTAGCTGGAATGTTACTTGAAGTTTATTTCCCATTCCATTTATCAGTTGTGACCTAATCTGCAGTTGAAAAGGCTGAAAAGAAGCAATTTTATTCAGGTAAACTTTCAGATGTGAGGCATGATGCTCACTCGACAATAAAGAGATGGTAAGGTGGAGGGTAGGTGTGGAGGAGAGAGGATTCTATTTGAAGAGGAGAGAGGTGAGGGACCCAGGTTCCAGTTACTGAATGATCGTTCTCTTTTTTAGCTGCTGCGCGGGGAAGAAAGGCTACTTCTTCCTAAAGAGAACTGAGAAATGAGGTATAAACTGAGTAGTGAGGTAGAGTGAGTCTACCACATTAGCTGATTAAGCTAACTGCTCAAATACCCAGAGGGAGAGATAGCTCCTGAGGGAATTAATAAAAAATCCACAGACTTAGATGAATTAAATTTAAGGTCTAAAGACTAAACCAAGGTCATATTAGCCAGGGAATATGAGGTACAGGATTTATTAAAAAGGGAATTTATTTGCACAGAGATGCTTAGTTAAGTCTAGCTCTATAAAAAATCTATAAAACACAGCTTTCTGTCTACTTGGTGGTTTAATAATTAGCTTAATTTCTGTTCATAAAAAATTACAATAAAAAAAGGCTTCCTAGACCTATGGAGAGTCATCTAATTGAGCCAGGAGAGTGAATCCAACATGCCACCACACAGATCTAGAGTTTGACAAAATACACGGGAAGAAACTGGTCTCAGGAGTACCGATCTTGCAACCCAAAATCATTAAAGTGCAAGTAACTGCTACATATGCAAGTTAAGCAAATGAAATAATCAGTTAGAAATATCTTTGAAAAGCAAAAAATTACACATACCACATCTATATGCAAAGCATGAGGATCATTACTGTTGTCTTACAGACTCGTGAAATGAGATGCAGCTAAAATAAGTTCAATTTTAAATTGCATATAGGGTACCTAACAGAAAGAAGTGTTAAAACTATTTTTCAACACTTTGGGTGGGAGAAAGGGAAGGCCAGCAGTAATATCGTATACGACTGGGGAAGAGGGGTGGATGGTAGTCAAATCTGAATACAAAGCAAATGCTTTATTTTTCAAATTTGTTTCCTTCTTTATTATTAATGATCTTTTGTATCTATGTGGGCATGCATGTCACATGGCAGTGTGCGATGCAAAGCATTCATTTCTTTCCTCTTTTCATTTGAAATAAATGGGCAAGAGAACTATATCCACAAGGGTCTGGGTCAAGGCCAGTCTCTTGTGCTATACTAATTATCAAATGTACATTCTTCAGTTGTTAGGTGGGTCCTTCATGAGGAACTGATGATAGTTCAGTATATAAATCTATAAATAATTCACTTGTGTTTCTAGATGAAGTTGAAAAGACTCAAGGTCAACCCTATAATAGCTTTGCTCTCACTCAAGTATATTTGCGGGAGTGGGTAAACTACAGTAGTATCTCTCCTCTACTGGGTGGTATACCTACAGCTGACAAAGGTTTGAGGGCCACTGTTGCAATTCACAGCAAATCACAAAGTACGCTAGTACGAGTGCAGTTTGCCAGCTTGTAATGTTGATTTAGACCCAAACTATATGCTTTCAGGATCTTTTAACAATTATTTCCCTTTTGAACAAAACAGAGAGAAGAAGCTTAAAAGGTTGTATTAATATAATACTTCAACCCTTTGCTTCAAATGCAGGTTGCTCTGGATGAAACGGAAAATATGTATTATTAACGCCAGCAGTTGTTAATGGTGATAATGATAATACGTTATCTCTACCACAAGGCGATAATGGGTTTTTTTATTATGAAAGTTAAGTTGCAGCCTTTATTTATAGACATCAGTTAAATCAGAGAAAATGAAAATGTAAAATTACTGCACAGCTCAAATTGCAGCAGCTCTTAAGACTCTGTGGGGAGAATGAACATGCATCATCTTACAGATTAAAAAGAATACATGTTATTTTAGCCCAATACGTCCACACATACATGGCTCAAAGGTTGCAGAAACAGGAAAGCCAGTCAAAGGAAAGAAAACATTTTTTTTAGATGTAATTTTTTAAAAAGGAAACTGGTTACTAAGAGTAATCAGTTTTTCTTTAAACAAATCAAATACAGGTAACAGAACATTATATGCTCTTCTCAATTATGACTTTTTTCCCCTTAAATAACCTCACTTAGGAACAAACATGCACACAGCCAAATGGAATTTGCAGTGACTATTTAATATAATGGAAAGTTCTTTTCTTAAATTTTACACTGAAGCTCTATTAATACAGTCTGTCACACAATTGTGTGAAATATAGTATCTCCTAAAAGTGGCCCCTGAAGTTGTAATTTGCTGTTTGAAGAGATGTATATGTTCCAGTAGTAAATTTGGTACTTGGGAGACTATTCTATTTGGTTCGACCAATACCAAAAAAATAAAAACATAAAATATAAAGAACAAAAATTAGTTGTAAGCATCTTAGAAAGATATATAGTGAACTCAAGTCTTAACAAAGTGCTTCAGGTAATTTTAAGAACAAAAGGCTCAAAAGGGGGGAATAACCCTATTTTTTGTAAACAAAATGCTACTGCTAATAACAAATGAACAGGAAAAGAAATAAAACCTTGTTTTGTTTCAGTTTCTGTAGGAGGAAGAGTTTCTGGTCTCAAAAAACCTGAAGCAATTTAATGTTCCTGCTCACCAGCCCTGTGCGAGACACCCTTATCATAGTGATTCCACAGCGGACCCCAAACTAGAGTCCCATGAGGAGATGGAATCAGTCATCATGGAATCACCATGCTATAGAATGGACTGGAAGAGGGGTGGCAAACCAACATTAAGAAGGACAGAGAACAAAGTATCACTGAATGCCATTTATAAAACTCCTACTGCCAAACAAGACCAACAAATCGAAAAATCTTCACTGGTTGAAGGATTCAGATTTGGGGAGAATGACCTAGCAATGATGTACCAGTAAAGTCTGTTGCCTAAATTACTATAGAAAGGACTCTTACTATAATAAATTACTGTCGATAATATTATTATGCATGTACATGGTACTTTTTATCTGTAAGTGCTAGGAAAAAATTTACCAGTATTTTGGAATAAACACTTCATTTAGTACTTTTAAAAAAAATTATAAGTGATGTGTGACCACTGTACAAATTTGTAATATGACATAATCTTGAATCCAAATCATATAGTTTCTTTTTAGGTATTTAATTACAAATGCACACATTACAACTTTTTTTCTCACTAAACAATCAAACATTTCTCCAATGCTACAAGTTAAACAGTTATATGTCCTTTGTCCTTTGGATTTTCTTACCCTTTATCTATTTTTCTTTTTAAGCATTTCTCTATTGTAAAATAATATATGATCACAATAGGGTGATCATATAGAAAAATATAGAAAAGTAAAACAAATCACATAGAATCCCAACTCTGAAAGACGCTGAGTGTCATTCCTTTGTATATTCTCTTCGAGAATGTTTCTGGGGGTGTGGAGAGATGGTTTATGCCAGGTGTAATTTTAAAAAAAATACTATGTGTAAAAAGAGAAAGCAAGCAGCAGCCCCCAATACAGAAGCTGCAGTCTTTTCACAACCTAATCTTCCATTTCTATGTGTTAGAAGTGAGTCACGAGGCCCAGCCCACGTGTAAGGGCAGGGATTACACAAGAGCGTGAACGTCGGGAGATGGGAATCAGTCATTAAGGGCCACTGTGGAGGCTGCCTGCAAATTCTATCCTATGTTAAACATCATCTTACATTAAATATGTTGGTGTTATTTTCTTAAGACAAAATAACCAGAGATGGACTACAGAGCTAAATGGCATGATACTTTTTAAGGTGCCTGGTGGAATCACTGTCCTTGTGTGTTAGAAGGATACAGCATACTTGGTAATATAGCATATTCTTTTAATCATTGCTGAATCTTAAATTATTACAGATCTCATTCACAACCATAATGATGTCAGTCTTTAACTGTTTTGGTTGTATAGAGTCTGGTTTTATTATCAGGGTATATTTCCTTCATTAAAAAAATAAGGGGCTTTTATGATATATGACAGTTTATAAAATATGGATTTAGGTGGGGAGGGTTTCATGCATCAGAAAATTTGGTTGAGTGTAAAGTTCTTAAGGGATGATGATGAAAGATTATGATCATCACCATGATTACTTAATAATTACCATTACTGAGCCCCTATCAAATATCACTTTCCCATTTCATGGATAAGGAAACTGATGCTAATACAGTGTGATGGTTTTAAAGATATGTCCAAAAATTCTCTGATGCTCCCTTCAAGAGATGGAAGTTCCTTCTGCCTTTGAGTATGGGCTTAGTGACTCACTTCTAGTGAACAGAACATGCATGAGTGATGCACTGTCACTTCTGATATTAGGTTAAAGTAATAAAAAGACTGTGGCTTCTGTCTTGTGTGTAGTCTCTTGTCATGTCATAAGCAACCCTACTGAGAAGCCCACAAGGCAAGGAATTGAAGCCTCCTGAAATATACATGTGTGTGAGCCTGAAAACATATATTCCAAATACTTCAAGGACTAGCCCTAACCAACAGCTTGACTGAAACCTCATGGGAGATTCTGAGCCAGAACAACCCGACCAAGCTGCCTCTATATTCCCAACTTGAAAAAACTGGAAGTAATAATAAATGATGTTTTTTGGTTTTTTTTTGAGACAAAGTCTCACTCTGTTGCCTGGGCTAGAGTGCTATGGCATCAGCCTTGCTCACAGCAACCTCAAACTCCTGGGCTCAAGCAATCCTCCTGCCTCAGCCTCCCTAGTAGCTGGGACTGCAGACATACACCACCATGCCCGGCTATTTTTGTTTATATATTTTTAGTTGTCCAGCTAATTTCTTTCTATTTTTAGTAGAGACGGGGGTCTCGCTCTTGCTCAGGCTGGTCTTGAATTCCTGACTTCGAGTGATCCTCCCACCTCAGCCTCCTAGCGTGCTAAGATTACAGGCATGAGCCACCTCGCCCGGCCTACATGATGTTTTAAGTTGCTAAATTTTAGGTCTTTTGTTACAAAGCAGTAGATTACTAACGTATCAAAATCTGCCCAATATGACACACTCAAAAGTGACAGAGTTCAAGCTCTCAACCACTTTAATACACTTGCTGTTAGGAAAGACCGAGAGGCCAGGTGCGGGGGCTCACACATGTAATCCTAGCACTCTGGGAGGTCAAGGCAGTAGGATCACTTGAGCCCAGGAGCTCAA
>CM052436.1:150643706-150680120 GCA_028533085.1 Varecia variegata | reverse complement strand
AAAAACCAAAAACCAAACCAAAAAAAAAAGGAAAGATGGAGAGGGCAAGAAAGGACCCAAGAAAAATAACTTTCAGAATGGAATCTTTCCTCCTGCTCTCAATGAAAAGAGAAATAAAGGGGCAAACACGCTGGCTTTCCACCTGCTCCTCCTTCCAAATCTTACATAAAAACACTTTGGCCATTTTTCCCCCAAGAGTATCTTGTTCTGAAATATCTAAAATACCTGCCAAATGGGAGCCTTTTTTAAAAAAGGATTGATTTAATCAGTCAGGTTATCTATTTCCAGATCACAACTGAATTCCCTAGTTTAGTACTTCCCAAAGTATAGTACCTACACCAGCAGCATCAGAATCTACCTGGAGCTAGTTACAACTGTTAGGTAGATAGAGAGCGATTCTGGGCCTCCTACCGACAAAAGTGAGTGCCTGGCCTTGGTGCTGCCTCCAGCAATTGCCCCACCTGGGAAGAAGGACAAGGGTTGGCCCCAGGCACCCCCTCCCGCCCCCCCCCTTGGTGCTGCCCCACCTTAATCCTGTGACTGCCATACCTGGGGGAGGAGAGACCACCCTACCAATCTGCCAATCAGAACTTAGCATGCCAACAGCAAAAGAATGCAGAGGACTCTCTAGCCCACAGACCAGGTGGCATAGGTATAATAGAGCCTAGAAGGCGACTTAGGATAATCTAAGGCTGATTATCATGTTTTTAGTTTAAATCTACATTACAGTCCACCCCTCACTGGGCTTGCAGAGAGGCTCATGTGATCCACATGCATAGTAAGACTCAGGTCATATAACTCCCAACTGTCCATCGAAGTGGTTCCATGATGACGTCTGAAGCACGGGGAGGTCCCTATCTGGACACTATAAAACCAGACTCAGACCATAACCAAGGTCTCTTTTGCTACTACAAGGGGTCCAGTATTCATTTATATCAAATGTATTTTGCTCTGTAAACCTGTTTCTTGCTCTTGCTCTATAATCCTGTCTTGCTCCCCCTCAATAAATTTCACCTCTCCCTTGCCTTACTTTGGTGTGTCTGCTCATTCTTTGGCCAAGAGCACACCAAGAACCAAGAACACAAAACAAGATTGCCAAATCTGACAGAACTACATATTTTGAGTCCCCACCCCAGGCTACTTAAATGAAAATCTCTGAAGGTGAGACTCAAGAATCTATTTTAACAGGCTTTCCAGGTGATTTTTATGCACAACTGCTCTAGATTTAAGACTCCAGTGAAAATGACAGTGGCTGCCCTATAGCTTTGTGCCTATTGATAGCTGGAAGTGTCTTCCAGATGAGAGCAAAGGCAGTTGGGTGGCCTTCAGCCTAATTAAAATGTTTAAAGAGATTTAATTACTAAATGCCAACCCATACAAATGTAAAGATCTTCCCTACAGAGACTTTGTGATGAATTGAATGCATTTTTTAATCAACTGCTTGGCAAGCAGTATGGGTTTTCTTGTTCGTAAACAGCTATACTGATGCTAAACATATTTATTCACAACTTGACAAGAAATATTGCCCTGTAATTAATCATTTCTCAATCCTAATTCAGACAAAATAAAAATATACACCCAAAATGTGCATCCCCTTCTCAATTATATGTCACACACATAAATAATACAGTCAGCCCTCCACATCCATGGGTTCCATATCCTCGGACTCAACCAGTCATAGACAGAAAATATTCAGTGGGTGGGGAGGAGGATGATTGTGTCTGTACTAAGAATGTATAGGCTTTCCCCCATTATTTCCTAAACAATACAGTATAACAACTACTTACATAGCATTTACATTGTATTAGGTATAAAAAATAATCTAGAGATGATTTAAAGTATATGGGAGGATGGGCATAAGCTATACCCTTTTATACCAGGAACTTGAGCATCTGCTGATTTTGGTATTTGTCAGGGAGTCCAGGAACCAAACTCCCAGGGAGGGATACCAAGACATGACTGTAATTAGATCTATCTGGTATCTACATATGTGCAGGTCTTTTTAGGCAAAACAATGCCAGGTACTCAAAGCATGCTGGTCATCCAAGGGGCATTTCACTTTTAAAAAATATATAACTGAAAAAAATCACTATTCATTTGAACTATGTTTAATTGTGAGTTATTAAAATCAAGTTATCTATTAACTGCATACTTCCACTAATGGATGTCTTAATAAGATGCAAATTCTTAAATCATCTATGTTTGAGGAAAACACTGATTAAAATCAAAGGATCAACAGTAGTTTTTGAAATAGGATAAAAAACAATCATCACTAGCAATTACCTCATGAAAATTCATTGTTCTCTGGTTCACTAGTTTTATCTAATGTGTGTTCTCAAGATGCAGATGTTAACAGGAATTGCTCTCAACTGGATAACATGTGAAAATTCAAGGCCAATACGACAGAGTTAATTTTTAAAAAATCATTTTACTTACCCACCTCTAGGATTTCTAACTCATTTCCCCAAAGTAATACTATTAGAACCACCATAAAATACTGCAATTAAATACAAAATTCACTATAAAGTTGAACCCCAACAATGAAAAGAAATGTTATCAAATCATTACAAAAAGCAACTGTTTGACTATAACAAATACGATTTTATAATTGTGTAGGAGTGAGTTTTTTTCCACGATCTTTTCAATATTCATTGAGCGGTTATTACATGGCAGGAATTGGGATAGATGGAGTTAGCTACAAAAATCAGTAAAACTCTGGTTTGAATATATTCACAATCTGGTGGTTGGGAAGTATAAAGAATGTATGTTGGGGGTGGAGAAACAGACTATAATGTGCTTATAGAGCAAATATGAGCAAGATGCTTTAGGAGGAAGGTTTGACTTCCACCATAGGAATATTAGGTCATTAATGAACTATATTCCAAATCAACATATTTGCCAATGGAGAAGTTCATAAAAACTTGAGACAATTTGTTTTAAAAAATAGATAATGAAATAGTCATACATTGTTTTAGCAGTTTTACTTCTAACAATTTATCAGAAATACAAAAGTTCCTAAAGACACACAGCTGATGTTCACCGAAAGGAAAAAAAAAACCCACAAAACTATGAACGACCTAATATTCATCAAGATGGGACTTGGGAACAAACTATCAAACATTCATTTTATGGACTGCTATGCAATCATGAAAAAGAATAAAGTAGTTTTCATTTATTTTAACATGGAAATATCTCTAAAACCTATTATTAGGGTGAAAATGTAGTCACAAAAGAATGCATATACGATGGGTACATTTATTTAAAGAACAAATTAAGAGACACATGTGCATGCATATGCACAGGAATGTAAATACATCAAAAGGTGAACTGAGAAGACTCACATCTAAATTCTGACTCCAACTGGTACTAGCAAATAACATAATTCTAAAATGCTTAAACTGCATGAAAAAATAGCATTCCTGCATCATGCATAAAAGAGGTTTTTTTTTCTTTTAGTGAGTAAACTCTAGTTATTCTGACTGATTGCTTTGTTACTGATGATTCTGGTAGTAGGAAAAAAAAAACCTTTTAAATTCCATTGAGATAGTAATGAACATAGAATCCTACCAATAGACAGATGGAAGTAATATAAAAACACTAACTTGTTGAATATTGATTGCTTTTTTGTTTTTATAGAAACACATTACTGTACATTTACTTTGTAGAAGTGAGGTGGTTTATAGTGTTTCCTAAATTCTGTTAAGAAAATTTTATAAAGAAAAAGTGACTGTGACAGATTAAAATACAATTCACAGGCAGGCCCAGCTTGGCAAACCACTCCCATTAAGTGGCTCCTTTTTATCTTGGGGGGAAAAAAATATACACTATATCTTCAACCCCTTGGGAAATATGTCAATGTTTTCCAAAAGCAAATAAAGAATGCCATGTCTTAAGCACTAGAAAACCTATAAGCTTTATCTTGGATCTTTGCTTTCACAGGATTTGAAGAATATCTGAACAGGCAGACAGGCAGTCACTGTCACATACGGAAGTTTAACAGTGGCCAGAGGAAGTTTAAAAGCAAAAATCTTTATATTCATTCTGCAATCATACAAAGAGCAGAGGGTGAATAATTTAATTTCTGGGTATATCAGTCAGTAATCCCCTTTTCCTATAGCAGTTAAGTGCATACCACCTCTGTCTTCTTTTTTTTTTTTTGGCCACATCAATGCATCATTTGTTTATTATTTACTGAATGGTATCACTATCAATAATAAAAAAGTTGTATTAATTCCCATAAATTGACGATAACAGTAAATACAAGTACCAAAAATTAAACTATTTTTATTAAATTCTAACTAGATACATTATACCGGAGGCTTTGAGCCAAAGCAAAGTGTTAAAGCCAGATTAGCACCAAGAGACTTTCCTGAGGTTTTCAAGAACTGAAAAAAAATTGAAGATGGGATAAGCTTTCTCATTTTTTTTCCAATCTGTATTGTGAAATTTTTCAAGCATACAGAGAAGCTGAAAAAAATTGAATAGAGAACACCCATGTACTCATCATCCACATACTACCAGTTGGCATTTGCTATATTTCATTTATCACATATCTATCCTTCTATCCAACCCTCTATTCAGGAGTCAGGACTGTTACTTATTTAACCACCCAGAGAGAGTTCTCTCAAGAATCACCAGGGCTTAATCCACAATTTTGGCAATGCTATTCTAAAAGATGACATGATCATCTCTTAAGTCCTTTTGCCCATCCCAGAAGGCTTGTTAATGTATCTGTCCCATGGCTAGCTATATTTTCTCCTTATCTCTAACTAGTCCCTAACACAAAAGTGCTGAACTAATCTAAACAAACTATTTACAATCTCCACTTGATATAAAACGCCATTCCCAGCCCGGCTCTAATTCACTGCTTTGGCCTCATGGTAACTCCAGCAGCTAGTGTTTACTGAGAGCCTATGATGTGCTAGGTTTTGTCCTAGGAATTTCACTTGCTTATCTGATATAACCCTCAAAACAGTTCTATGAGGAAGATCTTCCCATTATATGCAGTTTATAGGTGAGCAAATGATAGCAGAGAAAACTTTAAAACCTGGCCCACGTCTGTCTGGTTTGAGATATTATAACCAAACAACTCAATACACTGTCTAATTTTTGTAGTGTCCTTCACTTAGCCCATGTATGTTTCTTCTAACACCTTTCATGGTTCCATTCTTTTCAATGTGTGGTTTTGGCTGCTTGATTACATTTCCCACACTTCCTTCATCCAAACTTTACTCATTTGTTTACAGCCAACTCAAATGTCACCTCCTGCATGAGAAGCGCTCAACTATTTTAAGGGAGAGTTAAATGGATCAATTTTTGCAAGGTTCATCATTATTTTCACTTGATAAACTAACCAAAATATCAAGTCTTTTGTAAGCAAGCTTTCAGATAACCAAGATGAGAATATTTCTCATGTCCATCATCAGAAAGGAATGACAAAACAAAAATCCACCAGACACTAAATAATCTACAAGGGATGTACGCCAACATGTTTAGGTTAGGTATTAGCAAATTCACATTTTGTTTTTCTAGCTAGTCTCTCCTTTTGGTGTCCTTGAATCCTTCAGCCCAATCATCAACAGAAGGATATTCTACTAAATGATTATTTTAATAGGTACAAATTTTCATCTACTTCCTTATACTTTCATTTCTGGGGGGGATTTATAGTTGGAGTTAACTTAAAATGATTGTCAAACCTCTCAGAATGTCTGTAATGTAAGATTACTTTTGAAGTAACAGAACATACATTTAGAGAGCCTTAAAGTTTGAAAGCACTTTAAAGATAGTATAGTCTATGATGTAATGGTAAACTGCCTGGGGTTGTGGTGGCTGATTGTAGTGTTTGCCAATTTCCATGGTGTAAATACTCTCACTATGACCGATGTCAAGTTACCAATTGTTCAACAGCCTGCTCACAATATTCCTAAATATTTAACACCACTGTTATAGCCCAGCCCCCAAAATGAAAGGATAAGGATTTTGAGAACTAGCATAACTAAGTTATTCAAAGTCACAGGAAAAAAAACATCAGTAACTGTGCTAGAAACAAAGTTAACTGACTCTTGGTCTAGCCTACTCACTCTCAACTCCCTACAATCACCTACTAATTGTGGAAAGATACTTTGCTCAGTCTCACAACACAGCACTAAAAAAAATAATCTCTAGGGATTACCCATAGAGAAAAAAATAAAAACAAAAAACTCCCCAGGTGCTTCTAATACAACCAAGGTCAAAAACTCCTGTAATTTTCTTCCCCCATTTTATGTTGCCTATTTAGAGAATCTTACTCCTTTATATTAACTTGGGGGGGATGAATAAAACATACATTAATAAAAAGCACAAATTATCAGGTTATAAGATTCAAGTATATTCCACGTGTGGCCATGAATTACACCTACTGAAATATTTTCTAAACTTTTGGGCCTGCTTTTACAAAGATGAGACTGATTTGTAATTAATGCATTGATTTTATGTGAATGAGTGCTTCTGTGTTGCTTAAGTGGCTGATAATGATTAGTTCTCTTAACAGATTAAAAACACTTTTTCATCTATTAAGTTTCTTTATCAAATCCTTTTTTATATGTAGAAAAGAGATAACTTCCAGTTAGTTATCACAAGTTCTCTATCGAGCTTACTAAATAATCTACATCCAGTTTTGCTCTCCTTTCCCTCTGTCTCTCCTTTCTTTCCTTCCCTCCCTTCATTCAAATATTTATCGAGCATCCAAGTACAGACTACTAAAGCCAACCCAAGACACTCCTCTGCAACAGAGATGACATCTAATAAATTCTTCTAGTTGTCATTCTGCAACTGAAATTCTATTCAGGACTGCATTTCTAAATTATAGTTCAATTAGTAGCTTTGTTTATAAGTCATGAATATCAGCTTAATTTGCAGATTTTGTGGATACATACAAGAGTCTTCTAGTCAAATCAGTTGCACTTTGCAACTGCATAATCTAGCATGTTTTAAAGGACGCCTCAGGTATTATTTCCTTTTCAACAGGAATCACAGATTAAGGTTGACGGTAGACCTTCCTATTCCCTTTCCGAACTCTTCTTAAACTTATTATAACCCTGAAATCCATCATTTCTCCTGCATTGCACTTCATCCTCAGCATGTTTCTCTCCTTCACCCTGTAGCTGATTAGCAAGGACTACAACGCTGAATTTCAAATACTATGATGTTTGAGTTATGTGAGCATTTTCTTCTTCCAAGGAATAATGTGAAGAAAATTATCTCAGTATGTTCACAATGCTATAACAAAATACCACACACTGGGTAGCAGAGAAACAACAGAAATTTATTTCTCACCGTTTGGAGGCTGGGAAGACCACAATCAAGGCACTGGCAGGTTTGGTGTCTGGGGAGGGGCCACTTTCTGGATCACAGGTGGCACCTTTTGGCTTCATCCTCACATGGTAGGGGCAAAAAAGGTCCCTTAGGCTATTTCATAAGGGCACTAATCCCATTCATGAGGGCTCAGACTTCATGACCTTATCACCTCCCAATACCATCACCTTGAGGTAAGGTAGGATTTCCACCTAGGAATGGTGGAAGTGGTGGTGATGGTGGGGATTCAGACCAAAACAAAATTATTTAGTGTGACTTTTTTTTGTTTTGTTTCTGGTTACCTGGCTACAAATTAGAGCATAGGAAAACAATCTTCCAATGCACTTATTTTCCAGTTGTGGAAAACCCTTGATGGAAGACCCACATCAACCCTGTGGCTCCTAAGAAAACACTGCCTCTTGAAAACTTGTGTGTTCACTTATCACGTGTATATTGGTTACAGATGTGACCATCCAGTTCAAACACAGCTCTACCTGTGTATGTCAGGAATATATCTAGGCATATCCAGAATGCCATAATGTACTTGGACAAACCCCCAAGGTTGTCATTGTCATGTTTTTTGTGTCCAAATGGCTTAAACTTATCCATTACTGCTTATTGTTCTTACATAAAGCTCATCAAGAAAATTAGATGTTAATTGGCTGACTTATGACAGCCTTAGATCAATATACACTGCTTAAAAAATTCGCAGGCCTGAACAAGTGTAAATTTTATTTTCATTCCCAAGATTTTATAAGAAGTTGATTTAGAACTGCACAAGAATAGCAAAAGAAACATACTAAATCATGAGCTCTTTTAAGTACAGGGACAGTATTTTACTCATTTATATAGATCTAGCACTTAGAACCTAGTATATACCGTAGATGTTTAATAAATAATAATAAAACCTCAGCTTTGAGATTAGGGAACAGGATGAGCAACAGGCTTGTGGTTGTACTGGTGGTTACTGGTGGCTACAAAGCAAAACTTTTTCACTTTTTGAACTATGAAAAACCTCAAATATATAGAAAAATATAGAGAAGGTGAAATAATTATATAGACTACCTATATATACTCTACCTACATTTAACAGTATTTCACATTTTGCCATATTTGCTTTCCGTTTTGGTGTGTGTGTTTTATATATATATGTATATATATTTGTTATTGAACCAGTTCGCACAGTAAGTTGCCTATATCATGACACTGTGCTCCCATATACTTTGGCATGCCTCTCCTATGAACAGGGACATTTTCCTACATAATCATATTATTATTATAACATCTATGATATTGAACATTTCCCTATTATCCTCTAATATGCAACATGTAGTGAAATTGCCCCAATTATCCCAAGAATGTCTTGTAGACACCCCCCCAAAAGCAGCATCCATTCAAAGTTCATATCTTGCATGTGGTTCTTTGGGTCTATGTCATCATATTTGATCTTTAAAGTTTACTTATTTCAAGTTTTCCATTTCCCCCACGTGTATTTAGTCCATATGCCCCTGAATTGCAGCAAGTATTTTAAACCCATAACTTGAAACTGAGCTTTGTGGATTAGGTAAGAAGGATATTGTAGATACTTCTGGTTCATCCACCCCACCCTCTGAGTAAATAAAGGCCATTTGGTCCATCCTCATGCCGGTTAGGCATTATTTCAAGGTTGGCATATATTAATACTTGTGACTTGGGGCGTAAATCACTATAAGCATCTTTTCATGCTTCACCAACTCAGTTTAAATCCCCTGACTAAAAAGGGAGCCTGCTTTCCAGAATCAGATTGGAGGAAAAGAGGAGATTTTAAATTTCTTCCTGCTCCTAAAAATGGAATGCTCGAAAGTGATATATATTGGCAATGTAAAATACTTAGGATGGGGGGAGAATGCAGAAATTAACTTTCTAACTTAAACAACTTTAATTTTATAATTCTCCATTTTAGGATAATCACTATAATCAAAAGCACTACACTGTGCTCCAGGTACTCGGTGGAGGAAAAAACACCATAGGGACAGAGATATTGTTAGGGAATGTGGCAGAGAAAGTGAAAAAAAAAAAAAAAAAAAAACAATGAGAAAGAAAGATTTTCAAATACCAGCACCTGAAAGGGCAGCCCTTTTCATTTTTGTTCTACCACCCACTGTTCTAGTCCCACCGAGAACACCACTGCATTCCAGGCCTTTACCAGGCCTCTCTTACCCTGCCATGGGGATATGGGGGGTGGGGGGCACTGCTGGGCCCAGTACTCTTCAAATTTAAAGTACTATTGCCACTGTTGTAATATTTAGCTATACTTCTATCACTGCAAGCAATAAAACCTCAATCAGGGGTCATTCACTTCCAAGACATTAATTGGTGTAAGGCAGAGGCTACAAGGATACCACATGCCAATTCATTTCTTCCTTAGTAGCAGAGTCTCAACAGAATGCCATTTCTATGATATTAATTAGCAGCCCTTTCAACCTGCAATCATGTGATTGCCATTTGGGTAGTAAGATGTAAACAAAACTATGGTGTGGGACTTCTGGTATCCAGCCTGGCCTCCCTCCTCCTTGGTACCTGAATATTTAAATTAAACTGCATAGAACTCTTTTCCTTTATGACTAATTAAATATGAAATTAATTGGGTCAAAAATATATGGCCCATTATATTCAAGGGCTATAACACAGGAAGGTCTTAGGAATGCCAAAGGGAAAATAGGTTCCTCTATGGAAGAAATCAGTGTTCCCCAAATGTGACTGAAAAAGATGTTTTTCTACCCAGTCCCAATCTAAAGCCTCATTCAAAGGCTTATTGGAATGCTGAATTGAATATACATAGCAGAGGAAGACGTAGCTGATAATAGGAACAGAGTTCCTGTGCTATCCATCCACGGTATGCAAGGGCACAGGAGAAAACACACTCCACTCAAACAAGGGTATGGTAATTTCAGGCCTCATTAGAAACACAGGGAGGTGAAATCAATTGTAAGCCAGACAGGAAAGAATCAAAATCAGTAAGAAAAGAAATTTTAATTTCAAGCTTCTAAGGAGAAACTATAAATAATGCAAAGTCTAAAACATATCAGCAAAAATACATCATGGTATCTATCTCAAGCAAAACCACTAAACTTGAAAGTTTCTTGAAGACATTCAGTTCTGAATATTTAAAAGCAAATGCACATATTTGCCAGAGAGGAAAATAGGTTTGGGGGCAAAATATTAAAATGCAGTCTGGGACGATACACATCAAAATATTAATGTGGACATAAATGACTCTGGGTTATTTTTCCTTTCTTCCTTTTACCTTTATGTAGTCTTTGAAATTTTTAAATTGTGAATGTATAATTTTTGTAATTAGAAAGACAAAGAGCTTTTGCAAAAAGGAAAACGTTCCAGTAGACATACAATAACGCTGTATGAACATTAGACATGGAAGGCTCATCAAATCCAACTACTTCCCAAATTTCCTCCACAAAACTATCTAACAACTTGCTCTTAATGCAAGAATGGTGCCACCTAATAATCCCCATATTTGGATGCTGCTGATGGTTGAGTCCAGCACCTGTGAGCTGTAGACTAGAGCTGTGCTTCTCAAAGTGTCGGTCTCCAAATCAGTGGCATTAAAATGACCTGGAAACAGGTGAGGCATCAGATTGGAGAAAAACAGATTTTTAATTTCTTTCTCCTAAAAATGTCATGCTCTAAAGTGACATATGGAAATGTAAAACAATTTTGGTGGGGAGAATATGCAAGAATTAGCTAGCTTGAACAATTTCAATGTTATGATTCTCAGTGTTACACTTATTAGAAATGTAGAATCTCTGGCCTGAACTCAGACCTGCTTGAATTGGGGAATTGAGGAATTACTGAGTTAGGGAAATTATTCTACCCCTCTATTTATGACAGATGTCCCCAGAAAACTGTTGAGAGTGGTGTTATTTAAACTAAGAGTTAGAGAAATAAAATTTAATCATTCAAAATTTCTATATAAGCCGTTTTCCATCTATAGCTACTTGTAACAACAACAAAACAATAAAAACAGCTATTAGTACTACTACTACATCAAAAGAGAGAAATTAACATTTATTGGGCCTTTACCATGCATGAGACACAGCGGGGCACATGCTTGCAGTAGTCTGACAGACTGGTGCCCTGTAATGAACCATGCCAACATTTATGAATGCCCTTGTAATCTCTTTTCCTTGAATCTCGGCTGAATCTGTAACTTGCTTTAGCCCCTAGGAGGCTGCGCCAGTTCCAGGCCAATGCCTGGAGAAGGCCTGGCAGTCTCTGCCTTTGTTCTCTTGGAAGCTATAGGTGCCATGTAGAAAATCTGGTTACTCTGCCGGAAAGGCCACATTCAGGGACCATTGTGCCGAGATCATGCTACAGGAAGAGGAAGAGTCCAGTCTGCAGCCAACCTGCCAGCTGAACGCAGTCACATGAGTGAACAGTAGAACTGCCCATCTAATCCCATCTCAGACTGCTGAATTGTAAGATAATAAAATGGTAATTGTTTTGATGCATGAAGTTTTGGGGTAGTTTGCTACACAGCAATAATAACCAAAATTGTGCTTTACAGACCTTTGTCTCATTTCAAATTCACAACAAATAGACACTAATAACATCCTCTTTTACAGAAGGGTTTAGCTGATTAATAAGACCACACATCAGTAAGTGCAGGAGCTAGGGCTTCACTATAAGAGAACGATTCTGTATATTATTCAACACACATCAGCTCAGTTTCTGATTTGAGGGCAGGACATTTCCTATTACTGGCCTGTGTCTTCTCATCGCTAAAGTAAAGACAGTGAACTAATTCACTGAATGTCTAAGATTCTTTTCAGCTCTGAAATCCCATGACTCTGCTTAAATGAGCAGTCCATGCTTAGTGCTTATACAGAAGGCCTCCTGCACACACACATGCACGCTGTCAAGCACAGGTGAGAAGGGCAAAAAGCACTCTGCGCACATTCCATCCCGATGGCGCAGGCAATCGGAAGCACAGGACCACACCACCAGCCAGGAAGGGAAGGCCCAATGCACATGAACACATTCTAAGCACGTTGCCCTTCTAAAATGTCCTCAAACAACTCAGTCTGTCATATGGTCCTTTGAGTTTTTCAATTAAAAAAGAAATGGCACATGTAAATATTACCACCTCCTTTTCAGCCTGCTAATTTGTGTTTAGGAAAGTCTTCCAACAAGAAAAACACATGGCTAATCACCTTTGAGACCCAATATGACAAAGTAGCCTAGAAAGAGAAAAGGGGGCTTTTTAAAAATTGTTATGTGGGCAATCAAACCTAATCTATTCTAATTTATTCACACGAAGGTCAATTATCCAAATGCTCTTCATTCAGCCTGCACCTGATCTTCGTGACCAGTGAACCATTCAAAGGGCAGCTGTTTCGTGTGTGCATGTTTTAATATGAATTAGTTATCACATTTTTACATTTTCTTCTTTTTCTACTAGTTAAGCTAACATGGCCTGCTCGATGAAGTACATTGAAATGGAGGGAAAAACACTCGGCATTCTTTGTATTCTGGAATGAAAACATATTCGCTATGGCCTCTCTCTAGTCAATGTATATGAAAACCCCACCAGATTCGCACTATCACCATCTGTTTGAAGGAAAACACCACAACAGCTTTAAGGAATACTGATACCACCTTTAGAAAAACCCCACACGGCACAGCAGCCCACGTGCCATGCACTTCTACTGGCACTAAACTAGCATCGACCACGAGATGAGCAACTGGACTGGAGGCCCATATGCTGGTGGGATGCAGGCAGCAAAGCTACTTCACAGGCCCATCACTCCTTCCTCTAAAGCTATTTCATCTTCGAAATGAGCCTAAAATACATGTCGAGGAACAACGTACATTTGTCTTTACGCTCCTCAAGAAGCCTTTTGCTTGTTGATTTGCTCAAGGGTGAAGTCTAAATGTGAGTCAACTTGTTTATTTGTGTTAGAACGGAAGAGAAATTTACCAGGGAAGAACAAAAATATTGGAAGTACTCCACGGTAAATGAGAGAAACGATGCCAAAGCTCTTAGCAGCAAGACTGGATCAGTCGAGAATTGTATTTGGATGCTAGGAACAAAGAAATAAATATAAGGAATTAAACACACACAGATTTATTTTCTCACATCAAAGAAGACTGGTGGTAGACAGGACTGGGCTGCTATGATGCTACCTAGAGCCAATCAGGATCTCAGACCCTTTGACTTGTCGCCTCTCTCACGCAAGGCCAGCGTCCCAAGCTTATGGGGCTGCTCCAGCTCCAGCCACTCTAAAGGCATTTCACGCAGCAGGGGACAGAGGGGCGAAGGGGAAAGGGCTCCTTTCCCAGCTGCTTTAGCTTCTTAAAAACAGCCCTGCCAGAAGTCCCACGCCATGCCTGTGTTTACATATCACTGGTCAGAAAGCAGTCACGTGATTCCACCCTGCTGAAAGGGAGGTTGAAAAATCATAGAATAGACATTTTGTTGAAATTCTGCTACTAAGGAAGAAGTAAAAAATTGATATTGGAAGTTCAATAGTTTCTGCCATATACCAATTAATGTCTTGGTAGTAAATCACCCCTGACTGGGGTCTATTATTTCCAGTGGTAAAAGTATAGCTAAAAATAATAACAGTGGCAATAATCCCTTAAATTTGAAGAAATTCCATGTAAAAGTTACAATTTGGGTCACATAATAATCACATGGTAGAAACAATAAAAATGACAATAATTATTGATATTGACAGTAGAAATTAGTAGCAGTATTTGTTATTTAGTAAACAGCAGATTCTGTAGCCAGTGCTGTAATACCTTATTTTAACCAATCTTCATATCAACTTGGTGAGGTTTTTATGAAGTCCATTTTGCAGAGAGGACATTGACTTTAGAGATGAGAAGTGACTTTCCTAAGCCAATGTCTTTTGCTAGAAGACAGAATGATTCCATCAAAGCCCTCCTGCTCACCCTGGGGTTATTACCCTGATGAAGTCATTAATATTCTCATTTTACAGTTAAGGAAACTAAGGTTCAAATAACTGGAGTGCTTTAATTTCCTATAATTATAATTTCCTATAATTTCCAACCAATGGTAGAATTCTGATTGTAAAAATGGTTTTTTACTCACTAGTCCTTAATGGGTCCAGAGAAGGAATTAGGACCTCTGGCTTCCCATCCTGGCTCTGTACTTTACCAGAGATTTTGACTGGATTATAAAAATAATACATACTCACTGGGAAGGAAAAATCAAAACAATACAGAAAAAAATAAAGTAAAAAATCATCCCGAACACCACCAACTGGAGAGGATACAGCCATGTGAACATTTTGCTGAGCATTCTCTGGGGTTTTTCTAATCAAGATATAAAGATGGGAGGGGGATGTGGAGGGAGAAAGGTTAGGTAATTTACGTAATGTCTCTGAGCTACAGAGCCAGGACTCGGGTTCACTCTGCCCAAGTTCCCAGTGTTCTCTGACCCAGGACATTCATGAGTCTTACCTTTCCTGCTGCAAGACATTCCATATACATGCAGGATTTAAAATTCCATGACAAAAGACTGCCTTTTGTTTTAATGGGTTTTAAAGAAAATGCCTTTTTGAATTTCTCTTTTAAGCACCCACATGAAGAAACGTGAAATATGACCATTAACAAATTACCCACATCGTACATGAGTTTTAACACTCTAAACAAGACTTGGGGTTTTGAACATTAAAAATGCATTGAAGCCAACTCATTTCTCATTTTCTTTTGCCAACTCCATAAATCTGCTGGAAATCTTAAGTATAGATTATGTATTTAAGTGATTCTGGTATTCTGGCAAGTAAAAACATAAAATGTAATTAGAATTCCAGATAACTATAACGGAAGAAGCACAAAGTAAAATGGCATTCTCAGAAGGAAGGGGTTTGCGCATTCATTTCAGTATTTTTTGCATCATATATTATGTATCAGGCACTGGGAAGACAGATCAATCTGAAAAAAGGACCTTCCATCTAGTACCAGTACTAATACTTCCCTCTAGTGTCTAGGGCTCCTTAACCTGGGCATCAGTATCATTTTAGGCTGGATAATTCCTTGTTACGGCAAGCTGTCCTGTGTGCTGTTTAGCAGCAACCCTGGCCTCTTTCCACTAGATGCCAACAGCATACCCACCCCAAACCGACCATTAAAAATGTCTCCAAATATTTCCAAGTGTTCCCCTGGGGTTGAGGGCTAATGTGGCTCTCAGCTGAGAACCACTGATCTGGTAGATCCCCTCCAGTTCACAAAACCTGGGAAGATTTCCAAGGAGACAGTGATAACTGAGGCAGGCCATGTGAGGAGGGGGAGGGAGAACATTCTGAGACGAGGGTCTCTGGGATAAATGGTAGAGTCCACACCAGCCACGGAAGGTGAGGTGGTCTAGGGTCAGAGGATATGAGCTTCTGGATCGCTGACTTGAGAGTTTAGAATTTAGTCTGCAGGAAATGGGGATTGTGATACTATAATGCGCGCGCGCGCGCGCGCGCGCGCGCACACACACACACACACACACACACACACACACACACAGGTTTTTGTCCATGGTTCCTGGCTGATAACTTCCACAGACCTTGTCACAGTCTTGTTATTTAACACTGGGGTGCTTTAGGCCTCAGGAAACAGAATCCACAGTGTCCAGGTAAAGAGTCTCTCTGACCTCCTCTGCTCTTCTTTCACCTGCTCATTTTTCTCCCTAAGCTAGGCCTTAGAAACTAAAAATACACTCTAACCCTCCCCTACCTTTCTGATTGTGGGGTCGTAAGGTCCTAATTTCAGAAGGGGTCCTGCCCCAGGCCCCGGGAGGAAGGAATGCTGCACAGAGTGGCCAATTTGAACAGATAAGCCTTGCTGGGTTTCCCCACATGGTCTATTAGTATTAGATCATACCCTTTTTGTCCGGCCACATTTCTATGTGGTTGTCAATCACACCTATCCAATGAAGTCTCCATAAAAGGCCCAAGAGGACAGGGTTCAGGAAGCCTCCAGATAGCTAAACACATGGAAGTTCCCGGAGGGTGACGCGCCAGGCAGGGCATGGAAGCTCTGTTCCCCTTCCCATTCCTTGTCCTACACATCTCTTTATCTGTACCTTCTATGATATCCTTTATTAATAAAGAGTTTCCCTGTGTTCTGTGATGCACTCTAGCAAATTAATCAAGCGCAAGGAGGGGGTCATGTGAACCCTGATTTATAGCCGGCTGGTCAGAAGCACAAGTAAAACACCCTGGGGCTTCAAACTGACATCAGAAGTTAGGAGGGACAGTCTTGTGGGACTGATCTCTCAACCTGTGGCATCCGATGCTACTTCCAGGTAAAGAGCGTCAGAACTGAACTGAGTTAGAGGACACCCAGCTGACGGCTTCTGTAGAACTGATTGCTTGCTTGTTGGTGGGGAACCCCCCATCCCCCACACACGCACTTGATCACAGAAGTCGTCTGTGTTGACTGTTACGGTGTGAGAGCAGAGAATATACAGTTTGTGTTTCTCCACTCAGGGATCCACTCAAGTTAGTGAGCAGTAACTAAGGTAACATGCACAAAAAGCAAGTCCTCCGAGGTGAGCGTGAAGGTATGGTGCTAGCCTGCTGCCTTTAGAATTGCTTTAATTAAAGACAAGTAGGGAGGGGATGGAATAACGACAGTCCTTCTCTGAAAATGTCTACTCAACAATGTGGCTGAACACCACTGAAAAGGTTTCTGATTTTTAAAATAGAAATATTTTAACACAAACTATTTTGCATATTGCCCACCACAGAGTGCACCCCCATCGATGCTAATTCCTCACTGTTAACATTCTTGTTGCTCTGCTTTAAAGGGGGACAGGGCACTGAAGGCCAACGCCAGCAGTTCTCAGACATGGCCCAAGAAACTCTGGTGTCTGGGGGGTGTGAATAACATCTGTACACGCATACAGATGGGCACACAGAGGGAATTATTTTCTTTCCAAAACTTATCTTTTAAAAAGGAAACCATTTATGAGAAAGGGTGTGGAATAGGGAAAACATTTTTTTATCTTCATACGTTGTGTTATAAATGCTTACATTCCCTAATTTATATTTCCCTACCAAATAAGGAGAAGACCACATAAACTAAATATTTTCTTGAAGCAATTAATTTGTCTGGGGGGGCCACATTTTTCCTGTCCTCTCTCAAGAGTTCATGTTGGTGTCCCATTTATACTTAACTGAGATATTACTGTAAATCTGGAAAACATTGTCCTGATCAAGTTGACTGGGACTGTGTGGAAAAGACCTTGGCTTTGATACTCAGAGCTTACGCCAGGGCCAGGGGCCATCTTGAAATAAAGACAAAGAAAGTGTGACCCCCTGAAAAGGTCACGGAGGAAGCTGTCTCACCAGCTGTCCCCAAACATCACTGTAAGGTAACCCACTGACAGTGAAATACTCTCAAGGAAGTATTAAAACAGCAGCAGGGCCAGGGCGACATATCTGTGACCACCCAGACAACTGGGCATCAGTGTTTAGGAGCGGGAGGGCCATCCCTTCCTGTGCACTTGAGGCAATTTTCTCCCAGGACACACTATGTTTTGTCTTCCTGAACATTTAACCTCCGGATTTGGACAGCAGAGACCTGGCCCAGGCCCATTCCTTTAGAGAGTACTCGAACGGTTACTGAAAGTGACACTTTTCTAATTATTCTGTCAAGCATCAATCTCGGAAGTTCCCAGTTCCTCTGCGCTCTGACTGACAGGGCAATCAGCGCTTTACTTAAAGCATAAGCACCAACTTATCTTGGACAGCGAGAACTCCCCACGTGCCCAAAGGAAAAAAAATATTCACAGCTAGAAGAAGGTGAGATGTCCTCATGGGCATGGAATTTTAAAAGTGTGTGCACCCATCCTTCTTGGGTATAGTGATTTTCTATCTGGCATCCCTTTGAAATGGGGACATCCCCAATTCCAAGGGGTATATTTCTAATTCTCAACCATCATGCTAGGATTTACTACATACGCACCGTGGCTGCTGAAAATGCAATCAAAAGGCGCAGCAAGAAAGCCGATCTCAAAGATCTCTCCAGTCCAGGCAGACAGTGCTCAGGAATGGAGCAGGAGTCTGGACCCACCCCCCCAACTCCAAATCAAAACTCGTATTTCTGCTTTCTGACGTGCTGGGCCTTCTGAGAGAAAAAACGGGGCAAAGGGTGGCATGGGAACCCTATCATGAACAGTAAGTATTCATATTACTCAAATTTAGGCAAATTCCACTCATTTGTTTTTTTCTAACAGTGACCCCTGCGTATTAGCAGACGTTCTGCTTCAGTTTTGCCCTTAGAAATCACGTTGTGTATAATCTCTGAGACGATATATAGAAAGAGAAATGAGATTGGTGGATCAGTCTTTCAACTGGTTTGAAAGCTGCCAGCCTGGTGCTAAAAATCAAAGAGGGCACAGCAGAGGGATGATGAGAGAGGGCCACCAGGATGAATCAAAGAGGGATTCAGCAAGTGTCCGAAATACATTGCTGGGGAAAGGAAGCAGCACACCTGTGGTTCTTCCCCTGAATATAAGTAGACAACCCACCATATCCTCAAGATCCTAGAGACGGAGAGAAAAAGCAGGTAATTCCAAAGCAGATAATTTTGGGATCCCTGGACTAATACTAACTAGTCTCCTAACGATTCTCTTTGTTTTGTCTTCCCTTTCCACAAGGCACACTCCTATCTTTGTCTAAGATTTCATCATTCTGGTGCTTAAAGCCTTTCAGAGGCTTCTCGTTTTATCTAGAATAAAATTCAGACTTCCTAATTGGGCCTGCAAATGCCTCCCGAGCCGGGTCCAGCTTCACTGTCACCCCAGCCACTCGCTTCTTCTCATTCGCTCTGCTCTGAAACGCTCTGGCCTGTCTCCTGCCACCCAGCCCTCGCACTCGCTTTTTCCCTGCTCTTTCACTTAGTCCCCGATCACCAAGGTTCGTTTTTGCACATCATCAGGTCTCAGCTCAAGTGTCACCTGCTCAGAGAAGCCCTCCCTGGCCACTCCGTCTGCAGCAACTGCTGCCTCAGTGGTGAGGCCACGAGAACGCACCTCAGAGTCTGAACTAGAGGCAGCAGGATGGGCCACGCTCCCCCGGGGATGCCCCAGCCAATGACTAGGCACGAGGGACACTAAGGCAGGTCCTTTCCTGGGAGACACAGGGCTTCTCTACTGGCTCCAGGACTCCCCAACATCCGTGCCAGACCTGTCCCCATCTGCACACTGGTTTAGGATGCTTCCCCATCCAACCTTCCTTCCCTTGAGGTCAGACCTGCATCACAGTCTGATGGCCGGGCCAGCCTCTCCCAGCTCCATTCCTATTTTCTCCAAGGCATTTCTCCTAATAAAATCCTTGCACATTTAATCCTGCCTAGGTGGTATTTGGGACCCTGATTAACATGCTGTCATCCTGTTTTACTGTCTTCTTAGCATTAAAGAAGATTATCTAGCGTGGCACTCAGCAATCCATATTTTACTGAGCCCTCCAGGTAGTTCTAAGGTGTGCCCAAGTTTGGGAAACAATGACCTGATATTACATGGTTAATTACAGGCAGAGTAAGAATCAGGCCCCAGCTCTATGAATTCCCATCCATTTCTCAGCCACCAGTACTCTTTTAATGATACATATAGTCCTTAGGTTGTATCTCTGCTCAAATACCCTGCTTTAAAAAATGAATTTATGCTTGCCAGATTTTGACATCCACTTAAAAAAAATGTATTTAATCAAATAGGCATTAACACATCAGGTAAACTGACGGAATTTCCAGAACATTGATTAGATCATAGCTGACTGCCTCCATGTTTCTAACTGGCTTTGTAGCTTTCAAGGCAGCAAAAATAAACTTCACAATTTATACCCCTCTCTTGTGAGCGAAGCTTAATCTGATGTTCTGCCATTACTAACATGGAAAGGCAGTCGTGCTATCGAGATGGCATCTGGCAAGATGAAATGGCACTGAAGTTTGTCGCTATCGATTTTTATGTGGCAAAACCTGGGTCTTGTTCTCCTTTTTTCCTCTTTAGATGGAGCACTCTCATCTCCAGGAAGAAATGCTATCGTGTTGGTGAACAGTGACTGCTCAGCCACAGGGCAGGCAAGCTTGGTAACGACAAAACGGACGGATTACCATCAGGGAACTTATGGACAGTGAGGTATGAAATATTATCCAGCTGAACATCCCAGATAAAAAGACATGCCATGTTTCACTGCTTAGAAAGGGAGGCAGCAGGAAGTTTCCTTTCTAACATAAATCCTTAATTATCTTTCCCTGGGGCGGCGGGTGGAGAAAGTATTTTAAATCTAGTCCATTAGAACCTTTCGATACAAGTCAGGATTCTGACAAGTAGGAATACTTAATTTATTTTGAAGAATTGAGAAAGAAAACTTCCCCAATGATATGAATACAGAAACCAGAACCTTCCTCACTAATTAACGACCTCTGGCCTACAAAGTCATCTGTAGAATTTCTAAATATTCTCTACAACTTTATGTTTTATCTTCCTTCTTGAGGTTGATAGTATAAGTACACTTAATTATAATAATTACCCTCTGAAATCTAAGTTTTCACTATACTAGCCAGAATCTATTATACATCTGAATAATAGCACTAACATATTTTTCTCATCTCAAAAATGGAGGAATAGGAGGTTTTTCAGTTTCTCACAATTATCTTACCAAGCTCAAAGGCTTTGGTCAAAGCGCACATCACACCTGCTCAATCTTTAGAGGGAAAAACTTTGACAGGTGAAGTGAGAAAAAAAGCCTTTCTACTGCCTTCCTATAACACGGAAAAAGATGAAATGCAGGCCTGGGATGACAGATTTTTTTTTTTTCCAAATAGGGTTTTAGTAAAAGGATAATGTCTTTGGAAACTTAAACTGCAATTTTACCTTCAACAAGTATAAGGTAGAATATCCTGTAAAAAGAGTATTTGAAAATTATAAAATGTTTATTCACTCAACAAGTATCTATTAAGTGACTACTACATCAGTATAATATCATTACTAAGAATTACTAGAAATGAACAACAATTAAAAGTATAATGTGCTAAGAGATTTCTATGTCTTATTATGTCATTTAATACTCCTAGCAACCCCGCTGAGTTGTTTCTATTAACACACCCATTTTAAAGGCAGGAAAAAAATGAGTCTTAGAGGAATTAATTCCCTTGAGAAAATCACAGGACATAAGAGAGAGAATTCCAACCTGGAATTCCAACCCAGGCTGACCTGGAAGCTGACTTGGGTTTTGACTACGTGGTTAGTCTAACATTGTACTAAGTACCCTGAATAATATAATGCCTGCCTTCAAGAAACTTCATTGCGAAAACAGATGGAAGAGAAAATAACTACAGTACAGCCGCTACACTGAATGCTACAAGAGGGGGAAAAGTGTGAAATAAAAGCGTGCCAGGCAGTGACAAATTCTTGAAGATATGGGGATGGGACAGGTGGAGGATGGAGTTTAATCTGAAAGGATCGAACTCACTCGCATTTGTTTCCTGACCTAATCTTGTCTCTGTCTAAGACTTTTCCCTGGAGTTACATATTTGCTCAAAAATACATTACCAGCAACTACTATGTGCCAATATAATGTAGGCATGGACCCTGCCTTCATGAAGGGCACAGTCTAGCAGGAGAAGTGAGACGGTTTTCAAAGAGGGTCATGCAGTATCTCCTGCCACACACACTCTTGTGCAAGGTGACTTTGCCATTCCCATATTAAGAAATGGGGTCTATTATACCCCCCCTCCCACCTCCATATCCCCCTGCACCCCTTGAACCTGGGCAGGACCTGTGATTGCTCTAATATAATACGGCAGAAGTGACACACTGTCAGTCCTGGCCTGGAGGCTTCCATGTCCTGCCTCTTGGTACCCAGTCACTATACATGATCACTTTGAGACCACCATGCTGTGAAAAGGCCAAACCACACAGAGGGATGAGGGGGGATGTGGAGAGAAAGAAATAAAGAGACCGAAGAGCAAGAAGGTGCCAGACACGTGACAAAGCCACCTGGAGCGTCCAGCACAGTTGAGCCTTCAGGTGGCTTCACTTCATCCACCAATGATGGCAGCTGATGGCAGACTCCAAGCAAGGATCACTCATCTTAGCTCTGTGGGCCCACAGAAGCACGAGAGATGATGACATGTTGCTGTTTCAAGCCACTAACTTTAGGGTGGTTTGTTAAGGAAGCAATGGATAATAGAAACAGAATTGAATGCAAAATTACCTGTATGACCATATAATTAAACAAGGAGTATAATTTGAGAAATCATAACAAGGAACATACCCTTGCCTTCAACCAGGTCTGAGGGTTCATGGAAGGCTCTCTGCATGATTACATTCAGGCCGAGACCTGAAGGGTAAGTAGAAGAAAGAAAAACATGAGGGGGAAGTTTGGGGCACAAAGAGCAGCCCAGGCAAGGCTTCGATGATGGGGATGTGCTTACACATTCTAGGAAGGGAGAGGTTGGTGACCAAATTCAACCAAGCAGATAAAAACAGGCATGGGTGGGCTGGAGAGCTAGGCAGGGGCTGGCTCCCATGCAGCGGTGGGGAACCTGCGGCCTTGGGGCCACATGTGGCCTTTTGGATCCTTGAGTGCGGCCTTTTGACTGAATCCAAATTTTACAGAACAAATCCTTTTAATCCCTTTTGGTCAAGGGGCACTTGGGGACCTGGGAACCCTGAAACCCTAAGAACCCTCTGAGAACCTTCCATGAACCCCTCAGACTTTTTTTTTTTTTTTCTGGTCCAATGGGCACTTTACTCATGGTCCTCTTTGACTCTGACCCACCCAGAGTGTCCCTGACAACATGACAAAAGAACTCAGAACCGCAGTGGGATGTGGAGTGTGTGCACGGCTGGCAGGAGCTGGCTGCAGCGAGCACTGACTGCTTCCACCCTGCTCCTCACAGCCGGGCCCCGGGAGCCGTGGGGAGGGCTCTGGGCTGGGGGAGGACTGAACACACACAGCTGGAGCTGGACTCCCACCCAGACTCCACGCGAGCCTGGGACTGCTGCAGCCTTTGGTTATCAGCTATGTGTGTGCCTACAGAGGGGCGCGCAGTGTTTGGGTGCTCAGAGGGAGGAGGTCGCTCCCCCTTGTCACCTGATACAGCCTCCAGGGCTGATCAGTCCAACACAAAGTCCCCAGTCATGGTAACCATTTTGAACTGTATCCCAAGAGCAAGGGGAGCTAAGCAAGATGAAGGACAAAAGAGTTGTAGCCACTGTGATTGTCATGAGAAGGGGTTCAGGGTAAGTCAATGGGGAACCTGACTGGATACGTTCTTGGAGATCGAGTGCAGGGTGCCCTAAAGTGAAGCCCAGCCTTCACCCTTGGTCTCACATGACTAGAAGGTTCTTAGCTTTAAAAAAAGAAGGCAGGGAGGGCTTCAGGGCCCAGGGAATTAACTTTCTGAATTCAAACTTAACGACTCACACAAAGAGTTTAAGCGTGCAGTCTATACATAAATCTGACCTACTTTAGGAAGTAGATGTGACTAAATTTAATAAGCTAAAGAAAATAAAAGAAAAAGAATGACATGGTTTGAATAAGAAATTTAAATGAATTTTTCAATTTTCTTTTGGCTTTCTCAGGCCCAAGTTAACCAAAGATGTGCACACAGTGAGCTTCTTAGGCTTCAGCCTCTGCTTTAGCTGGCTGTTCCTGTTGAGTCTGGACCTGCATTTTTTATTTTATTTACATGCTTTTCTCTACAATGCTGCTGTGGTTTGAATGTCCCCTCCAAAACTCATGTTGAAATTTGACTGCCATTGTGGCAGTATGAAAAGGTGAGGCCTTTAAGAACTGGTTAGGTCGTGAGGGCTCTGACCTCATGAATGGATTAATGCTGTTATCGCAAGAGTCAGTCAGCTATTGCTGGAGGGGGCTCCTGATAAAAGGATAAGTTGAGCCCCCATTTCCTCTCTTGTTTCCCAAGTTTGCTTATCTTTCCACTTTCTGCCATGGGATGACGCAACAAGTAGCCCTCACCAGATGGCTGAGCAGATGCCAGCACCATGCCCTTGGACTTCCCAGCCTCCAGAACTGTGAGCCAAATAAAGCCCCTTATAAATTACCCAGTCTCCGGTCTTCAGTTATAGCAGCAGAAAACGAACTAAGACAAATACCCAAGTGTTTTCATACCACTTAGAGGACAGATACCCACTGCCATCCTCATCCGTCCTTGCCCTACACATCAAACACATAAGGGGAGCTGCTGCTCTCCAAGCACAGCTGTTGCACACCTGAAATTCTCCATTCCTCTGTCATGAAGAGGTCTGATGGCTGGGAGGGCGACAGGCTATGCAAAAAGGGACACTAGACACTCTGCTGCCAAGCCAAGAACCCATAGGAACACCAGGAAGAGAAAAACTTGGAGAAGATAGAACACGTTGCTAACAAGGTTGGGATCAGAGTGGTTTTTCATTTCAGTTTTGTTTGCTTTTGTGTATTTTCTAAGACAAATAAGAATTACTTGAGCAATAATTATTTAAATCACAATACCGGTATATTATTAAGAGATACTCAAATGGCATTTGGCCAGAGTACCCAGGAATGTCTGAAGCCTGCAGTCATAACCATGAGGCCACTGCACGAGGTTGCTGAGGGAAATAGATGTGCCAGCAAAGTAAGGCAAGGCAATGTGACCTCTATTATTAGCTGAGGTGAGAGTCCCAAAATCTTAGCAAGACAGAAAGACTCTATTGAGGGCTTCTTTATCCAAGTGAAGCTAAAGACATTAGGACATCATAATTGCTCTTTCAACTCCTATGTCTCAAATCTACCCCTCTAAATCGAAGTTTCTTGACTTACCAGTTCACTGAAACTGGAAAACTTCATTCTTCTACAGTTACAGGAAAAGTAGCCAGAAAGAAAGAAAGAGAACATACAATATTCACTATATAAATGGCTACAGTGGGTCTGGTCTAGGCTGGCCCAGCCTTCTTTGGGGCAGGATACAAGAAAGGTGTTGGTGAGAAATGAGGAGGAGGAGCAAGAGGAAGAAGAAAGCAAATTGATTTGGCCAGCTTTAGGAGAGAACCTTGGTCTGTGTTAGCCTTGGCCAGGACCTGAGGATAACACAGAAAGGGACCACAACATATCTGGGCTCTGGATCTTTTAACAGAACATGGTGACTCCACTCACCAAGACCAACTAAAGGTGCTTTAATGGAACAAACCACATGCATGGTTCTCCTCTTCCTCATAGCAATTGAGTAAGAGGTGAAGAAACAAGTAGACACAAAAAAACTTGTTCCCCTAGATGTCATGATGTGATTAAAGACAACATATTAAACACACACACACCACACACACAGATACTTACAAAATCATCCTAATTGTTACCAATTAAAAAATACTCAAAAACCTTCCATATGTTTGAACTGCCTGATGGCCTTGTTTTAATACAATTATTTTCATAAAATTAGTGAAATTAATTTGATGTTACATTATAAATTGATAACATCACTAAAAAAAAAATCAAGTCTAGTTTCATCTCAATTACCTACTTTGTCCATCCATGAAAAAATAGAAAATGAATCGAGCAAGAAGCAGCAAACAACTTCTTTCTTGGACTCTAATATGAGACAATGTTAATGTAATATTCACCTCTTCAAGATACAGAAAAAGTAAAGTCTAAAAAATTCAGGTGCCCATAATTTACTATCAACTTATACATTAAAAAAAAATTTGTTTAAAAACAGGATCATGTTTCTTTTCTTGCTAGATGCAACTTTTGTAGCAATGACAAAGTGTCACGTTTTAGCTTCAGATTCAAAATCTGATAATCATGGATTTATTATAAAATATACTGGATTTTACACTTCATCACAAATTCTGTTTACTGGGTTGTCTTACAGTGAAATATCCTTGATGATAATAATTTCTTTTTATCCAACTGTCACTATTACACTCAGATTTATTAGTTTAATTATATATATCTTTGAAGACATCTGTTGATATCTTAGTACCTATTTGTTAATGGGTTTTTATTTAACATTTGGGATCATTTAGCAAAGTGCTAAATGGTTGTTCAGGGAATGATAGAACCTTGATTAACTAAATGGTCACCAGACGACTATTTTGGGGAGGGACAGCAAAAAATAAAATTTTTCCAACTTATAGGTGTAGGATTAAAAAAGGGAATGTTTAATGTAGCCCCCGGTCTCCAAGGAGGGAGGAATAAAAATATCATACTTCAAATCCCATTTATAAACACACACACAAATACACACACACCCTATTCTGCCTATCTGCTTAATAAAATTTCAAGGAGATTCAATTTATGTGTAACTTATAAACATAATTTTAACCCTTAATGTTTTATATGTTGATGCTGAGAAACCATGGGCTCACATTCATGCAAGATAGGGACTAGATTTGCCTCATAATATCCTCACAAAAAGTATCAAAGATGAGCATATTCTGGTGACAGCACAAAGAAAGGAAGTCAGTGAAATGTCTTAACCATAGAGAAATGGCTAAAAATATAATGGTATAATTATATAATGGAACATGAAACTGCCACTAAAAATCTTATTGCAGGAAAACAGTTAATGTAATAAAATGACTTCAGTGGAAAAAACAGTATGATCTAAATTTTAATTTTAAAAATGTATACAAAATTAGAAAGAAAACACTGGAAGCAGACAGGCCAAATTTTAATAATTATTATCACTGCGCTAAGAAAGTATGGGTGATTTTATTTTATTTGTGTGTTTTTCTATATTCTAAATCCTTTATGATGACCATGTATTAAATTATGGAACTCAATTATTTAAAAATATGAAAAAAATCCCATAGACACTTAATTCCAAAATGTGTGATTTTTTTAAAAAAAAAATCTTTTAAAACTCTTTAAAAAAAGAGTTAGTGATGAAGAGTACAATTTAGAATTCCAAAAAGAATGAGTTTTAAAAGATATGTTTTAGAGACCATTAAAAAAAATGCTTTCTGCATCAAGCTCCTAGGCAATCATTAAGATTCTTTTGTCTGTAAGATACAACGCATATTAAGAGTAGACATTGCACACTTTATTTTAGGGTGAGTTTTATTTGCATTTTGACCCAACTTCATTTGAATGTGAGATTTCGTTTAGGAAAGACATAAGGCTGTTTTCTACAGATAATTTCTGAGTGTCTGCACCACCAGTCCTGAACTCCCCAAGGCTTGCCAAGTGCAGCAATAAAGGTGTGAATTGTGTTTAATTAAAGCCACTTGCTTTAAGTAAGCAGCACAAGAGTTTATCATTCACAATCACCTCTTGACTTCTCTTATCAAGTCTGCCTTGTTCCCCTGTGAAGGGGACTATGCTGGTGTCCTCAGTGATAGAAAATGGGTAGAAAGTCAGCATTATCTTCCTGTGGTCCTTGAGTTTTAACAGTGCACTGCCCATCATGCATCATGACAGATTCAGGGAAAGTACTAACAGACTGAAATTTTCTAGAACTTATATTTCTGTATACTGAAGAGATGAATTATTACTCTGTTAAAATGTCTCAAAATAACACCCCCAAATGAAGCTCCTTTGCTACTTTCTTGCTGGTCTCATTCTATAGATTTCCGTGGCTATACCAAGTAGCTGACAGAGATGAGACAAGACTTGATTTGGTTGGTGATTATAAAGGACTTGGCCCCTTTTCAGAAGAACATGCCAAGTCTTCCTATATTTGTTCAAATTTAACTTGCATTATGATATTGCTTTCTTTCACATTTAGAAGGTCTCATGCAATTCTAAAATACTGTTACATATAAAGTTTTAAAATAGTTTTATAAGAAGCTTCACTTAAAATTAGATTTAAACACATACTTTACTGGCTGAATGTAGCCTTCCTTTAATTTATCTTTACTGAATTTTGTTGCATTTTTTAAGTGTGTGTGTGTGTGTGTGTGTGTGTGTGTGTGTGTGGTTTTTTTTTTTTAATGTCCATACACATGTCCAGGTCACTTGCAATTCTTACAAGTCTTTTCCACTCCAGAGATTTCTCCCTCAGGAAAGCTCTAGTCCCAGCCTAAAAAAGAGGGAGACACAGGGGTGTATGTTTTGACTTCATCTCTTTCTAGCTATTGACAGTGGTCCCTACAACCCCAACATAACCAGACTCCACCTTCCCCACCCTTAGTAACTTGCCAGCCCACTGTAATTTGTCCTATTATATGTTTTCCATGAAAAGACATGTCGTGTAGTCTGTCCCAAACCTTTAAATCAAATGATTTGCTGAGCATGAAGCACTCAGGTTCCATCACCAATGGTGACATACTGACTTTGCACATGCATTTCCTTCATGTGCCCACCCCCCTACCCCTGCCCTATAACTGAATTTTCTTTTTCTCTTTTGAAGATCTGTACAGTTATAAACCTGAAATACCACCTGGGAGATGACATCATTGGGGTATGATCTAGAAAAGCCCCTTTAGAAGCACAGAATTTGAGTATTCCTTCCCTTTCCTTCTTTCTCTCTCTCACACACAGATACACACACACCCCATTCTACCTATCTGCTTAATAAAATTTCAAGGGGATTCAATTTATGTGTAAATTACAAACATAATTTTAACCCTTAATGTTTTGTATGTTGATTCTGAGAAACCACAGTCCCACATTCATGCAAGATAGGGACTAGATCTGCCCCACAGTATTCTCCTACCAAGCTAGGCTATTCATTAAGCCTGATAATGTTGGGGGTGCGAGTCAACAATTGCACAGACTTTAGCCATGAAAGCTGAGAGTAAAGATTGAAAATGACAGATATTTTTAATCAGAGGGATCTACATGATTCCATACGTAGCAAAACCAGGGATAGCTGATTCCAGCTCTGGATTCTGGTCTTGTAGAGAAGCCATGAACATATTCTTGTGATTACCTTGAAGAGGTTTCGAAAACCAGAATAACTCAATGTAATGTCCCCTGAACAACTGTCAGGATTCCTGAATCTACAAATACTTGTAAACCCTCCTCCTATCTGCCTGTTACGTGCAGGCCCACATTCCCAGGGAAGCACCTTCTGCACCATTAAATCTCAGACTGGCCGCACATTGGAATTCCCCGAGAGCTTCCAAAGTTCTGATGCTTCAGCATCTCCCCATCCCAAGAAACTGATTTAATTGGCCTGGAGTAAGGCCTGGATGTGGGATGTTGAAAGTCCCCCAGGCGCTTCTAATGTGTAGCCAAAGCATGAGAATCCAAGGCCCTTCATTTGGCGGACTTATTTTTCCCCCTGAAGGCAAAGTCCAGTTCTCATTCATCTCTTTATCCCCAGTGTCCTCTTCACAGCACTTCTCACAAGCACAGTCTGTAATGAGAAAACTGGTGAGAGATTTTACTAAAGTCTGTCTGGCCCACGACACCGTAAGCTCCATGCAGGTAGAGATGATCTCTCTTTTGTTGACTACATTCCCCATGCCTCAAAGAGTGGCAGAAATATCGTGCGGAATGAAACATTATTTTGTTCAATAAAAGAAATTAACTGTACTAGACTAAAAGAATAAAATGAAAATAACAGCAGCGAACACTTACATAGGCACTATGTGCCAGAAACTGTTTTAAGGGTTTTACAAATATTAACTCATTTATTAGTCACCACAAACCTATAATAAGTACTATGAATATGTCCATTTTATAGATGAGGAAACTGAGACATGCAGATTAAGTAAGTTGCCCAAGGCCAAGCACTCAGTAGAGGCAGGATTCAAACCTAGGCAGCCTGGCTCTAGAGTCCCTTTTCTTAACAACAGGTGAGAGAGGCCACCTAACCGTCCCTTTTATAGAAATGACCCTAACAACCAACCCCCTGAAGATGGCCACCATTGCCACTGCTTTCGTAGAATGACTACAAAGTACCAGACATGGTGCTGAGCTCTCCATATGTCCTTTAACACCTTAAGTTATTAACTCCACCTTACAGATGCAATAAATGAGGTGCAGAGAGGTTAACTGACTTGCCCAAGTTCACACAGCCAGGACCTGGCTGAGCAGGAATTCAACTGAACTCTGCCTGTCACTGAAGTACAAGCTCTCAACCACCAGATAATGACCTAATTGGAGAGTTGCATATTAAAAAGAAAAAAAAAACCAAACAAACAAAAACCAAAAACTAACAGGCACGACAAATGATGAGGATGCCCTGCAACAATTTCTTGGCCCCTGGTTTTCACCGCTCTCTCCATACTGTCACTAACATGTTATTTCGTCTCATACATGACAGTTGCATCATACAAACATTTAATTTATATGAATCCAACTATGCAGGCCCAGAGACAAAACCAGAATTAATGAGTAAACTCTAGCAGGAGACCGAATGGTATTCCACTCCAAGGACAGGAGCTCCTGAGGGAAGGGAGGGAATGGGCTCTATAGACCCCTCCTGAGGTCAGCATTTCGTCATACTACTGGGACTTTGTGCTTCAAGGCACTAAAACATATGGGTAAAGACTTTTCAGAGATAATTTTGGTTATAAGTAGGTTTTGCCTCAGGGACTGTCTTTAGACCTTCACTCTCATATGGGTGTGATGCCACTGTGCAGTGGTTACAGGAGCTAGAGACAGACAAGATCTACAAACAGGAATGAAAACTAGCTCACATCCTGTTTCTGCTCTGGCCCACTGTCTGAGAGAGACATGAAGACCCCAAAACATGGTACAATCCCAGAGGCGGAAGATACAGCAATGAGGTCATATCTTGATATGTAACAAAAGCATGCAAATCTCAACTCCCAAATGATAGCTGACATAAGGACGATTTGTCTAATAGCTACAGAAAGTCATGTGCTGATTCTAGCTTGTTCATTTATCAAGGCAAAAAAATTAAATTGTATTTTTTTAAAAAAAACAGTGATTTTTCAATCCTCATACATATCAAAGAAAAACTCAGCAAAGACCTTATGTCACAAATCATTATGAATCAATTTTCTTGACCAAACATAAAAGTGATTCAACATCTCCATCTTGAAACACTCTATTATCATGACATTTGTCAAATACTGAAAGATCTGACCACTGCCCTGCTCCTCACATAGCACAAGGAACCCAGATAACAAATGAAGGCTGTACTTTGTAACAAGAGTAGACAGGAGACTGAATCACAGCAAAACACTTACAAATCAAGAGAGGGGAAGAAAGGCACTGAGGGTGATTAAATGCACAAAGAGCAATAATAGGAAAGAAGTCTCTTGTGAAAAGCAGCAGTTGTTGGTAACTTAATGGGGACAAAAATGAATTAGATCTACTTCAGTGACTGAGCTCAAGGTGAGGTAATTTCATAAAGTTTATAGAAAGTCACTTGAAAACTACACAACTTGTTGTTGTAGTCTACTTTTAGAGAGAAGGAAAATAAAAGTTCTCCGTGAGTGAGTCGATTAAAATGTAATACATTTACAAACCAAATTGATGAACTTTACCTATTAACTAGAAGATTATCCTTAATCCTCATTGGGGTAGAAAAGTCACTTCAGAACTGGTAAAGTCCTCTGGGTTTCAAGGAGAGATTTTGAAATAGAAACAGAAGAGAATAAAAATCTTAAAACACAAGGGGATATAAAGTGTAAGAGAAAGAAATAAAAATAAACGGTAACAGAGTTGAGCTTGGGGCTACTGTATGGCACAAGAATACTACGCTGGGGCAGATTCTCAGTTTGCTAAGATTAGTACTCATGGTATATTGAGCAGGGCTTGCTGGGCTGTCAGTAACAGAAAACAAACTCTAACTTAGGGAGGGAAAAAGGAATGAGTTGGCTTACACCTGGGAAGGATCCTAAAGTAACCACAGAAGAGGAGCTACAGAGCTACAACACTCATTCTCAAATTTAAGAAACATGGGGATCATCTGGAAGGCTTGTTAAGATACAGATTGCGGGGCTTACCCCAGAGTTTTTGATTCTGTAGGTCTGGGCAGGGGCCGAGAATTTATTTCCAACAAGTTTTACCTGGTGACTCTGATGCTGCTGGTCCAACCACACCTTTGAGAAGTGCTGAGTCACAGAAACCTAGGCTACAGGGACTAAACCCTGTGACTCAGGGAGTCTCCATCATACAGTTTTGCTCCTGGATCCTACACAGGCCTTCACTAGGTGGTAGGGAATAAAGCCTGCTGATTTTATTTCATGATCTCAAAGGCAGGTGGCCTCTGTCATAAGCTTTAAGAGAAAAGCCCTGGGAGGTATCTGACTGGCTGAGGGGCCTGTGGCTGGAGAACATCCCTGAAAGCAACCTTCTAAATCAGGGATGCAGTCAGGCAGCTGGCCTGGCCTGGTGTAAGCCTACTCTGTAAGCAATAGAGGCAGGAAGAGAGGATTCAAGTGAGAACACAGAGAGAGGAAGAAGGCATCAAAGCCGATGGCATCACCAACATCACAGGGAATAGGAGGAAGTATCCCCAAAGAAACAAGAGTATGATTCATGGAAAAGTGGGATGAACAAAGAATAATAGGACAATATAATCATCACAGCCCATAATAAAGTTAGTTCACTGTGGCACCCAGCTGTACAATCAAATTCACTTATGACACTTTTTTTTTTTTTTTTACAAACATACCATCTACACTCATAGGGCAGTGCTTCTCACATCATCCATGGTAAAAGAACTTTAAAAAAAAAAATTCCCTTAACAGTCACTGACTGATATTCTTGTAAAATACAATAGTATGAATTGCTAAAAAAAAAAAAAAACAAACCTGGTCTTCCACTTGCATGTCATGAGAATGGCAATTTGCAATAAAAGTTTCTAAATGCTTATTCTCAGTATTGTACTTATCACAAACTTAAAACAAGCTGCTCACACACTGGCGCTGGTACACAAACTGGCACTGGTCCAACAACACACTTTTGAGTATTTCTACTCTAGACCATGGTGGGCCAGGACATCTCTGTCATGACTACTCAACTCATTAAGAAAATGAATGAGCAAAACTGTGCTTCAATAAAACTTTATTTACAAAAATAAGGCATTGGGCAGGATTTGACCACAGACCATAGTTTACCTACACCTGCTCTAGACCAGGGCTTCTCAAATTTTAATATGTTCACGAATTACCTGGGGATCCTACAAAAACACAGACTGTACATTTCTAACAGCTTCAAAGTTGCTGTCAACATGACAGTCCATGGCCCACATTTTGATTAGCAAGGCTACACAGACAACTGTCTGTGAACCCAGAGACTAGGATGCAACCTCAAGTGTAATGGGTGCTTTATACCAGGTCTTTATTCAGCCATAAAAAGACTACAGAAAAGACTACATCTGTCAGTCAAGTATATGCCTTCCTATGCTTTAAAAAGATAATTATAATCAGAAGAAATTGGTAAGGACAGCACCATTGGAACCAATAGCATCAAATATTGGATGGTTTCCCACTTTCTCTATTAGCTCTGAATATGACATACAGTGGGTGATCAAGAAATATTTGTTGGCCGGGCGCAGTGGCTCACGGCTATAATCCTAGCACTCTGGGAGGCCGAGGTGGGAGGATCACTCGAGATCAGGAGTTCAAGACCAGCCTGAGCAAAAGCGATACCCCGTCTCTACTAAAAATAGAAAGAAATTAGCTGGACAACTAAAAATATATATAGAAAAAATTAGCCGGGCCTGGTGGCACATGCCTGTAGTCTCAGCTACTCGGGAGGCTGAGGCAGGAGGATCTCTTGAGCCCAGGAGTTTGAGGTTGCTGTGAGCTAGGCTGACGCCACGGCACTCTAGTCTGGGCAACAGAGTGAGACTCTGTCTCAAAAAATATATATATATTTGTTGACTGCTGGCTGCATGCACAAATACCAAGCTGTAACCAACAGGGGGAGGAACCTAGGATGGTGGTGGGGCTTTACTTTCTGTCCAGTTACCTTGCCTAGCAAAGGTATTTTGCACTGTATGATAAATGGATGCAACTTTCAATTGGTAGTGATTTTAAGGTTGTATCTGTATAGAAAAATTGAACCACAGAATTTATTCTTTCATTAAAAGTTCTCATTTCATGTTTAAAGAAACATGGACATTTTTATTTGCTTCTTTCACACTTCTCATGTAAATGTCAAATACATCTTTGGGATTTGGTCAGCACTGTCAGCATTTGGATTAACTATTTGGTGGTTCAGCTTAATGAAGAAGCTCCACTTGTAAAATGCAACCACTGATCACAGGTTTTAATCACAGATACAAACCAGAAATCATCATCTAAGTATAGTATGCATTCTGCATTTCCCCCCACACCTGCTACCCAAATGCCATTCTTGGATCATAATGGCACAGTGAAGATTCTAAGTCACTTTTGTCTCTGTCTCAGGCAAATGTACTCCTTGGGATTAATGAGCAAGTTCAATCTAGAAGATCAAGGGTTAAAGCTCCAAATGGATTTTCTGTTCTCTGTTTATGATCTTAAGGCCTCTGAGTATTAGAGCAGACACCTAAATGTGTGCTCAAAAATATTCTACTGAGTTCTAATTGACAAAAAGGGATGTGTCCAGAATTCTTACAGATAACGATTAATGAAAGAAGCCAAAGATAAGCTGGAAGAAAAATAATTAACTCGGATTTGTACCAGCTGGCCCTTGGGAATGCTAACTAATATGTGTGCTCACGGTGCTCCGTGCCGAAGGCCCCAGTGGTGGTGATAGAGCATCCTCCAGAGAGGGTCCTGGGTTTTAGATAAAGTATCCGTGGATGCTCAGAAAGAACCTCGAATTGCAAGAGTTGCCACCTGAATTAGGGTAAAGTTGCAGCGTAAACTATTCCAGTGGACAAAATATTTTCTTTTAAAGGTCTGTAATAAAGCAAGCACCAGCAAATAGACCATTCTGGTAAAGAAGTAGTGAAGTAAAGACAAGGGAAAGGAGGGCAGCTCCACTGCACAGATTCCCCCAGTGGCAGCACTCATGGCATTGCCCACAAACTCCGACTCCAAACCATGCAACAGATATGACATTTCTTTCTCCAGGGTAAACTATAAAAGAGGTCTGCTTGGACAAACCTATCAGAAATAGCAAACCTCTGGCATTCTCAGGCCCCCTTTCATTTTTATTTTTCAACCTATCAAGTATCACCATCAGATATATTATATGTTTGGCTTATATTATATGTTTATTTACTCACTGGCTTTACTATTTATCTGCCTCCCTTTACCATGGCAACTCCAGGACAGCAAGACTCTATTTCACTCACTGCTCTATCCTCAGTGCCTAGAAGACTGTGTGACATCAATAGAGTTTTAATATATTCTTGTTTGGCTGATGCTTCTGAATAGCTTCCCATCCAGTCTAGTCATTCTGTAGTCTAAAGAACCAGTCTCGATCTCACAAAGGAGTCTTTGAGGAGCTGTCCCCCAACATGCTGAGGACACCCTCACTCCAATAAGGCCACTCCTGCTGTGGGATAAACTTGACCTCATGGTTGACACCCTGGACATGTACCTACAGCTGAATTTCTGTCTTAAATACCTGCCTGGCACTCCAGTCTTCCGAGAACCAAGCTTCAGCTGACAGGATGCTTGCCAAGAATGGAGTTTGGCCCCTGAACTGCAGCCTGGCACAGGCTATCTGTTAAGAGAATTCCCTATATGTTGTTGGGGATGGCCTCCCTATGTTTGGTGCTCTTGCTATCTTCTAACATGCTATTTCAGGTGAGGCCCCCTCCCTACTGCCATAATTCTCCCTGTATAACCAGTACCTGCACCCTCTGCCTCTGGCTGCTGGTGGGACCTCATCCCACCCTCTGCAAAGAGGTCCTTCCCTTCACTGCTCACATTCTAGACTATGGTCCCCACCAGGCTGCCCCATCATAGTACCGTCTGGCCGGACACATGGCATTGGCATCTAGCCTGGAAATTGAACTGTTTCAGAAGGACAACTCATTAACTTCTTATGCTTTTCTTCCTGGCTGAGAACATTCAGCTGGATGACTTATATAGAAATAGAGAAATATGAACTGACAATAAGAATTTATTCTAAAAGACATTTTTGGAGAACCTACCATGTTCTATGTATCATTATAGGTACCAGAGATAATGAAATAAGACAATAAGAATTGAACAAAACCATGGATGGAAAAAAAAATTCAAAGAAGGTCTATACTCAGTTATTTTTTTTT